>CM067365.1:85704021-86024021 GCA_034401795.1 Chaetoderma sp. LZ-2023a
TCTGGAGTCAGGTGACATATTCCTCCCGTGTTAAGAAAGTAATTATAAATACAACAACGAAAAAGTATCACTTTCATCTCAACTCGAAGGAAAAACAAGTCTCCGATCAATGTAAAAACTCGGAACTACTTATTCTCATGGAAGCTCACCTCTTAATTAGCGTAAAGCAGTTTTTCAGATTGGTCGTTTATAAATTTGCCTGTTTTACTCTCAGGCTGGAGTACCGGATGGGGTATGGGAGAGTGTGGTGATGTCAGCAGCAATTGCCTCGACTCACCCCTCTCGCCTCTTCCATCATGCTGTGATAGATGCACATTTTGGGCGGCTCTTGCGTTTAAAGCCTTTGATCCAATTTACTGGAAATAGAAGTGAAAGTCACGTGGTTTCTTGTTGTGAAAGCACGTGGTTGATCGGAAACTTAGGCAATATTTACGTAATGGCGGATTATTGATGCTGCTGATTATTTGTTGTTGATGCGAAAGACAGAAATATATGCTTTAAACTCTGTTCCTCGAAACAGCATCCCTGTATGCTCGTGTTCTTATACATGCATCTGTGGTTTGTCTGTAACAAGTGTATTTCAGCCAATGTTGATCTTGTGCCGGAATATGTAGCTAAGAGAATATTTGAAATTCTCCCTGATATTATACTGTCGAAGTTTTGATGCTGCATCATTGGCCCGTGGATGAATGATCTGTATACATGGTAGAACGATGGTGTTCTTAATCAAAATTAGGACAATATAGCTGCCTATAATTATTGTTTGGTTTAAACAGCTCCATACGTCGGTTTATAATTACAATACCGTCGTATGGAGATTGTGAATACAGTCAACCTGAGTGTCTATGTTTCTGTCGTGTTGATGATATTCATTGATACGCGTGGCTGTTTATCTGCAGATGATTCTTGTCCTGTTGTGAAGTGTGACGTTTTTATTACCTGAGGGTGGGGTGGGTAATTGAAGTGCGGTGTCAACTTTATCGGACATGATGTATTTCGCTCTGTAATGGCCGAGCCCATAGGTGGGACAGAGCTACTTTAGAGCATGGATGACAAAGAAGGGTGCTGTCATAGCTTGAATCAATCCATTATCGAATTCAACTTTTCGGTAGCAAAATCCTACTCGTGATGGACGACAGACTGCGGGCATCTTGCTCTCTTAATAATATTGACTGTTTTTACGTGTGAATGATGTGTAATATTTTAGCTATTTCCATACGAAGGTTCCGGGGGTGGGGGGTGGGGGAGGGGGGAATGGGGGATCCCCCATAGTGCATACTGTAGATGGCTGCGGTGTTGCTCCTTTCCATATGATCAGTTTTTCATAAACCGGATAAGAAGGTGATTGCGGAGAATGTTGACTGGCCTTGATGATGGTAGTGCACTGTTGTAGGGAAGTCCGGGCTGCTCTGTCATGCTGGTGTACTGTGGATTGGGCATATCCAGGTTTCCACGCTGGTGAATGCCAAGTCTGTTGTGGTTGTGGAAAAGTTGGGATTGCAGAAAGTGATGCACTTCCCGCATCTGTGCGAGAAGAAATATTGCTGAAAAATATATCTCTAGCCTTTTCGATTTTAAAACGTTCGGTGATTGATATTCTTTGTTGTCGCTGATGTTGAATGTCTCCGTTATATCTTCCTTATAACCGGATGTGTATGTGATGTTCGCACAATGGAGAATTGACGTATCCAGCCTTGCAGGCAAGTGTGTTCTGTGTGCTCCTGGATTTCTGTGTCTGGTGTGATGTTCTGACTGTTCACAGGGGTGGGTGGGTGGGGGTGTGGTGGGGTGGGGCTTGGTCGGGCGTGTGTGGTTAGGGTTGGCCGTTGGAATGGAGAATTGGTCATCTCCCACTACACAGCGGTTAGTACTCTGTTATAGTTTTTAAGTACCGGGAAAATTTGAGTCGAGAGTCTGCTGAACAGGCTGCTTCCCTGCCCACCGCCTGCGTGGTGGGGGTTGGGGAGATGGGGGGGGGGGTGGTTGTTGCGGTGCGGGATGCCACCTCCTCTGCAACAGCAGACTCTCCCATATCTGAAGATTGACAGTCTACAGACGACGAGTGGAGTGTGAAGTGGACAGGACGTATGATTTCCGAACTTGGTGCATAGACGAGTGATGTGCGTTGGAGATGGGGGTGATGGTGGTGCATTCAGACGGGGAGAACCATCGGCGGGGAGTGGTCACTTGTACCCTTTGGCCTTCCCGGTGTGTTTCCCTGTCCCAGCCACGATGGACGGATGCCCAGTTGCCTACACAGGATGCAGCCTAGGCTAGGTACTTCTCAGTATATGCCTGAGATAAAGACCTGTCCAAGTTAGGGGAACATAATCCGGGACAGGGTCACGGTGCACCCTGCCGACTTCTGACCCAAGCGGACACAGTACTGGATGCCAATTAAGGTCGTCTTAGCAAGGGCCACAGCCCATCTGGATCGTACCATGGAGGTGATGCCTGCTAGATGTCATTTTAGCTAAGGGCTCTGCATAGATCGTTCTTGATACCATTTTAGCTAAGAGGCCCCACATAGATCGTACTAGCCAGGTCATTCACCCCACAGGTACTTGGGATCTCAGACTGCTCCACCCATCCGGCAAGTGACAGGTTACACCGTCTCAGGCACCTACCCTCCTGCTTCCCAAAGAATCAATTTTCCTGACCTCTGATCACAGGAGGCATGACTCGCAATAAGAACGTGTGCCATGGCATGACTGTACATTGAGCCATCTTGAACTGACATGATCAAGACGACCGGCCGGCGACTCAGTCGATAGCGATCACCATCCGAGCTCATGCTCAGGGGCAACCAACATTCTGATCTGTACCTATCTGCCAACAGAAACTGAACTTTGACCATTTTCGCCGGCCTTGCCTGCAGGACATCTCTGACAAACCGCATCACTCAAGAGTTTGCAGAGCTGTGTAGTGCCCTGGGTGTGGACTGTCATCCACATAACACGCATGTCCACTTGCTATTACCAAGTTCGGCAGCCCGAATATGCACTGACTAGATGGTACCACAGTAGGATGTTAATTCATCCTTCGTTAGACATGGAGGCTTTCAGTATCTCCTCTGCACTATACAAATGATTTTACATGCCCCGGACCCTTGTGGGCCCACTGCCTATCCCTCTCTGTTCACGTGATTTGGGGGAATGGACGGGTACACTGAGTTGTGCGGTTCTGCTGTTCTTCAAAACAAGGCAATGCCTCATCCAGCCTCTTCACTTCCATGCTATTCACTATATGTTCCACCCCACAAGAAGCATGGCCCTTGGCAGCCTCAGCTTCCGCTTGTGATAACTCTATAATGGGCGCATAGCATGAAGTGGGTGGGAGTGGGAAGAGGTCGGTGGAACAACTTTTCCATCCTTCCCCTTTGGCAACACAAACGAGAAAGTCTTCAGATACGACTTCACAGATCTAGTAGACACGCACTGAGGAGGGAGAGGGCGAGTACGTATCTCGTCATCGTCCTCAGCATTAGTCAATCATTCACTGGACTCATGGCTTGGTAGGAGAAAGGGCGAACTAGCACCGTGGTGCTCTAGACTAATGTCGGGAATACTTGTTTCTGCAGGGACATTTGTCTGGGTACCGGTGCCATGTAGAATTCCCAGCCCGAGTTCTGGCACTGGGCTGTCACTGACACACGGTTTAAGTCGATCGAAGTGGATGACTGAGGTCAGGCTATCCGAAGCGTGGATAGGGTAGGTCACGTCTGACGTCGTACCTACTACCACATAGGGGCCTTTCCACTGGTAACTCAGTTTACTCTGCACGTTTGCAGAATGCTGCGAATCGTGTACTCAAACCATTTTCCCTGCTTCATATGGATCTCCATGCACACGCCGGTCATGCCATGTTTTCTGACGCCGGTGTGCAGTGGATAAAGTTGCTCTCACCAGCTCATGGGTCTCTTCTATTCACTGCCACATGAGCTCTACGTAGAGAGAGGGTGAATTTTTTTCCCAAGGAATCCTGGGCATAGCCAGATCCAGTGGCAAGGCTAATTCACAGCCTAAGATTAAATGCACAGGGGTATAACCCATGCTGGAATGTACTGAAGTGCAGTATGCCATGAGAACATATGGGAGTCGTAGATCCCAATCTCGACAATCAAGGCGCGTTTCCTTCATCAACATCTCCGCAAGCATATGGTTGAATCTCTCTACCATACCATCGCTGCGGGGATGATACGGGATAGTTCTTGTTTTGATGATGTGAAACAATTTGCAGAGCTCGGAGATCAGCCGGCTCTCAAAATTACTTCCTTGATCAGAGTGCAGCTTATAGGGCATTCCGTAACAGCAGAACACATTGCTTGGCAAGACCTCCACTACCGTGGATGCCTCTTGGTCCGGCAAAGCAAATGCTTCCACCCACTTTGTAAAATAATCTTGTAATACGAGGATGTACTTATGTCCTTCATCCGTCATGTTCAAGGGTCCGAGCACATCAATAGCCACTCGCTCCCATGGTGCACCAACAATCTTAATTTGTAATGGTGCGGAATGGTGCTGGCCAACAGCGTGTCTTTGACATTGGAAACATTTGGCGACCCATGCCTTCACACTATCACGAATCCCGATCTAGTGGAATCTCTGTTTTATCCAGGTTAATGTCCACTCAACAGCGAGATGACCCGCGTTATCGTGTAGTTGTTGCATAATGTAATTCCGATAATGCTCAGGGATCACAATGTGGTTATTGATGTAGAGAACCCCATTATGCATGTGGCATTCCTCGAACCACTGGTAGTAGTACTTGGCTGTTGTGGATTATGGTGTAACAGATTCCCGGGGAGGATGTACCCCCTCCTGGATCCACGCATATACATTTCCTGTCTGCGCTTGTTCATGAGTGACTCTCTGTGGTCCACTCTGCGCACCACAATTCTGGGACCACCGGAGATGGCTGTGTTGTATGTGTCATGGTGGTGGCTACTTTGTGTTCATCCTCAAGCCCGATTCTGATCAAGGCGTCAGCATTTCCATGCAGTTTGGCGGGTATTTGGCGGGGGTCAACCCACCAAATACCTGCTCCATCCCATCCTCCATGACCTGAGATAGAACTGCGCTGATAGTGTAAGCTGACGCATTAGTGTCCAGGATGAAGTTAAAAGCCTGCATGGATTCCTGCCACCTCGCCACCTGGCCCTCCAGATTTTGAAGGTTTCTGAGCCAGCGTAGTGAGGCATGATCTGTATGGATGGTAAATGGGCGACCATACAGAAAGTGTTTGTAATACTTGACAAAGTAGACCACAGCCAGTAGTTTTCGCTTAGTGGTCGCATAATGTTTCTTTGTCTTATTCAGAGTATGCAAACCATAACCAAATACCTGCTCCATCCCATCCTCCATGACCTGAGATAGAACTGCGCTGATAGTGTAAGCTGATGCATTAGTGTCCAAGATGAACTTGAGGCTAGAGCTAGGATGAGCGAGAATTGGAGCGGTCATCAAGAGTTCGTTCAATGCCCTGAACGAACCTTCACACTCACTCGTCTACACGAATGGGCAATCTTTTTTGGTGATCTTGAAGAGGGTGATGCAATCTCACTGAAATGACGGATGTATCGGCGATAGTACTACCAAAGACCAAGGAAGCTCCGAGTTTCCGTGACAGACTCAGGGGTCTGCCACTCCGCCACTCCGCCACCGCTTTTGTTTTTGATAGTTGGGTGGCCTCTCCATCACCGGATATGATGTGTCCCAGGAACTCGACGCCCTGTCTGAAGAGATTACATTTCTTGGGTTTAAGTTAGCCATGCGGAATCTAGATAGCACAGTGTCTAAGTTTGATACGGTTTGCTCAAACGAGGGACCAAAGACGATTACGTCGTCAATGTAACACAGACAGATTTCCCATTGCAGGATTGTTAATACCTGCTCAATGAGATGCTCGAAATTTCCAGGAGCATTGAACCAAGCCATAGGACATCTTTCGGAACTGGAAAAGACTACCTCTGCACACGAATGTGGTCTTCTCCATGTCAGCCTCATCCATGGCTACCTGCCAGTACCCACTAGCTAAATCAAGGGTGCAAAACCACTTGGCTCCGGACAAGGAATCTAAGGCCTGATCTATCCGGGGTAACTGATAGGCGTCTTTGATGATAAGATCATTAAGGCGGTGGTAGTCTATACAAAACCACAAAGATCCATCCATTTTTCCTGCTAGTACTATGGGACTGGCCCAGGGTGGGGGGGGGGGGTGCTGATGGCTCAATTATTCTGGTCTGCAACATGTCCTCTACCTGTTGGTGTGCCTCCGCTTCCTTATGGATAGGGAGATGTTTAATGGGCTGACGGATGGGTCTGTTGTTTCCTGTGTCGATGGAGTGTCATACAAGGTGTGTTTCTCCGAGGTCCATGTCTCCTGCCGAGAAACTATCATGATATTTATGAAGTAATTTCCGTACTTGTTGTTTTTTGGGATTGCATCAATCCAACAGTGGTACACAAATATAGGTCATGTAAGGGTTCGGGCAAATCATCCGAAGTTGTCGCTGGTGTGTTTGTGGGTGGGGCAGTTTCCAGTGATATCTCATCCACCAAATGGCCACAACGGACTCCTGATTCGAGTGTTATTGGGTCCGCAGTGCCATTGAATACTCTAAAAGGTATATGTTCTTTGTTGGTGGTGTCCACGATGATGCGGGGACTGGCGCATTGTGAGGCGATGATGTATTCAGCGTTGGGTTCCAGCATGGTTGTGTGAGTGTTGTTTCCTAATTGTGGTGTGGTGGCCCACAAGATCCTTTCTTGTCCAGGCTCAACTGTGGCGGTTGTTGCGAATATCACCGCACACGTATCATATAGTGATGATTCTGGTCCAATGGGTATCCGTTGGCCATGTATGTCTAGTTCCTGTTGTCTGGAGTGTATAACGGCTTCGCTGGCACTGAGGAAATCAAAACAAGCAGGGCATCATTTTGAATAGAGGCGATAACAACTCGCTGAATGAATTGCATCTCCTCTATCTGTATTACGAGGTTTACTACTCCAGCCATGGGAATATCGGCTCCCGTAGCTGTTTGCAAAAAATATGTTTGTAGGCTTAAGGGGTGGCTTCTTATGAGGTGGGATGCTCTCATTCAAGCACTTGTTAAAACAGTAATGGAAGCTCCAGTGTCCACAGTGGCACTGGTGGAAATTCTGCTAACCAGACAGGCACACTTATATATCATGGTGAGCCTGCGGAAGAGTCTCCAGTGATACCATTTGCGGAAGTAATGGTGGTGCGGTATCATTCTGTATATAGTCAGCTTGTTTCTGAATAGCTTCTGTGAGTGCTATTGGTGGCTGAGTGTTGAAAGGACTAACTCATCATCGCTGCTGCTGTGATTACTTAGGCGATGACAGAGTCGGGGGTAGCAATGGTGGTGGAATTGTTGCGGATTCCGTGTAAGCTATGTTGGTGTATACTGCAGTGCTGATAGGATTCCCGCATTCGCTGATGAGGGCTACCTATGCGAGCTACTTTTTACAATGCATCATGGGATGTTTAGTTGATGCGCAGAAGAAACAATGGCGGCGTATCGCTTTCACTTTCTTTGTACGATGTTTCTTTTTGCAGGTCCATGGTGCCGAATGAACACTTCTTTCGGGATCACTGCTGATGCTGGAGGTGGTTGGTGAAGCTGTAAGAGGTTGTGAGTTGCATACCACCAAAGGACACCGGGTGTTAAGTACCTTGGCGGTGGGACGTGGTGCCTGCAAAAACGTTGTTTCAGTGGAGGTGCTACAACCTACCACTGCCATTTTACATAGGAAGAAGGTTGAGTAGAGGCGGAAAGTGCAGGGTTACTCTTTCGGAAGGGGGAGATGACAGCGCTGTAGATGCGGTGTGTGTCGTAGGCACCATCATAAAAGAAGCCGAATGCAGGTGGGTGCATGATGGAATAGGAAGGGGTTGACGAGTATAAATGGCCACCTGACATTGGAGTTCAGGGGCTGCAGTTGAGCCGGGTTGTGGAAATGGGCACTGAAGTGACTCTGTAATCGCTGCCCATGCTAATTTGACGGGTTCTCAGGCTGTGGGGTACATTGGTCAGTGGTCGGAGTTGTGGATGGAGGTCGGTTTGGACATCGATCCTTCCAGTGGCTCAGCTGACCACATCCAAAGCACGTGTTTGGTGGCGGTATTGAAGATGTGGTGGGTTGCTACGTTTGTGCTGAGTGCTGTTATGGGATTAGTGAGTGCGGCGATCTGCTTAGTGATCTCTTCCAGTCTTTCTTGCATGTTTTGCCTATTGTTGATGTTGTGCTGGTTCCCGTGTCCTTGGGCGTTGCTGTGGCCCCCGCAATGGGATTGGCCATGCCCTCTTCCTCTAGATGCATGATTTTGACTGTTTTGTTCATGCTGCGCATGTTGTTGATTTGCTGATGCGGTGGTGGTGGTTGTTGATTCGGTGGTAGTGGCGACATTTACATTATTTACCTCATTGATTGGATGTAGTTGGCGGTGATTATTTTTCTCCCGTTCCAAGAACTTCTCGATCTGAACCGCAGTGGCCATAAGTTGTTGAAGGTTGCCATGCTCCGTGAGAAATAGTTTTTCTATTAAGGCAGGTTCTCCGCTCAACACATCGATGAAAGTGTCCAAATGTAAGTGTGTGACAGCCTCGAGATTTGTGCTGGGGTAAGCACAGGTAACTTACCAACGGATGTGGCTTGCTAGCTCCAGTAATGTTTCCTCCGAGCGTCGACGTAAGTTCTTGAGTTGGAGTCGAATCGTTTCTCCAAGGGCTGTGTCGCCAAATCATTCTGACAACGCATTCTCCAGTTTGATGAATTATGGGGTGTACTCTGTTCCTAAGTCTGCCAGAACTTGCAGAGCTTTTCCGGACAACTTTGCGACTAAGTACTCTCCAATCTGACGATTGCTCCACCGGTTTGTCCTACTTATTATTTCAAATTGCACTTTATAATTAGCTAATCAGTTTCCCCACTAAATTCGGGGTGGGGTGGGAGAGAATGATCCGGCCATGACCTCGCGGAGAAGTGATTGGAACGAAACCTGGTGGTGGTTCTGGCGAAACTGATGAGAATGCGGATGCTGGTCAGTGTGTATGTCGTGGTGGTGTTTCCTGTCGATGTCCCTGCCGATGCTGTCGCGTCCGTGAAGGTGGTTCACATCAATATTGTGTTGCATGGTACGTTGGTTCTGCTGAATACCGCCCTGATGCAGATCCATAGACAGGTGTAGGTCTATAGACAGGTGGAGGCATGCTATGTAGACGACGTGGACGTTCCTGATACTGTGATGGATGTTCCTCGTACGGAGGTGATATACTATGCAAACAAGGTGAATCGTTTGACAGTAAATGAGCACACAATAATACACAATATAGAGCTATCTGGTGTTCTTTTCACGTGGTGTAGCTAGAGGTACCACACAGGTTCTTGAATCCGCAGAGGTATCCCCGCAAGAGAAGCATCTGAAATGAAGTCATTATAAAGTAGTATACCTCTATCACACACACAAAAAAATATTGTTGTTGCGAGAAGCAAGTGCCTCACGCAGGCCTCCGTCACAGGAAAATGCCTTCAACGCCGAAGCGGAGGAAAAGAGCTGGCAAAAAGGGCCACTTTTGTTCAACAGAAAAATGCTTAAGTGAAGATCCTAGTGAAACCATAATCATGCGTACATGTTATGACACAAGACATCTGAATTCGATGAAAATCCGGCTACCTTGTCCCACAACCATATAAAACATCACCTGGACAATAGCTACGTTTCACACAAGAAGTTTTGATTCCTGACATGTCTTTATGGTGGAGGTGGATAGATGGATATCCATTGCGAACACCCTTCCCGTGAGGACGTGACGAGCTCCAATTCTTCATCCCAACACTGCAATGAATTGGATGGAGATCCGCATCTCGTCCATCACTGTGTGCTACAGATCTAATAGTTGACCTGTGGTTAGGGTTAAGTTCCATCATACCCAAATATGCACTATATGTTTTTGCAGTGCTTCCTTCATTGGCAGTGTTATCTAGCCAACAAGTATCCGAAGATACTGGGGCGATGTATGTAAATCAACACTTTAACCATCACCGCTCAGAAACCTCCGATAGTTTCCCAGGGTCGGATCCGATCAATGTGCTGATGGCGAGTCCAGACAATTAATAAGTCATGCGGCTGGTGGATCATGGAAAGAGACAATAACTTAATATATATGAGGCCCTATAGGTAACTGGCCAATTTTACACAACCTTGCCGGTGTGCAGGACTACATTACTGCAACAACCGGAAAAGAGGCATACACTATATGTCTCTAAATGAAGAAATTGTCCCTAATCACTTTAACCTATCTTATTGAGCTGAATAGTGCGGTTAGTCGATAACATGCCGGGATTAAACAATTAGAGCACGGTCAGTGACCTCAGTGTAAAATTGATGATCGCAGGAAATAAAGTGATGTGGATATATCTGTTGCTGTATAGTGTTTCCTAGCATACTGTGGTCCACAGTTTTTCTGCAATTAAACAAAACATATTAACTGGATGGCTAGCTGCCATATACAACTAACCAATGTAATACATAGATTATAATTAAATGAGGTAGTTAAGTATCACAGATTGATAAACTTAAATGGTGCAGCTAGTTGAAAGCACCCACAGTAAACAAGGATAATATTCACAGTAAAACAGAAATTATAAGTTGCGGTCTTCAGACCGGTGAGGTACCTATTAGTTATCAGTACCATATACGGAAATAATAATTAGATGTATAATAGTATAGTTACTTGAGCACCTAATAGTCATCGGTACGGAACAGGCTATTATGTTACTGAAATTGAGGTGCTAACATATTCATAGCACGAGTCGACATGTTCTCTGAGGCTGGAGCAATTTCTGCAGGCGATTTCTGCAGCTGGTTTCCGCAGGCTGGTCTCCGCAAGCTCACTCCTCCAGACAGGGTGGACACGGTACACACTCAGGACAGTGAAACAGAGCAGTGAAGAAATGTCTATTAGATAGTCTTGGTAATTAGTATACAATTTATACAGAAGTGATCAATCTATCCGTCCAGCGCCAGAAGTAGTAAAGTTGAAGGTTGCCCATTAACAGAGAGGGCTGTATATAATACTAGGCAGTTACATGACTTGGTAGACAGTGCGGGATGTGTCGCATAACTCTTGTGGCACACCCAGCAAAGTTCCACCAGACTGTGGTAAAAAAGTTAATTAAACACACAGGACATGCAGTGCGGAGATTGAAGTCCACTTTTCAGCGTGGTTGGCAGATCCGGCGAGTTATCCACCAAGAATCACTGTCAGCTCTACATTCCATAGAATTACATCCCGGGCCCGCACGGCCCACTCTCGGAAAAGCTCCCTTAGGAAAGTATAACTTTAAATTTAGTTTATTAATCCAAAAGCTGGTGGAAGCCGAGGACGTCCTACCACCGCAGAAGTGCCGGGATTCGTAAAACACTGGTTGATGTGAAAATCACTTGCAGGTCAGCAGTTACATCCGTCCTCCTGATGGTCGAGAGGTCCTGCACTGGCCAGCTTCCACACCAGCGATGCTTCCGATTCTTGATTTTTCACCACTTTTATGCTACTCGTGACGTCAGAGGCAGATGCCTCAGCCAATCAGCGGCCGAGCAGTAGCCAATCAGCGTGCAGCTAGAACAGTGATGTATTTACCATGTTTTAGAACATTCTAGATCTATTTGTGCATACATGCGATTACAACGTCAAAAGCATTATTTTGAAGATAATTTAAGGGTATTTTCGCGGATAACTCAGCCATTCTAGGCCGATTTTAAAATGGTTAACAGTTCTAGAAAGCTCGTTTTATTCTGGTCCTGATTGCTACCAAGAACAACGAGAATGGAATAATTAAGGATTTTTACGAGTACCCACTCGGTACACTATAGGCATGCATTCCATGACATGTTGTCATGCGCACCATTCATTTTATCAGACTTAGCCGATTTTAGCGAAACCTCTCTCATAGGGCTTATGTATGCGTACTATCCTGCCCAGCATGCTTGGAGCGAATCTGGAGTGGCCTTTCCGTACCCAGCTTTGCTGGGACGGTCAGTACCCGTCCGGTCGGTCCATGCTACAATACCCCATCAGGCAAATTATTATTATTTTGGATTGGTTCAACCAATGACATGTTCCCTGATATCTCCGAGAAGTGCCTAAAACTATGCGAGACGTTTCCACCGGGACGCATATTAGTTGATCCACCCCTACTCTAACAAAGTTTGTCTGTGTCCTGTTAATTGTGTAAGCCATACCCGGTAGTTCTCCAAATAAAGACAGCACCTCCACCAAAGTTATTCCTCCAATCTATTCCCAGATCAACAACATGGATTGCGGTCCGGACTCTCATGCACCACACAACTACTAGCTGTGATAGAAATGTGGCCCAAACTGCTAGACAAACAATCATGCATGGATGCTATCTACTTCGATTTCCAAAAGCCATTCGACACCATTCCACACAAAAGACTCCTTACCAAGCTCTATAGCTAAGGAATCGCAGGGATGGCCTCCAACTGGATCTTAGCTTTCCTCTCACATAGACACCAGCGAGTCTGCGTAAATGGAGCATATTCCCCATGGGCCAATGTCATTAGTGGAGTCCCTCAAGGCAGTGTTTTAGGCCCTATTCTGTTCTTGATCTATATCAATGATCTACCAGATGTAGCCCATAGCTTCATAAAGCTATTTGCTGATGATACCAAACTCTACCGCAAAATTGTATCAGCAGAGGACTGTACTATACTCCAAAAAGATATAAACAGTCTACAATTATGGTCAGAATGCTGGCTTTTAAAATTCCACCCCCAGAAATGCAAAGTAATGTGGATTGGAACTGGCCACCCTGATTACACCCACACAATGTCCGAAGCAGGGGGGAAAGTGACAGAACTGGAAATCACAGCTTGCGAAAAAGACCTAGGAGTCCACTTCGATGACAAATTAACATTCCATAAGCATGTCCAGATGACAGTCAACAAAGCTAACCAAGAAGTCGAGCTAATCAGACGCTCCTTCCACTACCTTGATGGTGAAATCTTCAGACTACTTTTTAAGTCAAGAGTGAGACCTTTGCTCGAATATGCCAACGCAATATGGAGTCCACAGCTCAAGACGGTCATAACCCATATAGAAAATGTCCAGATATGGGCCACCAAGTTACTACCAGGACTGTATGATAAGGCATATGAGGAAAGGCTCTGCATTCTAAAACTCCCGACACTCACATATAGACGTATCCATGGTGACATGATTGAAACATACAAGTTCCTTCACACTAAATATACCATGGACCTACAGGGACTGGCACTAGAAACGTCAACCAAAACACGTGGCCACAGCTACAAGCTAAAAAAACACAATTCAAACCAATCACTACGTACACACACATTTAGTAACAGGGTTGTCAATAACTGTAATTCTCTAAGCGAAAATGTTGTGACAGCAACCTCACTAAATTGTTTCAAGAACAGACTCGACAAGTTCTGGTCTCACTATGTGTACACAGTTGACCTCCCAGCCGTACTTAGAAGCCAGACCAAACTAGAGTCAGCAAGAGGAAGATACAATCACTGCACCTACCTCCTCAATACACATACAAGCAACCCCTTTACCACTAGCCCACAGCAAAGTTTACATAGGCCAGGTGGGTGTGTCCTACCAACCTCAATCATTTCAACAGCCATCCTACGTATTATATAGATAAAGCTTATGCACATGCAACCGGGGCAGGTGGGTATGTCCTACCATTGCAATCAGCAGCTATCGCATCGCATTGCACTGTACATATTGTATATATTGTACATCCAAGCAGACCAGGTGGGTATATCCTACCAACCTAACAGCAGTTAATACTTACATACATAGCGTATGTACACACAACCAGGCTGGTGGGCATATCCTACCACCCTCGTCATCAGCTATGTACCAGTACTTGGCACCAGGTCAGGTGGGCTTGACCTACCAACCTCATCAGTGTCGACCACATCTGTATACAAGTACACATATTGATGCAAGGCATCAATGGTAAATAGCGTGGCCGGAGGTTATTATAATTCAAGTTGAGCTTCAAATTCAATTTATATATAAAATACAATTTGCAGTAGCACAACAGGTTCTCCACCAAAGACAGTGACTATATCTAGACCTTGGGCCCCTACATAGAACACAAAATAAATTATACATGTAGAACTGGTACAGTCACTATACACAATAAGAAGACATGGGATCCGAGTTAAAGTCAATGTACCATAAATACATGGCCATTAGACAATGTGATAAATCGACACCATATTTGCAGGACAGAGAGAAGCATGTTTATCTTGTTATATTAAGATTCAATGTTACATTGGTTCTTGCTATCATTTACAGTTTCTTACCTGTGCTATGTAGTGCTGATGGTGATTGCGATCGTGATAATAATAGTTTCTTGGTAGTGTGATATACTTAAGATGGCTGTAATGACATCAGCCTTGGATATGATTAGCTATGGGCTATTGGAAGAAGCAGATTATAATTTTGGGGCCGTCCAGCCATCTTTCCATCCATCTTGTTGACGATATGTGTAAATTCTGGGGGTTTTGTTTGATAATTCAGATTCTATCCGGAGCTAAATTATGGGATATATAGAAAGATTTTCACATTATTACAAGAAATATTTGATAATAGAATTGTGCAACATCTAGTGAGTTCTAGATGGTATTATGTTCGAAAGCCTGGTTATAAACCGAGTACAGAGATTCTGATACAGAATATATAGTAAATTGTTACCATTTCAAAACTGTAAGTTGTGACTAAATTGCATGCTTCGAAATTACTCCATTGTAGAAACTGTTAAAATTCTATACTTTATTAGCGCATTCATATATATCTAGCTAAACATATGGGTGAAATTCTGGAGCCGAACCTATTACAAGCGATATGCCAGGACACACTGACATCTATCCGACTGTGGCTAATGTGAACCAACTATCTTTCAATGGAGACATATTGCGAATAATTAACCCCATGGACATACTTGGGAATTATGATATTATTTAATATTAGAATCGTGCAATTTTTCGTACAGCACTAGTACATAATAATAGATATTGAGTTCTGTATGGCTAGATGTGCGAAAAGTGGTTACAAACAGAGTACATGGATATCGGTACGTAAATTATTAGCATCTGACAACTTTTGGTCGTTACTAAGTTGTGCATTATAAAATTATTTTATGGTGGAATTTTAAAAAATCAATATTTTATTAGCTTATTCTTATATCTATCTGACATTTTGGGGACGAACCTATTACAGACAGTAGGCTACCGAAAACCGTGGATCTGCCAAAACTTGTGCAAACTTTTGCCATAGAATTGTGTATTATGAAATTACTTCATGGTACACATTTTTAAGCTTGATATTTTATTAGCGTATTCATATACCGATCTGACCATATGTATGAACTTAGAACCGAATAGGGGCGTAACCTATTGCAGACAGTATGGTACAGAAAATCACCGATCTGTCAAAATTTAAGCCAATTTTTGGTATGGAATTGCGGACTATGGCACTATTTCATTGTAGATTTTGATTTAATTATGAATATAGCTAGCAATGATATGATATCATATTGTTTACAGCTGAGAGGAAATTTTGGCTGAATTATACTTTTTAGTTAGATTGCTTTTTAAACAGATGGGTCACAGCAATTCCGAAAAGTAAAGATATGGGTCGTATTATATACAGTCATAATTTTTCATAGTGTATGTAGTGCAAGTTAAGGTAAGTTTTAGTCTGGTCAAACGAAGAGACTGGTGTTGTTCGACCCACTGCCTAATAGTGATAATATATGCCTGTAGCATTGTATGTGGTATAATATAGACTGATGTGATTCCACACATAATTGACTTATAATAGAATACTATTGGTACAATATAGACCATGGTGGCTTTCCGCCCATCTATTTGTAATGCAATATATACATAAATTAATATTTTGGGTACAGCACAGATCGGTGTGATTTCACACACAATCTATTATGTATGATTACTGTATTCTATGGCTGTAGTAGCAGAAACATCACACAGCTGCAATCAGTTCTTCTTCGCTTTTACCCAATGTGTCTTGTCCTCAGCCGAAGTTCTTGGCTTCCTCAAGTCCATTTTGACTTGGGTGTACCAAGTCCTACTTTCTTGAGGTCACCTCGTAGCACGCTTAGCAGATTTAGGCAGTGGCGTCATCTTCTCGCTTTGTATTTGCTGTCTCCGAGTAGGGCGAATTCGAAGGCTCTCTGTGCACGTGTCTCTTTTGGCATCCTAAGCACATGGCCAAACATGGACCATCTTTGCCGGGTGACTTTTACAGACAGCGGTGACATATTCCACATCTTGCATAGTGCATCTGTGGAAATTATACTGTCTGGCCATCGGTGTCCAGTGTTGGTGCATAGGTGTTACCGGTGGCAGGCATCGAATTTGTCTAGAGCTGCCTTCGAAGCTTTTAGATTAAATTGTGTACTACGAAATTACTTCATGGTATAAATCTTTTAAACTCAATACTTCATTAACGTATTCATATACATATATAAACATATGGCTGCCATTTTGGGGTCGAAGCTATTACATGCAATATGCCAGGACATATCAACAGCTATCGGAATGTGGTGAATGTGATGAATGTGAACCAACTATCTTACAATCGTGGCATATGTCGATTATATAACTACATACTATGAAATTACTTGGTGGTAGAATCGTGCAATATTCCATACAACACTATAAAGAGTTCTATATGTAAATATGTTTGAAAGCAGAGTGAAAACAGATTATGCAGATATTGGTACTTAAAATAGTAAATTATTGACATCTGATAACTGTTGGACGCAACTAAATTACATATTGCGAGATTACTTTATGGTAGACTATTTTTAAACTCGACATTTTAAAAGTGCATTCATATACCTATCTAAACACATCAGTGGAATTCTGGGACAGAATCTATTGCAGACAGTAGCATACTGAAAACCATGGATCTGACAAATTACTACGTTGTAGAATTTCTTTTGAATTGGCAATATTATGTGTCTGAAATACTGGGGCCGAATATATTACAGACAGTAGAGCACTGAAAAGCATGAATCAGATACAATTTTCACAAGTTTTCAGTATGGATTTGCATATTATGAAATTACTTCATCTAGAAATCTTTTTATATAGCTAGCATAATCAAACTCAAGTCTATGTGGATGAAAATTTGGGGCCGAGCATAACCTACAGACAATAGGGCAGTGAAGAATCTGAATTGGCTAAAATTTCAGCTAATTTTCAGTATGAAATTGTGTACAACGAATTAGATTACTTCATGGAAAACATTTTTAACTCAAAACTTCATTAGAATATTCAAATACATATCTAACCATATGGGTGGAATTTCTGGACTGAACACATTACTAACTTAGCACATTCATACCCTTTCTGTTAATTTCTGTATCTAAACCACCTGCTACAATGTTATTGACGGCCGTTTTGACTGGAATTTCAGAACATCGGTTATCTATCCATAGTGCTAAATAATTGGATGCATAGCTCTTTTCCCAATGAAGGATTAAGGACAATAAATTACTAATGAAAATCCCACATACATTATTTTTAGCGAATTTTGTCTACTTTTTCATGCTCTACAATATTATTATACATGTTTTACTTTGAAAATTTACCACACATATCGTGACTAGTAAAATGTGTCCATGATATTAAAATCATTGCCCCGACCCTCTACAAGACATAACAATGGAAATGTATTGACTATCTCGAATGTTCAGCCTAGTGTTTTATGCTATATTACATCAGGGAAAAATGAAACAGACACAGTACCTGGTATTGTCGTCATGATATATTAAACATTTACTGTCTAAATTTGGTAAAGATTGTTAAAATATTTAGACATTGAATGTCCATTTGCAGGCCAAGAGAAGGCTGTTTTTTGCAGAGTTGCCACTGGAATCTGAATGACTGTTTCGAGAGTCATTCCAGTGGTAAATTATCAAAAACTGTCCCCTCCTGGCATGCAACTTGACATTGCTCACAATCCCTTGCACAAAATGGCAGCGCCTATAGGCAATGGACCTTTCCAGTTTTAGCTATGACCCGCCCACCTCTAGCTAAGCTCCACCCACACTTCGCAGTGTTGGGATCGATCGATCCATGGATGCCATAACTATCAATTTCCCGAAATCTATACAGGTAACCAGTTGAATATTTTGAAACTAATTTAACTGGGTGCTGTTGCTGCCTATGGCAGCAGCACCGCCTAGCAAAATTAGTTTCGAAATATTCAACAGAATATGTATTAAATAGTAGACATGCAATTCTTACAACAACGCGTAGTCCATCATCAATGCACCTTTCCAAGTTTATCAATCGATTATATAACATCATATGACGTCATAACCAACTAAGTGACATGTATGCTGACATCATAACCATTACGTCATATATGCTTGTATTTGGCCAGTCTTTAACTCTTAATAGTTGTAAGAATTGTATGTTTTTGCTATTTAATAAACCTGCTGTTTAATATTTAGAAACTAATTTGATTGGTTGCTGTTGCTTCCGTAAGCAGCAACAGCATCCACTCAACTTAGCTTCAACATATTTATCAGCTTACCTACAATATTTGACCGCTCTTGCTAAAATATGTGCTCACTTATTACCAGTGATTCGAACGATTAGGCTACGTTTTACAGCTCATAAATAAGTTAATATACCCACAAAACATAAACTGAAATTCTGTCTTGTTTTGCAAACTTGTTATTTTATTTTTTTTAGATGTTCTATATCATCAATTTGGCGGTTTTACAGTACAGCTCATACATGTATATAATTTACTATATTAACAAAGCACTACAAACCATCAAATGCTTTCGGATAGCATTGCAGTGGATCCCCTCACACTGTGGAGTCCAAGGAAATTAGGAAGCAGACAAGATGGCAAAGGTGGGTGCAGAAGAGAATCAGACAGAAAACATGGTTACCCATACAGAGATGAAGACTATCATCAAGTCACTCTATAGAACACCTCAATCAGAAGATGCCTACCATCATCTCTCGAGGCCAGAGCAAGTGACCATTTTTCGTCTCAGAACTTGACACAACAGACTAAACCAACACATGTACAGGCGGTTCCACCTTGCGACATCGCCCGCTTGTCGTTGTGGAGAAGCAGAACAGACCACAGAGCACATACTTCAATGTTGCAGTACGTATCAGCTGCTGAGAGAAGAGATCTGGCCTTTGTCAACCTCTTTTCTTGAAAAGCTGTATGGGCCTGTGGAAGAACTGCAGAAAACCACAGATTTCATCTTGAGAACGGCTCTCCAAGTGTGATACCAGCGATCGAAAAGAAGAAGAAGTCTTCTATACCAAACAGTGTCAAGCTTCGAGGAAACCGAGATATTGAAAAACTCGCTTAAACCATTATCTTGCTGGTTTCAAAGGCCTAGTTGTTTCACAGCCAGTACAAGAAAGATTTGTGTAGATTATGTTAGCAATAATGCTGAAAGTTGTCTACATGTGTGCAGGAACAGCTTACGGCAGCAGTTTCCAAAATGAATAGAAGTTATCATATATTTAGATGTACAGAAATATGTGGAATGTCAGCAATGTATGAGTTAGGTTTTAACACATTTCTGTTATTCGTAACATCCTTCCGTATTACCGTATTTCCCCAATTTCTTTTTTACTGTAGTTTTGTAGTTCCGTATTTTGCATGCTTTTTAAGCAGAATTTCTATTCCAATTACCAACAAAAGATTTACTTACTTTTGAAGGCTATATACACAGCTAATCGTCTGCGTCAGATGGCAGTCAGTCAGTCCGCCAGCCCCCATAGTGAGCGTATGCGAATGAGCGATCTAGCCAATATATATCCTAAATCTATGGTTACAATCTAAAAATAAAGATGTGCGAAATCTCTCTCTCTCTCTCTCTCTCTCTCTCTCTCTCTCTCTCTCTCTCTCTCTCTCTCTCTCTCTCTCTCTAGTTAGCGGTTGGCGACCACAATCCCCTGCGCAAAATGGCCGCGCCTATGGGCAATTCTAGACACAAGCACATATATGCGTGACCGCTCGAGCGGCCATGCACTTACTACATGCAACCAGACCAGGTGGGTGCGTCCTACCAGACTCACCACCGTTTAGCACACTTGTATAGAGACAAAGCGCACCCAAGCAAGGTAGAGGAACATGTCTCACAAGCATCTGTAAATCTTGTATATACCTCTGTACATCCAACCTGAATAGGTGGGCATGTCCTACCAACCTGATTTTATCAATTACTAACCTATGTACATATGTAAATTGTACATCCCCTATCCGCATATGCGCAACAATACACACTACGTATTTAAAAAGCCCAACCTGTACCCCTATTCCCATCATACACCCCTGCTCATCTTGTAGCAAGCCAGTAAAGAAAACTCAGCAAGCATTATTATGTGATTGTTGTGATGAAAGGGTGCACCGAACCTGTTCCGAATTAACAACCATGGATTATGAAATTTTAGAAAACAATACAAGGCCATGGTGGTGTATTACCTGCAACAAAACTCAATTTCCATTCAACCAACATGACAACGACACTGAATTTAAACTCAACATATTAGGTCCAAGCATACTTATAAATCCACTTAACCTAAACTCAACACAGGAATTCATACTCTCTGAGACCTATACTGATGATCAAGAATTACTCTCCCACAACCTAAATGCAACTATACACCTGTGCAAAAGTTAAGCACCACCCTATTTTTACGCACATGCGAGGGTATATTCATGTGCTATGAAGAAAGCAATAGCATAAACATTTATGTACCCATCCATCTTAGTGCAAGAGGTAATAATGCAACTAGAGGAATGCTGATTATGATGGTGGGGAAACACTGTATGTTTTTGTTTGAACTTGAAAACGAGGCCTGAATATGGTTACGTTGACACAACTGACAACTATTGCCCTACAGTTGACACACGTGACTAGATTGTCATTAATGGTGTCTGAAAACGAAGTTTAACATCTGTGCACGAGTTTGAGACTGTCATTATTAATACCGGGTATATCCACCTTGTGCCTGGATGACGGCCTGGACACGACGTCTCGTGCTGGTCACCAACCGACTGATACGCCATTGTGGTATTCGTTGCCATTCAAGATGGAGTGCGTCTGTTAATTCCTGTAGGTTCTGCACAGGAGGATCCCTCCTTCTCACCATGTTTCCCAGAATGTCCCAGATATGCTCAATAGGGTTCATGTCAGGGCTCCTTGCTGGCCATGGTAGGGTTTCAATGGCATTCTGGCGGAGGTATTCATGCACAGCTCTAGCACGATGTGGTCGGGCGTTGTCATCCATGAATATAGGGTGGGTTCCAGGTGCATGATTTACAAAATGAGGGACCACAACTCTATCCAGTATGGAATCTTGATATCTTTGTCCATTTAGTGTTCCAGGTACAGTCAACAGATCCAGCTTACAATCAAATGAGATGCACCCCCATATCATAACGGAACCTCCACCAAATGGAACTTCTTCCATGATGTTACGGTGGTCGTACGCCGTGCGTCTGGACCTCCATACACGAGTTCGACCATCTGTGGCATGAAGCAGGAACCGACTTTCATCGGACCAGTGTACCCGTCTCCAGGATCTCATGTTCCAGTGTCTTCTTTCGTTGCACCACCTCAGACCCTCCTCTTTGTGGTGTGCAGTGAGGAGAGGACGTCTGACAGGTCTCCTAGCTTTCATGCCAGCAGCATACAGTCTCCTTTTGACGGTAGACATTGACACTCTATTGCGCGTTTCCCATTGCTGGCTGAGCACTCTGCTGTTGGTGAATGGAGATCTCCTAACAAGGCGTACTAGGGCTCGATCATCACGGCAGTAGTCTTCTTCGGTCTTCCAGATCTAGGCCTGTCCTTCACCTCGTTAGTTTGCCCATGTTTTGCAATCAAACGACTGATTACAGTGTGGTTAATGTTCAGCTGTCTGCCAATCTCTCTGCATGACATACCAGTGGTATGCATGCCTATGATTTGCCATTTCACACGATCACTTAACCTTCGTCTTGCCATAGCGGTTCACAATCAAGAGCTAATTCTCTCTGTACAAATAAACCACGGTCATGAACACAAAATTCCTAATCTTGTCGCCTAAATCTGTATGTAATGTTCTACACCTCAAACTAGACTTTTACATAACTGAACACGTGTGCTGTTTCCCGCCACGCACGGACATCAAGCGGCGTGAAGTCATGCATGCATGTGCATTTCGTACTTGGAATTATGTCAGCTAACGCGGGGACAAAAAGTATGGCAGCCTAGTTGTACCATCATGTTTCTACGTTCTATTGTTTTTGCTGGTGCTTAACTTTTGCACAGGTGTATATATACTACAAAGTGAATTTAACAAAAACCTGATCCAAAACAAAGATACCATCTCCTTTTCGACTATGCACATCAATATAAGATCATTACCAAAAGATTGTAATAAACTAAGCAATTTTTTAGACACTAGCGCAATTGAATTTAACATTATTGGAATTACTGAGACGTGGATTAAAACTAACTCGGCACTCAGCTTAATTGATATGCAAGACTACAAATTCCTGGAAAACCACAGGGCTAATAAACCAGGAGGTGGGGTAGGCATCTACATAAAAGAAAATATACAGTGTTATAAGAGGGAAGAACTGACAATAATGGAAGACTTTTTTAAATCTATCTTTATTGAAATACCTATGGAAAAAGCTAAGAACAAAATTGTCGGTGTCATTTACAGTTCTCCAGAAAGTGATAAAGAAAAATTCATAGAAACATTAGAAAAATGCTTTAAAACCATACAAAACGAGAGTAAAACAGTTTACATATTGGGGGATTACAACATTGATTTTACGTAGAGAAAATGAAACCACTACTCAAGATTTTGTAAATTTATTAAGAACATTTGGATACTATCCATTTATCACAAAACCGACACGAATAACTGAAAGATGGCCTCTGTCATTGACAATATTCTCTCAAATAACACTGCAAATCCCAAAACCCAATCTCGTATCTTTGTTGAAGACACAAATTCAGACCACCTACCAATCTACTACATGGAAAATGAACAAGTTAGAACACAGTTATTCGAAAAAGAGGAAACAACATGTAGAGATTTTAGAAATGAGAACAGACAAGTTTAGAAAGAGTTTGGTGAACACGAATTGGAATCAGGTGACCAACTGCGACTCATGTGAAGATGCCTACAACACTATATATGTACTAATGCCTATGAAGCTGCATTTCCACTAAAACAGTTACCTTTATTAAGCACCCGACTGTGTACAATGATACTCAATTTAAGAAATATAGAAATAAACTGAACCAAATTATTAGGACAGCAAAAATAAACTATTACATGCATACTTTATTAATATTGGACCTAACCTATCACAAAAAATTCAATCCAGTTCAGCCAAAAATATACAAGACTATTTGTCAGGCAGCTACCAACACTCAATCTTCCTAACACCAAGAGATGAAGAAGAAATCTATACAATCTTGATGCAAATTAACCCAACTAAAAGTGCAGGTATTGACAACTTTAAATGGAAAATCTTTAAACACTGTATAACAGAAATACTCACCCCACTAAATCACATCTGCAATCTCTCACTCTCACAAGGTATATTCCCATCACGACTAAAAATAGCATGAGTAACACCTATTTATAAAGCTAAAGATCCATCTGATTTTAGTAACTACAGACCAGTCTCAGTGCTTCCACGTTTTTCGAAACTCCTGGAATGATTAATTTACAACAGAATTGTTGATTATCTAAATAGATATTCAAGTATCTACAAATCTCAGTATGGTTTCAGAGAAAAACACTCTGCTATGCTTGCCATTGTGGATATGATAGAAAAAATATCTGAGTCCTTGGAAAATAAAGAGCATACACTCGGGGTGTTCCTGGATCTTTCTAAAGCATTCGACACTATTGACCATGAAATCTTATTGAAAGAATTATCACATTACGGTATAAGAGGCATCGCTTTGGATTGGCTTCAAAATTATTTGACTGACAGGATTCAATGTGTTCAATTTAATGGTGCTATTTCTGGAAACAAAAAATTTGTCTGCGGTGTACCTCAGGGTTCAATCCTTGGGCCCCTGCTGTTCTTACTATGCATGAATGATTTACCCAATGCCACTAACCAACTTTCATTAATACTATTTGCAGATGATACTAATGTCTTTGGTAGACATAAGGATATAAATACTCTATACAAAAATGTAAATAATGAAATGGTAAAAATTATAAATTGGTTCAAAATTAATAAATTATCTCTAAATGTTAACAAAACTAACTTTATACTATTTACAAGATCTAGCCAACCTGAAGAAGCTGCTCTCCCAAAACTTTACATAGACAATCAAGAAATAGAGGAGGCCGAGTATGTTAATTTCATAGGAGTCTATTTGGACAAACATTTAATCTGGGAGAAGCACATAGAGATAATCACATCCAAGGTAGCAAGGAATATTGGTATCATGCACAGACTCAAGTCATATCTTCCATCTCATATCTTGTATAACACATTGATATTTCCACACATAACCTACTGCAATGCTATCTGGAGTAATATATATCAAAACAAACTAAAAAATATAAAATCACTACAAAAGCAATCTATCAAACTATTTTCGCAAACAGCAGGGGGACAAGATACCTTCAAAAGTAACAAAATCCTAAAACTCAAAGACATTTAAAGGATTCAATTATATGCAATTCTAAAGAACTACCACAATGGCAACCTACCCTCATTTCTATCCAATCTTTTTTCAATAAATGCAGACATACATATGCACAACACAAGAACACGTTCCAACCTACATGTCACATACCACCGAACAGAGGCAGCTACACGAACACCATCCTACCACGCAATACAATTATGGAATAATACATATACAGACATACATACACAAATTATCACGTTAAAATCATCCAAAAAATTCATCAAAAACTTAATTATTGACAACTACTAGAAATCACACCACAAACCAACCACCACCACTATGGCAATTACACAGCACAGCTCTGGAAATGCCTGCTTCCAGACAGAGAGAGAGAGAGAGATAGAGAGAGAGAGAGAGAGAGAGAGAGAGAGAGAGAGAGAGAGAGAAAGAGAGAGAGAGAGAGAGAGAGAGAGAGAGAGAGAGAGAGAGAGAGAGAGAGATAGAGAGAGAGGGAGAGGGAGGGAGGAAGAGAGAGAGAAGAGGGAGGGAGGGAGGGAGAGAAAAAGGGAGGGAGGGAGGGAGGGAGGGAGCTGAGGTGTTGGGCATTCTGGGCATGGTGATGGAAGACATTGCATCCCAAAGTGGCGATGCCTTCCAATCCGATTGTGCTCGGATTGCTCAGCGGAGCACTTCTCACTAATTAACATGTTAACTTACTGTCTTGATCTGGAGGCTTGTCAACATCTTTTAGCATTATTGATCCCATTATGAGCTGTGCTGTAGTCTAACTAGTCAAGGCACCTGTTCATAAATACTGTATAAATACGCTATACAAAAATGTAAATAAACAAAACATCAAATGTAAAACTGTATAATAATAATAATAATAATAATAATAATAATAATAATAATAATAATAATAATAATAATAATAATAATAATAATAATAATAATATGGTGATATGGTATTATATTATAGATGAGGCCCCGCCCCTATCCATCTCCCACCCTCCATCCCTTTATGTTCACGAATGTAATTGTCCTGTTTTACTGTTGTATCCCACATGTAAAACCTCTATGCTCAGCTCCTATGCACGAATAAACTTGTTGATCCGAAATTTCCAGTTATGCTTGACTTTTACATTTTTAGACTAATGCCCTCTTCTGTTTTTGTATTTACATGAAGCTGGCTATAGATATATTCAGTAGCATTTAATATATACAAGCTATATACATATAATATATACATATATATGAGATCCTTCACAATGGCTGTATAACTTCTGTTTATATATATATATATATATATATATATATATATATATATATATATATATATATATATATATATATATATATATATATATATATATATATATGTAGTTCAGATCGATCGGTCGGATACCGGCCGTACCACCCAAGCTGGGTATGTGCCGCCCATCCTGGATTTGTTCCCTGAACATGCCCCCTGGGTAGAGCCATAAGCGTATATGGGCCTAGGAGAGAGATCACGTTGTAAAAACGACTAAGTTCGTTAAAGCGCATACTGCGCATGCGCACGCTTAGATGCTATTTTTGATGGAGCAGATAGTTTACGACCAAGATGGGATGACGCTTTTAGTGTACAAAGATGGTAACCTGTAATCCTTTTTGATTACCTTCCCCGCCGAATCTGGCATGAATCAAGACCAGAATTCGACGGGCTTGTTAAATCTGTAAACCATTTCAAAATCGGTTAGGAAATGGCTGAGATATCCACAGAAAACCCTTCTTGATTATCTTCAAAATATTGCCGTGACATCATAACCACGTTGACGCAGAACTTCTAGAATATTTTAGAACATTCGACTGCGCTATTATTAGCTATGCGCTGATTGGCTGTTGCTCGGCCGATGATTGGTTGGAGCTTGCGCCTGTGATGTCACAAGTAGTATAAAAGGAGACACGATCCAGAGATCGAGAGCATCCCCGGCCAGGGGCCGAACAGGTTGGACCTTTACCAGCTACTATCAGCGCGACAGACAATACGCATATTACTTCGCTTTCTGTTGTTTTTCTCCCATAGCTAGCAGTTACCCAACCCACTGCACTAAAACAATTTTGTAACTCCCTTCTTGCGGGAGCAATTTGGAACTTTCTAAGTATTGTTCACGAATATCAAGCTCTACTTCAGAACATGAACTTGCGGTGAGGCCTTTACGGCCTGAATATGTGATTCTACAGATAGAGACAGCGATGTTCTTTGGTGGATGACTCGCCGGATCTGCTGGCCATGCCAAAAAGTGGTATTTCAACCGTCCCCGCACTGATATCGTGCAGGTTCTTCTAATTTTCGACCGCAGCAAGTAAACATAGCCCGGTGCGTCTTCAGAGCTGGCTGACGTACCCAGCACCGTTAAGCTTTGTTTTGTATCTTTATCTGCATCTAACAACCCCCGCTTGTGATCGGGCTGTTGTCAACTTCCATCCATACCATCGGTGTACGGGAACTTTCTTCACAGCCGTAATGCTATTTTATCTCTTACTGACTACTCGTTAGACATTCTCTATATTGTGCTTACAGTCCTGAGCAATGTGCTCCCGCCATGAGTTGCTTGCGGTAATCCAGTTTGCGGGAACCAACCTGCGGGAACTTTCCAGCTTCCTGAGAATGCATCAACACACGTCAACCAAAGAATGATGTATCAATTTCAGTAACACGATAGCCAAACTTAAGGATGGCCACCGAGTATTCAAGTAACTATACTTAACATTTTAATTATTCCGTTAATTATATTTCTGATAATTATATTGTATCCATATAAACGGTCACGATGACTAATAGGTACTGTAACGGTCTTATGACGGCTAGTTATAATTTCTGCATTTGTTTATTGTTATTCTCATTTTCTGTAAGGTGTTTTCACTAACCGCACCATAGTAGGTTCGTTAACCTGTACTAAGATATATAATTCTGATCATTTGATACTGTATTGATTGTTCTGGTTAAATAGTGAAAACACCTTACAGAAAATGAGAATAACAATAAACATATGCAGAAATTATAACTAGCAGTCATAAGACCAGTAGCCATCAGTTCATATGTTTTGTTTATATGTAGAAAATATAGGACTGCAGTGCACGTAGGAAACACTATAGAGCAACATTTATATATGCAGCACTTTCTCCCGCCACCAACTATTTTTCACTGAGGTTGCTGTTCATGCTATAACTCTGTTTAGCCCGGCATGCTACTGACTAAACCTTTTCTATTCAGCTCGATAGGATAGGTTTAATATGATTAGAGACACTTTCTTCGTTAAGAAATCTGTAGTATACTCTTCTCTTCAGGTAGTGCGATAATTTAGCCCCACACTCCGGCAAGACTCGTAACTCTAAGATTTTGTCTGTCTTCATGTTCCACTCAGCCTTGTGGCTTCGTAATTGTTTGGATGTCCCTATCCACATCATGGGCTGATCCGAGCCTGGGAAACTGTTGGGGTTTCCGAGCGGTGATGGCCAGGGTGTGGTGTCACATACATCCCCCCCCCCCCCCGTATCTTCGGATACTTAATAGTTAGCACTTTTGGCAATGTAGGAAAGCACTGCGAAAACATATCTTAATTATTATTTTATTTGCTGAACAATCCTCCCGCACAGCAGTGCAAAACTGGGAAGCTTGTACATAAACCTAATGACAGGTTAAACGGTTAGTTCCATAGGACCCGGTGACGGGCGAGATGCGTATTCCCAGCGAATCCCATAAAAAATGTCTGGGCATGATATTTAGATCTGCCATGCCCTCACGGTGGGTATTCGTCTCTCTTACCCCCACTATAACGATAGATCAGTTGCCTAAAATGCTTTTGTGAAAAGTAACCAGTGTCTTGTGACGTTTTATGTGGTTACGGAGCGAGATGTTCGGATTCTTATCCAGTTCGGAGATCTTACTAAGTAACATATATGAGCGCTGTCTTAAGTATTGATGTCTTGGGGTATCTGTTCTCAATGACAGCCGTGGGTAATGGTTAAGTAGATACCCGCCATTTGCGGTTTAAAATAGTTCTTGTTTCTAAAAATTAAAAGCTAGTGAAACAAAGCAGAAGGCCCACATGAATAAAGCGGTGGCTACTAATTCAGCATGCTAAGAATTTCATAAGACGGTGACATGGGAATCCTTCAGGAATCGTTAGTCCCATCTTCACATAAAACCGCACGCAACCCTATAGTCATAATCTCACTAGGTATGGTCTTTTCTTCTTTTTTTAAAGCATTTTGGTTGAAATATTAGAGTGGGCCCATTTTTGCCTACTACTCTTCTCCCACTTTAAGTAGTGGCGACACCTTCCCAAGATGGAGGCCCGCGTGAGGCACTTGCCTCTCGCAAGGATTCAGTGGTGACGGTCCACGCAAGGATAATACTCCTCACCCAAACTAGCACTAGGAGTAGTGCGTGAGGCACCTGTCTTTTCGTCCGAGATAATCTTCTTTCCTTTCCGCTTAGAGGTATAATAACTTATATTAAGTTAATTAGTTACGTCTCATGTACGGGAGCCTCCCTTGCGGGGATACCTCTGTGGGCCTACGAGTCTGTGTGGTACCTCAGGGAGCCCCATGTTTAAAAGTTCATCTGGCTGTCTCTATGTCTTGTATTTTCGTATGCTCCTAATTTTTATCTAGCATACTCGACAGTCTGTTTAGGTAAAAACATTGCATAGACTTATATTTTTAGGTCACCAACTCAAATCTTGTAAGTCCATAGATCACGAAATTACCAAGGACAGGCATACTGGTGATACAAACTCTTGGGATGAGACAGTTGTGTTTAATGTTCATGACAATGGTCGCATGGCCCCACCAGAACGATTGAGTTCCACCGGCCTTAGGAGTTGGTTTTTGTTACCCGTAGGGCAGTCTTGTACAGGATCCGTCACCCCGAGACCGGATGCTAACCAGCGTCATCATTCGTCATGCACTTGTGGTGTGGCGAGTTGACGTGATACACCGGAATGGCCTGACACTACCCCGCGAGCTACAAGTGGCACCCAATGTGGGGCTCAAAGAACATCATTAATCACACGCAGCAAACTCACGCCCACACCATATATTGAGCTCAGCTCAATACCTTCTCCATTTAGCAACGACTCCCTCGATCAAGAGGTAGTGTCATATGATAGATTTACAGCTCACATGCTCACAGACTATGCCAGAAATTCTGCGGAATCAACAATACTGCAATATAGCCTGTTTTCGCCTGTCAGTGACGGCACCTTTCGGGATGCCTCACAGGCGGGAACAGAGTTCAGAACCATATCAGACGTCCGCGACAGGCCAGCACCATCAGGGCAGAATCATGGACGACCCCGACAAAGACCCGATTACGGGCATGTAAATAATCATTCAGACTACTATCATTCACCCGTGTCATATATGGAGACCATATGGCTGGGTGACAATCCACCTTACAGACAAGCTCCCGCACTGCCACCTTCTAGCGCAACGCTATACTCAAGGGGAACTCTGCGGCATTATCAGGAGGAATCGGCACCACTGTTTCGCCGGTACATCAGTCACGCTACACATCACGACCATCAGCTGACTGCACCACCACCATATGAGGAATATCAGTCCTCACCTCGTGGAGAACGTCCGCACAATCTTCACAACATTTCGCCTCCCGTCCATAGACCCATGCCGGTCTAGGGCTCTACAACCGGGCCAGACTAAGTAAATTGGAGTATGCGTGTCCTCGCTCCTCGGCATTGGCATCGACAGGAAACACCAACACCACCACCACCACAACCACCTGCACAACGACCAGCTTCACAATACTCGTCAGACTCTCAGATACCCACACCACTCAGATTTCAACCACTTCATTCTTCCCGTGGTCTTGGCCAAGTCATTCTCCCACCCGAATTTAGCGGGGAGAATGACTGGACCAACTACAAAATACAGTTCGAGATAATAAGTCGGACTAACCGCTGGGACGATCAGCAAATGGGTAAATATCTCGCTGCAACCCTTTCTGGAAAAGCCCTTCAAGTTCTTGCGGATCTTGGAACTGACTACACACCCACCTACACTCAATTGGAACGAGCATTGACAGAGCGATTTGGTGACACAGCTCGCGGAGAAACTAGTAATCTTCAACTCAAGCATCTCCGACGACGCGCGGTAGAAACTCTTCCTGAGTTAGCTAGCCAAATCAGGAGGCTAGTCACCCGCGCATATCCGAGCACCAACACGGAAGGCGTAATCCATCTGCATCTCGACACTTTCATCGAGTCATTGAGCAGTGAACCCGCCCTGAAAGAAAAATTATTTCTAGGCGACCACGGTAGTTTGGCCCAATTAACTGCAACTGCGGTCTGTATAGAAAACTTTCTGGAGTCGGAGAAGAGTAGCCGACGCCAAGACCAACCTATCAACAAGATAGAGGGTGCATCTGTCACCATGCCTACTAATGTTCCCACAGTTCATCAACACCAACCACACAGACATCACCACCACCAGCTATGCAGAATTCCAATCAGAATCAAGCGCCTGGAGGAAGGGGCGTACCCATAGAGGAAGCTATAGTGGGGCCCCCGGGCACGGGAACCAGCACAACAATAACAACGGCAACATGAAAGAATGGATGGATGAGATCAATAAACAGATTTCCACACTAACTAATTTAGTCACGACACTCAGCACCAATCTCGCCATCACTCATTTTGGGACAACTAACACCACCGGCACCGCACTGCCACCAAACACCTGTTTTGGATGCAGTCAGCCAGATCATTGGAGTGAGCGATGTCTTAACCGACCTCCTTCTACAACGCCTGCACCTGACCGCAGCACACCACAACCAGAGAAGCAATCAAACTCCTACGGGCACCGAACTATAACGAGCCACCTCGGTGCCCATATCCGCTTCCCGGCTCAACTGCGGCCTTCATACCACAACGTTCAGTGGCCAACAATCATCCACCGAAATCAGCTTTTACACCTACACCCAAATGCACGGCTTCACACATGTCAATGCCTACGTTGCCTCCCCAATCCGCAGCATTGTCATCCCCCTCTTTCTTCACACATAACAAACCTTCTTTCCTATGTAAAACGGCAGTGGTAGGTTGTAGCACCTCCGCTGAAACAATGTTTTTGCAAGCACCATGTCCTGCCACCAAGACACTAAATTCTTGGTGTCCTTTGGTGGTATGCAAAGCACCGTCCCATTCAGCAGCATCTCCCGCATCCACAGACAGCAGCGACTCAGGAGAAGCTGTTTACTCTGCCTCATGGATTCGCAAGCACCAACGAAGACAGGGAAAGACATGTCCCTGGCAGCATCACTGTTTCTTCTGTGCTTCACCAAAGCATCCCATGAAGCATTGTAAGAAATGGCTTGAACAGGTAGAGCTTATCCGTCATCCCGTGCACACTGCTGTCTACACCAATACAGCATACCCGGAGACAGCAACAACACCATCATCATTGCTATCCCCAGCTCCGCCTTCACCACAGCCCTCACAGCAGCAGCGACAATGAACTGGCCATTTCCTCACTCAGCCATTCACCACATTAAGAGAAGCAATTCGGAAACAGTCAGAGTACATACAGAGTGATTCCGCTCCGACACCATTGTCGCAGATGGCGCCATTGGAAACTCTTCCACAGGTACACCGCAAGGCAATATACAAATGTGCCTGTCAGTTTAGTGGCGTTTCCACCAGTGCAACCGTCGACACTGGTGCTTCAATCACTGTATTTAACAAGCGCTTATATGAGACCATCCCACCTCATAAGACGCCTCCCCTTAAACCTACACACATTTACCTGCAGACGGCTATGGGAGCTGATGTGCCCGTATCCAGTGTAGTCAATTTAGTCATCGAAATAGAGGAGATGCAATTCCTACAGTGAGTTGTCATCGCCTCTATTCATAACGATGCCCTACTTGGCTCTGATTTCCTCAGTCCCAGCGAAGCCATCATACATTGCAAACAACAGGAACTTGACATACATAGCTGACGAATACCTCTTGGACTGGCATTGTCATTATTCGACACATGTGCGGTTATATTATCAAGTACCGCCATGGTTGAGCCGGGACAGGAACAAATCTTATGAGCCACTGCACCACAGTTAGGAATCAACACACACATCGCCATGCTGGGACCCGATCCTGATTATATGATCGCCTCACAATGCGCAAGTCCCCGCATAATAGTAGACACTACTAATAAGAAAAATATACCTTTTAGAGTGTTCAATGGTACCACAGATCCCATCACTCTGGAACCATGAGTACGCTGCAGCCATTTAGTGGACATAATCTCATTGGAATCACCTACATCCGCTGACACCCCACCCCATATGACTGATGATTTACCCGAACATTTACATGATTTTTATCTACGTGCCACAGTTGGATTACAGCAATCACAGAAACATGAAATTCGGCAATTACTACACAAATATCGCGATAGTTTTTCCTCCGGAGACATGGATCTTGGAGAGACTCATCTCGTGTGACACTCCATCGACACAGGAAACAATCGCCCCATACATCAACCGGTACAACGTCTTCCCATTCATAAGGAAGCGGAAGCACATCAACAAGTGAACGACATGTTGCGGACTGGTATTATTGAACCCTCAGCATCTCCATGGGCTAGCCCAATAGTACTAGGAGGCAAAAAGGACGGAACCTTGCAGTTTTGTATTGACTACCGCCGCCATGATGATCTTAGCGTCAAGGACACTTATCCATTACCTCGGATAGATCAGGCCTTGGATTCCTTGTCTGGAGCCAAGTGGTTTTGTACCCTTGACTTGGCTGGCGGTTACTGGCAAGAAGCCATGGACGAAGCTGACATGGAAAAGATCGCATTCGTTTGTAGGGATGGCCTTTTCCAATTCCACAAGATACCCTATGGGTTGTGCAATTCTCCCAGAACTCTTGGACGACTCATTGAGCAGGTATTAACCACCCTGCAATGGGAAACCTGTCTTTGTTACACCGACGACGTAATAGTCTTCGTACCAACGTTTGAGCAAACCTTAATAAATTTGGACACCGTGTTATCAAGATTCCGCACAGCCAATTTGAAACTCAAACCAAAGAAATGTCATCTGTTTAGACAGAGCATTGAGTTCCTGGGACACGTCATACCCGGTGATGGAGTGGCTACTCAGCCATCAAATACTAAGGCAGTAGCGGAGTGGCCACAGCCCTCTTCAGTTATGGAGACACAAAGTTTTCTTGGCCTATGCCAGTACTAGCACCGTTAAATCCGACATTTCAGCGAGATTGCTTCACACCTCTACAAGATCACCGAGAAAGATCGACCATTTGAGTGGACGAGTGAGTGTGAAGGCTCCTTCAGGGTGCTGAAGGAACTCTTGACAACCGCCCCGATTCTTGCTCATCCTAATCCAAACCTCGATTTCATCTTAGACACTGATGCACCAGCTTTCGCTATCGGCGTGGTTCTATCTCAGGTGATGGAAGATGGAACGGAGTAGGTATTGGGTTATGGTTCATGTACTCTGAATAAAACTGAGAGAAGATATGCAATCACCAAGCGAGAACTGCTAGCGGCGGTACATTTCATCAAGTATTATAAACACTTTCTGTACGGGCACTCTTTTACACTCCGTACAGACCATGCCTCACTACATTGGCTCAAGCCTATAACTTCAACGTTGTTCACCGTCCCGGCAAATTGCATGGGAATGCCGAGGCCCTTAGTAGAATCGGCGTGGAAGTTGAACACGAAGCGGCTGTCACCATGACACAGTCAACATAGCCATCTCCGGAGTTCCCCGAATTGTGGTGCGCAGAGTGGAATCCAGAGAAAATCGCACACCACCAAACAACAGATGTACAGACACGAAATATGCACACGTGGATCCAGGAGGGGGTACATCCACCACGGCAAAATATTATTACCAATCGTTTTAAGAATGTCAATTAGTAAATAATGTTCTATATATTAATGACTGTCTGGTAGTCCCGGAAAGTTATTGTGAACTTATATTAAAACAAATGCACGATAACGCCGGGCATCTGGCCGTGGAAAGAACTGTTGCCCATATCAAATTGATATTTCACTGGATCGGGATTCGCGATACTGTCAAGGCATGGGTTACCATATGTATCCCATGCCAAAGACGCGCTGTTGGCCAACATCACATCGCACCATCTCAAATTAAGATTGTTGGTGCACCATGGGAGCGAGTGGCTATTGACAGGCTCGGACCCTTGAATATGATGGATGATGGAAATAAATACATCGTCGTATTACAAGATTACTTTACGAAGTGGGTAGAAGCATTTGCTTTGCCAGACCAAGAGGCATCCACCATGGCGGAGGTCCTGCCAAGCAATGTGTTCTGCCATTTTGGTATGCCCTGTGAGTTGCACTCTGATCAAGGGAGTAATTTTGAGAGCCGGCTCATATCTGAGCTCTGCAAATTGTTCCATATCGTCAAAACAAGGATGACTCCATACCACCCCTGGAGTGACCGGATGGTAGAGAGATTCAACAGAACTCTCGCGGAGATGCTTACTAAGGAAACACACCTTGATTGTAGATATTTGGACCTACGGCTCCCATACATCCTCATGGCTTACCGCAATTCAGTACATTCCAGCACGGGTTATACCCCTACTTGGTTAATGTTAGGCCGTGAATTAGCTGTACCCCTGGATCTGGCCATGCCTCGAATACCAGGAGAGAAAAATTCACCATCTCTCTATGTTGAACTCTTGTGGCAGAGGATAGAACAAGCCCACGAGTCAGTGAGAGAAACATTATCCACTGCACACCGGTGGCAAAAGACATGGCATAACCGGAGGGTGGATGGAGATCCGTATGAAGCAGGAAGGATGATTTGGGTACATGATTCAGTCATCCACTTCGATCGACTTAAACCTTGTGTCAGTGATGACCCAGCACCAGGGCTCGGACTGGGCATTTCTCGTCACACCGGTACCCAGACAGATATTTCTACGGAAATTAGTATTCCCACGGTTAGCGCAGAGCACCGTGGTGCCAGTTCAGCCCCACTTCTACCAAGCCAGAACGTGGGTGAACAAGCGGCTAATGCTGATGACGATGACGAGATACGTACTCGCCCTCTCCCTCCTCAGCGCGGGTCTACTTGATCTGGTAAGTCGTATATGAAGAATTTTGTGTTTGTTTTGTCCAAGGGACCGGATGGAAAAGTTGTTCCTCCGATTTGTTCCCATTCCCACCCACTTCATGCTATGCCCCCATCATAGAGTTATCACAAGCGGAAGCTGAGGCTGACCCAAGCCATGCTTCCTGTGGGAAAAACCGCAAAACCGTACAACAAGGTGTACCCGACCAATTCCCAAAATCGCAAAACCACATTCCCTCCAAGGGACATCCTCTCCCAGAGTCCCACCACCGTCATCTCTCCAATTCGTGTCCCTCATCTATACACCAAGTTCGGACATCACCGGCCCAGTCCATTTCACACTCCACTCGTCGTCTGTTGACCATCAATCTTCAGATATGAGAGACTGCTGTAACAGAGGAGGTGGCATCCCGCACCGCACCGACCAACATTATTCCCTCCCCCCATGGTGGGAAGGGAAGCATTCGACTGCGCTATTATTAGCTACGCGCTGATTGGCTGTTGCTCGGCTGATGATTGGTTGGAGCTTGTGCCTGTGACGTCACGAGTAGTATAAAAGGAGACGCGATCCAGAGATCGAGAGCATTCTCGGCCAGGGGCCGAACAGGTTGGACCTGTACCAGCTACTATCAGCGCGACAGACAATGCGCATATTACTTCGCTTTCTGTCGCTTGTTCTCCCATAGCTAGCAGTTACCCAACCCACCGCACTGAAACAATTTTGTAACTCCCTACTTGCGGGAGCAATTTGGAACTTTCTAATTATCGTTCACGAGTATCAATATCTACTTCGGAACACGAACTTGCGGTGAGGCCTTTACGGCCTGAATATGTGATTCTACAGATGTAGAGACAGTGATGTTCTTTGGTGGATGACTCACCGGATCTGGCGGCCACGCCTAAAAATGGTATTTCAACTGTCCCCGCACTGATGTCGTGCAGGTTCTATTAACTTTCGACCGCAGCAAGTAAACTTTGCCCGGTGCATCTTCAGAGATGGCTGACATACCCAGCATCGTTAAGCTTTGTTTTGTATCTTCATCTGCATCTATTAACCCCCGCTTGTGATCAGGTTGTTGTCAACTTCCATCCGCACCATCGGTGTACGGGAACTTTCTTCACAGCCGTAATGCTATTGTATCTCTTACTGACTACTCGTTAGACAAGTCCGGCAAGACTCATAACTCTAAGATTTTATCTCTCTTCATGTTCCCTCAGCCTTGTGGCTTCTTAGTTGTTTGGATGTCCCTATCTCCGCACCATGGGCTGATCCGACGCTGGGAAACTGTTGGGCTTTCCGAGTGGTGATGGCCAGGGTGTGGTGTCACATACATTCCCCCCATATCTTCGGATACTTAATAGTTAGCACTTTTGCCAATGTAGGAAAGCACTGCGAAAACATATCTTAACAATCCTCCCACACTGCAGTGCAAAACTGGGCAGCTTGTACATAAACCTAATGACAGGTTAAACGGTTAGTTCCATAGGACCGGTGACGGGCGAGATGTGTATCCCCACCGAATCATGTAAAGAATGACATTTACAGTGGGTATTCGTCTCTCTTACCCCCACCATAACGATAGCTCAGTTGCCTAAAATGCTTTTGTGAAAAGTAACCAGTGTCTTGTGACGTTTTATGTGGCTACAGAGCGAGATGTTCGGATTCTTATCTAGTTCGGAGATCTTACTAAGTAACATGTATGAGCGCTGTCTTCAGTATTGATGTCTTAGGGTATCCGTTCTCAATGACAGACGTGCCTGGTAGCTACAGATACCAGCCATTTGCAGCCTAAAATATTTCTTGTCTCTAGAAATTAAAGGATAGATAAGCAAAGCTGAAGGCCCACATAAATAAAGCAGTGACTACTAATTCAGCATACTAAGAATCGCATAAGACAGTGATGTGGGAATCCTTTGGGAATCATTCGTCCCGTCTTCACAGAAAACTGCACGCAACCATATAGTCATAATCTCACTAGGTATGGTCTTCTCTTTTTCAAGCATTTTTGGTTGAAATATTAGAGTGGGCCCATTTTTGCCTACTACTCTTCTCCCGCTTTAAGCAGTGGCTACACCTTCCCAAGACGGAGGCCCGTGCGAGGCACTTGCCTCTCGCAAGGATTCAGCGACGACAGTCCATGCGAGGATAATACTCCTCACCCAAACTAGCACTAGGAGTAGTGCCCGCATGAGGCACCTGACTTTTCGTCCGAGATAATCTTCTTTCCTTTCAGCTTAGAGGTATAATAACTTATATTAAGTTAATTAGTTAAGTCTCGTGTATGGGAGCCTCCCTTGCGGGGATACCTCTGCGGACCTACGAGTCTGTGTGGTACCTCCGGGAGCTCCATGTTTAAAAGTTCATCTGGCTGTCTCTATCTCTTGTATTTTCGTATGCTCTTATTTAGTTTTATCTAGCATACTCGATAGTCTGTTTATGTAAAATCATTGTATAGACTTATATTTTTAGGTCACCAAATCAAATCTTGTAAGGCAGTCTCGTACAGGGTCCATCACCCTGAGACCGGCTGCTAACAAGCGTTATCGTTCGTTGTGCACTTGCGTCATGGTGAGTCGACATGATACACTGGAATGGCCTGACACTACCCCGCGAGCTACACCTTCCCAAGATGGAGGCCTGCGCGAGGCACTTGCCTCTCGTAAGGATTCAGCGACGATGGTCCACGCGAGGATAATACTCCTCACTTAAACTAGCACTAGGAGTAGTGCCCGCATGAGGCACCTGACTTTTCGTCTGAGATAATCTTCTTTGCTTTCAGCTTAGAGGTATAATAACTTATATTAAGTTAATTAGTTAAGTCTCGTGTACGTGAGCCTCCCTTGCAGTCTCGTACAGGATCTGTCACCCCGAGACCGGATGCTAACCAGCGTCATCATTCATTGTGCACTTGCGGTATGGCGAGTCGACATGATACACTGGAACGGCCCAACACTACCCAGCGAGCTATATATATATATATATATATATATATATATATATATATATATATATATATATATACACCTGTGCAAAAGTTAAGCACCACCCTATTTTTACGCACATGCGAGGGTATATTCATGTGCTATGAAGAAAGCAATAGCATAAACATTTATGTACCCATCCATCTTAGTGCAAGAGGTAATAATGCAACTAGAGGAATGCTGATTATGATGGTGTGGAAACACTGTATGTTTTTGTTTGAACTTGAAAACGAGGCCTGAATATGGTTACGTTGACACAACTGACAACTATTGCCCTACAGTTGACACACGTGGCTAGATTGTCATTAATGGTGTCTGAAAACGAAGTTTAACATCTGTGCACGAGTTTGAGACTGTCATTATTAATACCGGGTATATCCACCTTGTGCCTGGACGACGGCCTGGACACGACGTCTCATGCTGGTCACCAACCGACTGATACGCCATTGTGGTATTCGTTGCCATTCAAGATGGAGTGCGTCTGTTAATTCCTGTAGGTTCTGCACAGGAGGATCCCTCCTTCTCACCATGTTTCCCAGAATGTCCCAGATATGCTCAATAGGGTTCATGTCAGGGCTCCTTGCTGGCCATGGTAGGGTTTCGATGGCATTCTGGCGGAGGTATTCATGCACAGCTCTAGCACGATGTGGTCGGGCGTTGTCATCCATGAATATAGGGTGGGTTCCAGGTGCATGATTTACAAAATGAGGGACCACAACTCTATCCAGTATGGAATCTTGATATCTTTGTCCATTTAGTGTTCCAGGTACAGTCAACAGATCCAGCTTACAATCAAATGAGATGCACCCCCATATCATAACGGAACCTCCACCAAATGGAACTTCTTCCATGATGTTACGTTGGTCGTACGCCGTGCGTCTGGACCTCCATACACGAGTTCGACCATCTGTGGCATGAAGCAGGAACCGACTTTCATCGGACCAGTGTACCCGTCTCCAGGATCTCATGTTCCAGTGTTTTCTTTCGTTGCACCACCTCAGACGCTCCTCTTTGTGGTGTGCAGTGAGGAGAGGACGTCTGACAGGTCTCCTAGCTTTCATGCCAGCAGCATACAGTCTCCTTTTGACGGTAGACATTGACACTCTATTGCGCGTTTCCCTTTGCTGGCTGAGCACTCTGCTGTTGGTGAATGGAGATCTCCTAACAAGGCGTACTAGGGCTCGATCATCACGGGCAGTAGTCTTCTTCGGTCTTCCAGATCTAGGCCTGTCCTTCACCTCGTTAGTTTGCCCATGTTTTGCAATCAAACGACTGATTACAGTATGGTTAATGTTCAGCTGTCTGCCAATCTCTCTGCATGACATACCAGTGGTATGCATGCCTATGATTTGCCATTTCACACGATCACTTAACCTTCGTCTTGCCATAGCGGTTCACAATCAAGAGCTAATTCTCTCTGTACAAATAAACCACGGTCATGAACACAAAATTCCTAATCTTGTCGCCTAAATCTGTATGTAATGTTCTACACCTCAAACTGGACTTTTACATAACTGAACACGGGTGCTGTTTCCCGCCACGCACGGACATCAAGCGGCGTGAAGTCATGCATGCATGTGCATTTCGTACTTGGAATTATGTCAGCTAACGCGGGGACAAAAAGTATGGCAGCCTAGTTGTACCATCATGTTTCTACGTTCTATTGTTTTTGCTGGTGCTTAACTTTTGCACAGGTGTATATATATATATATATATATATATATATATACACCTGTGCAAAAGTTAAGCACCACCCTATTTTTACGCACATGCGAGGGTATATTCATGTGCTATGAAGAAAGCAATAGCATAAACATTTATGTACCCATCCATCTTAGTGCAAGAGGTAATAATGCAACTAGAGGAATGCTGATTATGATGGTGGGGAAACACTGTATGTTTTTGTTTGAACTTGAAAACGAGGCCTGAATATGGTTACGTTGACACAACTGACAACTATTGCCCTACAGTTGACACACGTGGCTAGACTGTCATTAATGGTGTCTGAAAACGAAGTTTAACATCTGTACATGAGTTTGAGACTGTCATTATTAATACCGGGTATATCCACCTTGTGCCTGGATGACGGCCTGGACACGACGTCTCATGCTGGTCACCAACCGACTGATACGCCATTGTGGTATTCGTTGCCATTCAAGATGGAGTGCGTCTGTTAATTCCTGTAGGTTCTGCACAGGAGGATCCCTCCTTCTCACCATGTTTCCCAGAATGTCCCAGATATGCTCAATAGGGTTCATGTCAGGGCTCCTTGCTGGCCATGGTAGGGTTTCGATGGCATTCTGGCGGAGGTATTCATGCACAGCTCTAGCACGATGTGGTCGGGCGTTGTCATCCATGAATATAGGGTGGGTTCCAGGTGCATGATTTACAAAATGAGGGACCACAACTCTATCCAGTATGGAATCTTGATATCTTTGTCCATTTAGTGTTCCAGGTACAGTCAACAGATCCAGCTTACAATCAAATGAGATGCACCCCCATATCATAACGGAACCTCCACCAAATGGAACTTCTTCCATGATGTTACGTTGGTCGTACGGCGTGGGTCTGGACCTCCATACACGAGTTCGACCATCTGTGGCATGAAGCAGGAACCGACTTTCATCGGACCAGTGTACCCATCTCCAGGATCTCATGTTCCTGTGTCTTCTTTCGTTGCACCACCTCAGATGCTCCTCTTTGTGGTGTGCAGTGAGGAGAGGACGTCTGACAGGTCTCCTAGATTTCATGCCAGCAGCATACAGTCTCCTTTTGACGGTAGACATTGACACTCTATTGCGCGTTTCCCATTGCTGGCTGAGCACTCTGCTGTTGGTGAATGGAGATCTCCTAACAAGGCGTACTAGGGCTCGATCATCACGGGCAGTAGTCTTCTTCGGTCTTCCAGATCTAGGCCTGTCCTTCACCTCGTTAGTTTGCCCATGTTTTGCAATCAAACGACTGATTACAGTATGGTTAATGTTCAGCTGTCTGCCAATCTCTCTGCATGACATACCAGTGGTATGCATGCCTATGATTTGCCATTTCACACGATCACTTAACCTTCGTCTTGCCATAGCGGTTCACAATCAAGAGCTAATTCTCTCTGTACAAATAAACCACGGTCATGAACACAAAATTCCTAATCTTGTCGTCTAAATCTGTATGTAATGTTCTACACCTCAAACTGGACTTTTACATAACTGAACACGTGTGCTGTTTCCCGCCACGCACGGACATCAAGCGGCGTGAAGTCATGCATGCATGTGCATTTCGTACTTGGAATTATGTCAGCTAACGCGGGGACAAAAAGTATGGCAGCCTAGTTGTACCATCATGTTTCTACGTTCTATTGTTTTTGCTGGTGCTTAACTTTTGCACAGGTGTATATATATATATATATATATATATATATATATATATATATATATATATATATATATATATATATATATATATATATATATATATATGTTAGTCTGTTGTATGAATATGTATCATGGGCGTGAGCTGCTGCATGCCACCTACGCCTGTGATTATTTCATACAATCATGGCAATTGTCTATATATGTACATTAAGTCTCTCAGCCTTCCTCTTCAGTCACATCAACCTCTGTGCCATCTGTTCGGGTCAGTTTTTGTGTACAGTCATAGACGCCTCTTGACATTGCCATAGCTTGTCTAGTCGTTTTTCAAATGATATGACTGTTGGTGCTGAAATGACAGATTCTGGCAGGCTATTCCATAGGTTACAAACTCTCAAGGAAAAGAAATTCTTCCTAAAGTTCGTTCTTCCCCTCTTTTGGTAGACCTTCAGGTGATGACCACTGGTTACTGAATCATGTTGCATCTGAAATAGTGAGGTAGCGTCTGGGTCATAAATTCCAGTTGACAGTTTATATGTCTCTATCATATCTCCCCTTGCTCGTCTGTATACCATGGTCGGTAGGCCCAATGTTTTCAATCGTTCAGTGTATGTGAGGTCTTTGAGGGATGGTACTAGCTTGGTCGCTCTCCGCTGAACACCTTCTATGGCATTAATGTGTTTTTTCAGATATGGTAACCACATTGCATTAGCGTACTCAAGGTGTGGCCGAACCAGTGCCTTATATAGTAGCTTGAAATCGTCCTGCACCAGGTAAACAGATGTCCTACGGATGATGCCCATGATTTTATTGGCTTTGTTAACCGCTTAAAAATACGGCTGTCAAATGTCAATTTCGAATCTATAATGACGCCTATATCTCTTTCCTCTGTGACATGTTCAAGGGATGTCTAGGCTCCATTTTCAGATTTCATCCAGTAGTCATATGAATCTGATTCTGTCCTGGATAATGTCATTACCTTGCATTTCATTGGGTGAAATTTCAGTATCCATACTTCTGACCATGACTAGGTTTGTTAAATCTGTTCGCAGTTTATCACAGTCCTCCTGGTCCTTGATTTGGCATGATAACTTTATGTCGTCTGCAAACATGTACACCTCTGAATCGACAACATTTGGCAGATCATTTATATAGATAACAAATAGTAAGGGACCTGGCACACTTCCTTGGGGAATACCGCTTGTAACATCTGACTGCATTGATGTTGCAATGTTGACCCGGACCTGCTGTTTACGGTTTCTCAGGAAATCTTCTGTCTGACCTAGGACCTGGCCACTTATGCTATGAGCTTCTACTTTCCCAATTTGTCTTCTGTATGGGACTTTGTCTAAGGCCTTTTGAAAGTCCATATATATTGTGTCTACCACACCTCCATTGTCCATAATCTCTGTCCAATTGTCCAAGACTTGCAACAACTGGAGGCCAGTTGAGCGGCCACTAATGAATCCATATTGCTTGGAGATGAAGAATAAGTTTACTTTCAAGTGTCTGTATATCTCGTCTCTTACAATGGATTCCATTACTTTGCATACAATACTTGTGAGGCTGACGGGACGATAATTTGAGGGGCTTTTTCTACTTCCTTTTTTAAACATTGCAGAGATGGTTGCGTCTTTCCAGATTTCTGGCAGGGTGCAAGAGTCTAAGGAGGTCTTAAATATGATGGATAGTAGCTTACTAATGACCAGACTTAGTTCTTTCAGTACTCTAGGGTGCAGATTGTCAGGTCCCGTACCACTTGTACCACTGCTGGGGGAATTCCCTGAATGTCACCCTCTGGCTCTACTGTAAAAACTGAAGAAAAGTAATCTGCCAGAACATCTGCCGGTCCCTCATCCATTTCTGTAAGAGCACCAGTTTCTGGGTCTATTAGATTTGCTATGTCAACCCTTGTTTTTGTCTTGCTGTTGACGTAGTTCCAGAACTGTTTAGGGTTGCTTTTGATTTGCTTAGCTATGTCTTTTTCAATTTGTCTCTGTTTTGCTCTGGTTAAATTTCTTACTTTGTTTCTTTATCTGCAGTAAGTCTTGTAGTCATTTTGGTCACGTGTCCTCATATATCGCTTCCATAGTCGGTGATGTTCTGAAATTTTACATTGTGATGCTGTGTCAATTGGGGTTCTGTTCTCCCCGAATGGTTTACTTTGAATGAGTTTACTTGGAATGCATTGACTGATAGCTGTATTTACTTTGTCCATAAAAAAACCCTCCCATTGAGTCGTCACATCTAGTTCTGACAGCTTTTCTTCCCAGTTGATGTTCTGCATCTGCTTCACTTTTTCATAATCACCTCTGTCGCAATATGTTTTTATGCGACCCATGATGTCTATGGACGTATAGCATTTATAATCAAATTGGATGCATGAATGGACACTCGTCCCAAGAGGGCTAAGCATAGTATACTCCTCCAACATATTATCCTCATTTGTGAACACCAAGTCTAGCAAGCTTGGCTTCTCAGCATCTCATGCTCTTGTGTCGTCATTTATATGTTGAAGTAAGTAATTTCTTAAATGGCAGTTAGCATCACTTGTTGGGTTTGTCAGTGGCTGTCACACACTTTTTCCAATCTATCTCGGGCCAATTGCAGTCGCCAAGTAGTAAAAGATGACTGTACTTTTGGTTTGATATTTTGTCAATTCAATTCAATTCAAATAATTTTTATTTTATAGTAGTATTTCACAATGGACAGGTAGTCCATCAACGGCAAAGCCTATGTTGTGATGGACCCCTAACATATATTAGACAAAGAGACATTACAACATTAAATTACTGTACATATTACAAATAACAACACTTCACGTAACGCACACAAAAACATAATTAAGTTACTAGTAGTTAATTATAATAATATAAGATGTGGATCTTTTCCACTTGCACCCACAGTACATATGTATTATTTTTAAATTTTTAACATTTAGTGGTAGTAGATCTGCAGTTTTAAGTTGCTAGAGGTAATGGAGAGAGGGTTGGGGAGGTGGGGGGGGGCGTTCATCAAGCTTAAAAACAGTAATCCAGTATGTGATGTATTATTATTATTATTATTATTATTATTATTGATACTAATATAGTGTTGTTATGAGCCATAATGTATGATGAGCCAAGGCGGTAGTGATGATCTTCCTAAAATTAATGAGATTTGTAACTCCATCAGACTTCCACAGTCATACTCCCTCCTCATGTGCTCTTCTAAAGGGGGTCGACTGTAAGTGATTAACCCTTTCCATGATGAGCATCCTATATCTCGCTTAAGTCCAGAGGCAACAATTTATGAAAACTGTTGAATATTTTGAAATTACTCCGACTGGAAGCTGACAGATGAACAATACAAACATTAAATTACATGTTTCGAAGGATCGAACTATTGCACATTACAAATATAAGTATATAAATAATAGATGACTTTGGTTATTATAAACATACACAGACATACATCCTTCCATTTACATTCACAGCTAACAATATGATTCCAGTCAGACCAAATTCAAACACCCAACAGAACTAGATGCGTATCATAAGCAATGAATTTTGTTAAGGACTCATCAGCGAAATGGTTAGTAGGCTTCTATAACAATTGTCTTGAGGTTCTTTTTGTATGATTTTTTTGGTGATAATCTGTGTGTGGATGTCTGTTTCTGTGTTGTTCCATAGGTGTATTGCTTTTGTTGATGGCTTTTGTCTGGAGGCTTCTGTGCGGCAGAAGGTTATATGCAGATTTCTCCGTGATCGTATGTTGTTTGAGTGTATGTCTTCATTATCCTTGAAGAGGTTTAATAATGGGGTTGGTAAATTATTGTTATAGAAGTCTCTGAGGACGGAGTATAGTTGGAGCTTTCCTATATCTTCAAGCTTGAATAGTTTTTCTGTTTTAAAAACATTTTGACCCGCTGTTGGTTGTGAAAATATCTTTATAGCATTTTTCTGAAGTGTCTTTAATTTTTTTAGTTTTGATGAGTACGTGTTAGTCCAAATAGTGTTGCAGTGTGTGATTTGCGGTAATATTAACATGCTAAATAGCGTTTTTATAAGGTGCTTTGGTAAGTAGCTTTTTAGTCGACTCATAATACCAATGTTCTTTGCAACCTTTGACGTTACAATTTTTATATATTTCTCCCATGTGAGTTTCTTGTCCAAATAGACACCTAAGAATTTTGCAAATTGTGCTTCACATATTTCTTGATTATCTACATAATTTTTAGGGAGATCAGTACTTTTCATTTTTTTATTTGTGAATAAGATTTAATTTATTTTTGCAACATTGAGCGATAATTCGTTAACCGTAAACCAATGAATTACTTTTTCTGTTTCTTCATTTATGTTTTTGTATAATGTATCAATGTTTTTATGATTGCCAAAAGCATTGGTATCGTCTGCAAAGAGAATTAATGACAACTGTTTGCAAACATTTGGTAGGTCATTCATATAGAGTAAGAACAACAGCGGGCCAAGAATTGAACCCTGAGAAACACCACAGACTATTTTTCCACTCTTAGATAGGACTCTATTATACTGGACATATTGTGTTCTACTGGATAGGTAGCTTTTTATCCAGTCCAGTGCAATGCCTCATATTCCGTAGTTTGAGAGTTTTTCTATTAAAATGTTATGGTCTATTGTATCGAATGCTTTAGATAAATCTATAAAAATTCCAAGAATATGTTCTTTTTTGTCCAATGTATTTATTATCTATTCCATCATATCTATAAGAGCTAACATTGTGGAGTGTTTTTCCCGAAAACCATATTGTGAGTGGTAAAGGATAGAGATTTTATTTAAGTAAGTGGTTAGCCTGTTATAATAGAGTCTTTCCAAGAGTTTCGAGAACAGTGGTAGTACTGAGACTGTCTGATAGTTAGTGAAGTCAGATGAGTCTTTTGCTTTGTAAATTGGGGTTACACGTGCAGTTTTGAGCCGTGACGGAAAGATGCCTTGTATTAGTGATAGGTTGCAAACGTGATTTAGTGGAGTCATTATATCTTGCATGCAATTTTCGAATACCGCCCACTTAAAGTTATCAATTCCTGCACCTTTGTTAGGATTAATATGCATTAGTATCTTTGAGATCTCCTCTGGGTCAGTAGGGTTTAGAAAGATTGAGGATTGATAATTGCCTGACAGATAATCTCGCATGCTAGGACTTGCATTGGTTTGAATTTTCTTGGATAGTTCTTGGCCAATGTTAATAAAGTATTCATTAAACTTGTCAGCAATTTCTTGATTATCAGTAATGACTTTGTTGTTGTATACAAATCTGGATCCTTCTGTTTTACAGTTCTGTTTATTCAGCAGTGTCTTAATCAGTTTCAAAGTCTACTTTATATCATTTTTATGCTCTGTGAATTGACTTTGGAAGTAATTTGTTGAAAAACTGTGCTAGAGAAATACTAACTCCACTGAATCACATCTGCAATCTATCATTTTCACAGTGTATATTTCCATCCCGATTAAAAACTGCATGCGTAACATCTATATTCAAAGCTAAAGACCCATCTGATTTTACTAACTATAGGCCAGTCTCAGTACTTCCACTTTTCTCTAAACTTCTGGAAAGATTATACTACAATAGAACTATAACATATCTTAATAAAAACTCTATAATCTATGAATCCCAGTACGGCTTCAGAGAAAAACACTCTACCATGCTTGCCATTGTGGATATGCTTGAAAAAATAACCACATCCCTTGAGAGAAATGAACACACTCTAGGTGTATCCTTCGACCTCTCCAAAGCATTCGATATTATTGATCATGAAATATTACTTTAAAACTAGCCCACTGTGGAATTAGGGGCATTGCATTAAATTGGATATATAGCTATTTAACTAACAGAAGACAATGTGTAAAATTCAGTGGGGCCATGTCAGGAGACAGGAAATTAGTCTGTGGTGTTCCACAAGGATCAATTCTTGGACCTCTGTTGTTTTTATTATACATGAATGACCTACCCAAAGTATGTAATCACCTCTCACTAATATTGTTTGCGGATGATACCAATGCCTTTTGTAGTCACAAGGACATAGACACTGTATACAAGTATGTAAATAATGAAATGAAAAAAATCATAGACTGGTTTAAAGTGAATAAATTATCTCTGAATGTCGATAAAACTAACTATATACTTTTCACAAAATCTAAGAATTTAAAACAAATAGCTCTCCCCAAAATGCATGTAAATAATCAAGAAATTCACGAAGCACAATATGTCAAATTTCTCGGCATCTATCTGGATAAAAGCTTAACCTTGGAGAAGCATATAGAAATAGTGAGATCCAAGGTAGCAAAGAACATTGGTATCATGCACAGACTTAAGCCATATCTTCCCCCTAATATTCTAAAAACTCTATGTTGTACACTGATCCTTCCACATATCACATATTGCAATGTAATATGGACTAACACGCATAAAACTAAACTAGCACATCTAAAATCACTACAAAAGCAGGCAATCAAATTATTCGCACAGCCAGCAGAGGGCCAGGATGTCTTTAAAACCGAAAAAAAGGCTAAAACTTGAAGACATTGGAGCTGTCCAACTATACACTATCTTAAAGGACTACCATAATGGCAATCTACCCTCCTCATTATCAAACCTTTTTAGGAACAACTCCGATATACACTCGCACAACACACGAACTAAGAATAACTTACACCAAACCTATTACAGAACAATGACAGCTACACAAAAACCATCCCACCAAGCAATGCAACTCTGGAACAACACAGATATAAATATACACACACAAATTCTTACACAAAGCTCTTTTAAACAAAATATTAAAAAAATAATCTTAGAAAGATACTAAAAATCCAAACCAATGACATGAATGCAGAAGTCACCACCATGGCAGTACAAAAACAAGTATGTACCCAGTTGCCAGGATAACAACTAGAATGTAAAATACACATCTGCAATAATAATAATAATGCATCCGTAATTGTTGATGTGGATGATGCAGTTGTGAATAATAATAATAATAATAATAATAATAATAATAATAATAATAATAATAATAATAATAATAATAATAATAATAATAATAATAATGCACATCAAGAAATGTTGAAACAAATTAGGCCGTACTGTTATATATGACAATAATAATAATAATAATAATAATAATAATAATAATAATAATAATAATAATAATAATAATAATAATAATAATAATAATGTAAACAAGATATGCATGTTTTTTCGCCATTCCCATGTGTGTGTGTGTGTGTGTGTGTGTGTGTGCGTGCGTGCGTGCGTGCGTGCGTGCATGTGTTAATTGTCTATTGTCTTAAATGTATACACCCATGATCCAACTATCACTGAATTATATGTTTATTATATGTTAAATGTAAGGGGTTAACCACTGTATAGGCTCAGCCTTTGGTGTACTGCCTGTTATGTAAATGTAAAATCTATGTGTTATATGAAAATAAATAATTTTGAATCTTGAATCTTGAATCTTAATTTATGCCATGGGCATTCTGGCAGCAAATCTGGCCAGAGCCTGGTGGTGGCCTAGCCATTGGCAGCCTCTAGCCAAGTTAACCCCAGAATATTCAGCAAATTCAGTCTTATGCCACAGCTAGTGGCAATTCAGTCGACAGACAGCTAAGGGAGACACAAAAAAATAAACACAAGCATGAGTTGCAACAAAAGCCTGTAGTCTGCAGAAGCTGAGGTCTGTGATGCATACAAAGGTAGACCAATTATATGTAAATCAGCAGTAGCAAATGAAAAGAATGGTTATCGCTTAACTCTTTCCAATCTCTCAAAATTTGAAATTTTCAAATTAAATTAAATGATAAACTGATGTTCGTTTTCAGACAATTCTGGTGGATGATGGTGCTGTCATAGGCAGCAACATCATCCACCCAAACTGTTTTAAAAATGTACACCATCTTCTTTGCTACTGGTGGAATGAGAAAATAGAATGTTGACATCAGAGTGGCAAGGGTTAAATGATATTGAGACAAATGTTTAATGTATGCATGTTGTGATCTTAGCTCTGTTTTCACAAGTATAGGTCGACACACGAATATGCATGCTGGGATGGGTTGATTCATACGACAATAAAATAACTAGAAATATGATTAGTTGCAACAAAATTCACAGATCTGCAGAAACAATTTTAAAATTCATACAGAAGCAAATAATATATAATAAATCAGTAGTAGGAAAAAAGTTAAAGAAAAAACAAAAAAAGCTATTAGTAGATGAAATAAAATTTGTAGATTGATGAAAAAACAAGTGACAGATAAAAGCATGCACGCCATAGTATATGCCATCCACAGTGTGGATGCCATGTAGTATTTACAAATTATATGGAGAAAACACGCAGCAAAATAAATATAAAGACAGAAGCTGAATGGTAGAAGCGGGCATCACAGTCTTGCATGTATATTAACATTTAAAATACCTTATTTTCTTGAAAATTAAATGTGCTCCTGTCTAATGTATATCATATCAACAGGCCACCTGTCTCCTCTGAAAAAGAAAATATATATCATTTAAAGATAAGAAGAGTCATCAATGTATGTAATATTATTTTGAGCTGGTGCACCATTTAGTAGTTTATGAATATGATAGTCTACAAGTTTGAAGTGAGTAAATATTCTGGTTACATCAGCTTAAAAATAGTTAGCAAATTCAAGTGTGAATCAAATTTCAAGTTACCACATCTGACATGGTTGGCCGATTACATCATCAATCTGAATGATAATAGATACTCTAAAAGTGTATAAATCAGTCAATATGACCATATAAGTTCCAGTTTGCAGTAATAGGTTCTTAGTTTCTCTTTACTAGGGCTTTATGTTCAAAGGATAACCTGTTACACAACCAGTTTATTAAGATCGTCTTGTGTGTTGATGACCACCTTTTTGTTGCCAGTAGTCTGTCAGATTATACGGCCATCTAATGTCCATGCTGATTATACCAGTCCACTCTGTTGGGTTTGCTTAAGTAATTGTAACCTTCGTTTCGTCAGGCTTTCAGTGATAACTAAATTAGATCCTTTTAATTTATGTTTGTTGACAAAGATGTTGTGTCGCACATTATAAGAGAATAGTCTAAATATGATTGGCCATGACAGTATTCTGCCTCTGGGGTTCGCAGTTTGTATATTATTTCGTTTCGGGTCAATTCGATGACTTCTAGAAATATTGTATGGGTTCAGTTTTATCTGCAGTTCTTTTTCCAGAATGTTTAGAACCACATTATCAGTACTTTCACCCTGAACCTCATTTACGCCACGGAGCAACATACAATCTCTCCTGCTATATTGATCATGGTCATCAAGAATAAGCATGGCTTTGTCATTATCATTCGTTAATCTGATGATTTCACATTGCATCCGTGCTAATTCATCATTCATGCTTTTCATCCTCTTATCAATGTCCATCTGGACACCTGCATATACCTCCTATTTCACCATATTGAGAAAAGAATCATTCGACGTGATTGTCTTGGCAATGTTAGCAATTACAGTTTTGTCATTCGGATCTGAGATTTTGTGGAGAAATTCACTCAACACACGGTCTACGATGATATTGAGGCATTCTTTATTCCCAACTAGTGCGTCATGAAATTTGTCCCTAAGTACCTGTTCATCTTCATCATGCTCGGTGACACTGCTTCCGCGAGTTTCAGGTCCTCCCTTTTGTTGTTACCAGTTTTCGCACCACAGCCTGTCATGTTCTACTGATCAAACTCACTAAATGACTAATCAGGATTCAATAAGCAGTTTTCCTTCCCTTTAAGAGTCTAATTTGCCATATAATGTTAATATAATTGTGTTAGCTATCCAAATTGAGGAGCAGAAAAAATTCAGGTAGCCATTCTTCTTGTTGTTCCAGTTCTCAAGAGATCATGTAATCGCTGATACTGACGACTAAATACGAACATAAATAATCTTGAATCTTGAACTTGAAGTTGAGGTTGGCAATATGCCTTACTCGGGCCTCCAACCTCGTAACAGATGATGATGATGATGATGATGATGAAGACATCCTAAGACATTTTGCTTCTACGTTTCGCTGACCACAGGAGGAATGTACAGAACACTAAGAAAAATGAATAACACTCGCGTATTACTATCGTTTTATTAGCTTTATGCTTTTATTTGTGATTTACTCATATTGAGTAACAGTGCGTTTGAATTGTGAAAAGACATTAGCAGCAACGATATATAGGTGAGTGCGTTAAATACTCGATTACACAAGTACAATAAATGGTGTTACCGGTTTTCAATTAGACTCCAAAATAATGTGAACAACCCAATTAATTAGTTGAGTTGTAACAACTTATTAAACTCACCATCTATAACTCCATTGTTTAAGCTGTCATCCAAGTTGTTGTCTTCTCCATCTCAGTTAGGGAAATCTCAGAATTCAGAAACGTTTCCGAATTCAGAAACTGTTATGATGGTTTCCGAATTCAGATACTGAGAAAGGTAGTATTGGATTGGATACCACACACGTTTTTAACAATTTTGGCATTTATTGATCAATCAACCTAAGATATGCACAGCACGTGTTAGATGGGCATTATCGTGTTTCGGGGTAGAATGCTGATCAAATTTTTTTCATATGATTTATAGATAAAAAATTAAAATTAGGTATTTTTCATCGTTATTTCCTTAAAATTGACGGGAGCAAAGCACGATTAATATATTAAAGATCCATTCCCGATGAAATAAAATAAAATCATGTTTTCGCGACATAGAAAATACATATATTTAAATTAAATGGATAATTTAATTTTTTCAGACACGATTAGTATATATAACCAGGGTTCGTACACATGTATGGAAGTCTGTAAAAAGTATGGAAATTCAGGAAAGCCTTTTCCAAGGCTGGAAAAAGTATGCAAATTCCAATTTTGTGTTAACTGGTATGGAAAATGTATGAAAAATTAAAATATCGGCAATCCTAATTTTTCAGCCCGCCATTTTTTTGTTTATGAACGAAATCTCGCGTTTCCGGCAGTCTCGCGAGAATCTAATTCGATTGGGTCTCAGTCGCGTCTTACAATAGAAAACCGCCTATTACCGGGAACATCTAGCGGTTGTTGAGCAATACGTGTCTGAACATGTTCAATTACAACGCATTAAAAATGAGCGAATCAGCAGTCATCTGTCAAATAGTACAGAGTGTGAGAAGTCAAAACAATGAAATAATTGGCGAGATTGCCGTTTTTTGTGATACAGTAAACATGGGAACGTGCAAATATTCTAGTGTTTGGGGAAACTAACGATAAATATAATGATTGGATTTTACCGGACAACACATCAAACTTGCGTGCCAATAAATGTAATGTTTGCAATAAGTCTTTTGACATTGGGAATATGGGTGAAGTGGCTCTTGTTAGCCACATGTCGGGAAAAAACCCATGAGACACTGACAGAAGTTCATCTAAAGCCAGCGCCGAAAGTTACAGATTTCTTTGGTTCACGGTAAGAATATTTTACATTTTCACATTGGTAGTACCAGAATCATTTAGAAGCGTAGCAATTTTATATCGCCCAACGTTAGATGATCCCAACTTTGCTCGGAGTCGCGGTAAAATATTATTACTGCCCAACAGCTCTCTCGTATCACGAGGTCTCTTATGTTGGCGCGTTATCGAGTGAAAATAATGCGAATTCCTCCTGTTGCTATGGCGATCATTTAGAAACGTAGCAATTTTATATCACCCAATGTTAGATGATCCCAACTTTGCGCTGAGTCACGGTAAAATATTATTGACTGCCTGACAGCTCTTTCGTATCACGAGGCCTCTTATGTTGCCGCATTATCAAGTGAAAATAATGAGGATTCCTCCTGTTGCTATGGTGATATGATCAGCTATGGTAAACTTAAAATAAATTAGTGTATGTGTATATGTGCAGGATTTAACTTGTTATCTAAAGGTGGGGTGGGGGTGGCCCTCAACAAATAAATGTGGGTGTTTCAAGCTCAACTTTGCATATTAGCTGTTGAATATTTTGAAAATAATGACTGGAAACTATTGCTGCAACAGTTTCCAGTCAAATTAGTTTCAAAAAATGTGCTGCTGTAATGAAATTCATCCTGAAAAACACTGAGCCACTCCTAGACAATATACGGTTCCCAGAGCCACTCATAGACAATATGCTGTTCCAAATCTAGATTTTGGGGCTAAATACCCCCAAAAACTCCCGTTATAATGAGAAATCCTGTGTATGTGTGACACACTGTGTGTGTTTGTGTGTATGTTGATATTTCTGGCTATATTAGATTAAGATAACTCCTATGATCTGTTAATAGTGTGTTTTGATAGGATAGCTGTTGAAATTTTGAAAATAATTTGACTGGAAACTATTGCTGCTTAGGGCAGCAACAGTTTCCAGTCAAATTATTTTCGAAATATTCAACAAAAAATGTGCTGCTGTAATGAAATTCATATCTGTGTGTGCGCGAGCGCTGTGCTTTGATATTCTTGTGACAATTATTTATGTATGCAGTTTGTTATTGTCCTCGGGTCTTCCACTACTGCGGTTGCTTCAGTTCCACAGGCAAAAGTGCGCACGCTGTGTTTTGATATTCTTGTTTTATAAAGTTTATATATGATAATATGATGAACTTAGTAACTGTGTTTGTTTTTTGTCTGATTGAAAGTCCCAAAATGAGGTCTGGAAAATCTGAAATTGAGTCTGGAAAAAGTCTGGAATATGTATGGAATTTAATTCTGCTGAAGGTGTATGAAACCTGTATAACATACTTACATCTAATAAGGCATGCCCGTAATAACATTGTTAAAGCGCGTATTATGGTGTTACAATTTGAAAAATATATCACAATAGTGTGACGGGGGAGAAACACGGTTAGTATATATAATATAATTTCTTAGTAACAGTGTTAAAACACTTTGATTTGCCTGGGAAGGGGTTTTCCTTGGGGGCAAGAGATAGAAAAAGGGGACTAGGAATTATTTTGGGGGGTACGATTTTAAGAATATATCACTGTAAGCTAGCGATTTCAAACGATGAACCTTTTATTCTATAATGTTCTAAACTGATCCGAAATGATTTTCCGTAATCGATTTTCAAACAAGAACCTAAACAAATTTAAGAAAGGAATTTTGAGTATGTCAAGATAAGGCCAGAAATTTCATTTGTTGAAAATGAATTCGTCAGCTTTACGGTGTTGAATGGCGGACAACTTTGTCAGAGTGAGAGAGGGAATCACAACAAGATAGTGATTGCAGGTAGACTCATTTTTTTCTTCATATTAATTTCAAGCAGGTCTATATAAATCTATGAAATCTAATTTATTTTTAAATTTCAAAAACTAAATATACTACCTTCGCAAATGTTATATAGAGAAAATAAAAATCACAAAGAAAACATGACAATAAATTTAAAAAATTCAAGTACAGTCAGAAATCTTCCATCACACAAGGTGATAGGTATAGTTAAACTAATACAACAAAATACATTCCCCACCTTACTTTCTCACTAGATCTTATAATCCAACCTAAACCATATTAACCACTTCCATATATTTCCAAGATCACTTCCACATATAAATTTTCAAATTTAATTTATCCTTAATTATCAAAAAATTAATTGAAATGTTCATAATGTCACTTCCTAAATGGTCGAGAAAATATTCAACTGCACGTCTCAATTCCGCCCTCTACATTGGCAGTTGATTACACCGGTTACGCCGAAAACTGCTCTTCTTTCTTTTTTCTTTTAAATGTTATGGATAAAATCTACAAAGGGATAACTGACCCATACAATATCACATGGAGAGATCATCTTAATCCTTTCGCCAAAACATTCCTTCCATGTCAGCTTCAGAACCATAAGAAAATAAATTGAACACCCGGAACCCAATTTGCCTGGAGAGTAATGCTCTCCAAAGACAACAATGGCCTCCAGTCAAACCATTTTCAAAATAACCAACTATCCACCTATGGTTATAACCAAATTTCTATGACATTGGTGAAAGCGTTACCACCGGACAAACAGGGCCCCTCCATGAAATCAATATAAGTAAACAGAAACAGACGGTTCCCTAGCATGTCTCAACTTACATCAAGTGTTAACCAACTTCAAGCACCCAACGTAGCTAGCAGGTACTGTTCCACCGCTAAATGTTTTATAATAAAATTGTTTGGTTGAACAATTTTTTGAAAACTAATCATCTAACTGGAACATGTCGAATATTTTGAAAACTATTTGAACGATGTTAAATATTTTGGAAATAATCTGACTAACAGATGTTAAATAGTTTAAAAACTAATTAACTGGGATGTTGAATATTTGGAAACTAATTGTCTGGAACATTAAACAATTTATAAATTAATTTCTTAGAACATTAAGTAGTATAAACTGTAAACGGCTACACACATCACATATATATAAATCTACATGGGAAGTGAATGACATACTACAGGTTAAGCTTGAGATTAGTCATAGATATGTATTAAATCATACCTCACCTCGGAAATAAGTCTGCTTTTGGATATGTCACCCATATAGGCCAATTAATGATCAAAAACGGATTTAGAAAATGAATGAATTAATAAATTGGATTGGAAATGCCCTCCAGCATCTGTGGCATATGTCACTCAAAGGACATAGGCCAGGTAACGACTGGATTCAAGAATAGGGGAATGAATGAATTTAATTTGGACAGGAAATAAATTGAACGGATAAGCTCCCCAGCATCTGTGGCATATATCACTAAAAGGACATATGCCAGGTACCGACTGGATTCGGAGCAAGATTAAGGGCATGCATTTGCCTAGACCAGGTGACCACTGGACTAGAGCCATGACACGGTTTCACAAATGTGAAACGCTGACATGTCAACATAACATCACAGCATTGCAGATGTATTAAAAACATGGGCAAAACATATTGTTAAAACTAGAAGGGTTAATAATCAAATAAATATACTTACAATATATAGTAAAATTACCAGAGCTTACCCTGCAGCTGTGGTGATTTAATGGACAAACATGGTCTCAGTCAACATATGATACCTATAATAAACACAAATAAAATATCCTTAATCCTAATTCTTGCATATAAGACAGGGTTCGCACGGGTCATGGAAATCCTGGAAAGTCATGGAATTTGAAAATCTAAATTCCAGGCCTGGAAAAGTCATGGAAATTTGTCAATTTGATAAAAGTCATGGAAAAGTCATGGAAAATGATAATCTCCCTAAATAAAAATAAAATCTGATGGCATACAAATGTGAAATGGGGAAATAAAGCTCAGAAATACACATTTCCATATCTTTATCGCGGCGATCACATGATTTCATTCATTATCAAAGTCATATGTCCAACCAAAATAAAATGACCCAGAACAACGTAAGAAATAAAATGAGGTTAAATCCCTTCTTATGGTGGTAGGCCATATTAAACTCTTTTGTGATTGGAGACATTCCACTGAAACTATATCTGGACTGGAAGGAGGCCTCCCAAATAAAAACGGGTTTTGTAACGCCGCGAATGCGAATATCCCAAATTAATAATAAATATGTACAGAAGAGAATGTTTTTAAAACAATTTGAGCAATAAATTCACTATTTCCTACTCAGCGTATGCATTCGGCAGTATATTTAGTGGCAAGATTTTTGTTCATTTGGGCGATTTCGTCCCGGCTGAATTGGTTACATTATGATAATTAGATGGCGATGATATCTCAGTCTCGCTAGTGTATGGAGATTCCCCTGTATATTGAACGTATTTCTTGCTCAAAGATGGTTTTATGCGGTCTATTACGGTTAAAGTATGAAATAAACTTGGTAATCTTAAAAGAATAACAAGATATTTAGCCGATAAAGGATTATTATTATTTTGAATCTAGCGGAAAAGTTACCAATTTTCATTCATCTGAAAAATATGTTTTGCAATATTTCTAAACTCTGATTGCGTGTTATATACATGTATAAGGCTTTTTTGGCTCATATTTTGTCAAATTTTCCCATGCGTGTTATCTATTAGTGCGCAACATATTTGCGAATGTAACAATTTTAGGGATTGGATTTAAATTTGTTCTTGAACACCTTGTCCAAATAGAAGCCTCGGCTCTAAGCCTTAAATTTGTTCAAAAAATTTTTTAATTAAAAAAAAAATGTCAATTTGCAGACCAAGTGAAGACTATTTTATAAAAAATGTTCAACAATAGTCTTCTCTTGGTCTGCAAATGGACATCTCTCAAGACCACGCGTGACAGAAGCCGGCTTTGGCTGATATGAGTGTTAAAGGGTTAATAGACAATTTTTGGGGTCAAAATCTTTACTAGAAATGGCCATATTGCTTCTTACCATTTTGACCGATTTCAACCATGTTAGGCTGAAATGATACTACATGTATGATCATAGGCTCTAGAACTTCCATTCAGAATTTTTATTCATCAATTTTTTATGTGAAAACCTCAGATTTTATTAAAAATGTACCGGATATTCTCACATGTTGACCCTTTGCCCTAGATAAAGTAAATTCCATATGATTCACTATATGCTGTTGAACATTTTGAAACAAATTTGACTGTCTTTGACCTAGCTATTGATTCTTGGAGGTCATGGAATTTCTTGATTTTAGTCATGAAAAAGTCATGGAATTTCAAATACTGAAAGGTGTACAAATCCTGATAAGACACACAAGGGTTGTTATTACACCACAAAAACATCCATTACCATTCAATCACTACTTGCTAAATCAAATATCTGCATTTAGCTATCAGAATAAAAATTTTATGCTCGCTTACATACTCCCTAATGCCAATACCATCACCATGTAGACCCTCAACCAGGCTTCTGGTAGAGGGACCCCCTGCATTAGCCTTACAATAGACTGGCACCAGTCTGTACCCACTCCTTGGTGACGCTTGTCACTAAGCACCCTCGCGCATGCGCAGTAGGTCCCAAATGTGAAAACTGATTCACTTTTCTAAATTTAAGTGCCATATATCCAGCCTAGATTCTCAAATCAATACCCAGCGGGGTGGCTGAGACCGGGTCATAGTGATTGAACGGTAAGTATGTTTTTATAGTGGTTAATAAAACTACAGATCAACCCACTAAAGGGGGGGTCTGTTGGGGGTTGTTATTACACCACAAAAACATCCATTACCGTTCCATCACTACTTGCTAAACCCCGTAGATTTGGTCAGTGTCCCACTACGAAACTTTGGTGGGAGGAGATTTGAGAATCCATACGCAAGGATAAAAATCAAACAAAACATAACCAAATGTTAATAACATAACATAATGGTGCATCTTAATCAATCACACAGTAATTATCAAACAAGGATTTCTTTAAACTTAAAGATGTTGTGAGGACTAGATACTCGATCGCTCTGATTAACTTGACAATCATAATACAGATTCTCCTTTACTAGAAGAACAAAATGCTTTTAAGATTTTTGTAATCGGCCCAGCCAAAGCTGAGATACGCATATAGCAACCACCTTGACAACCAAACGTTTTTAGCAATCGCGCTAGAGTTGTGACGTCACACCGGGATGACACCAATTCCTGTTAGTCTAGATTATTATCTCGGGGAGCATAGCTAGGCTCTCTACTGCTGCGCGTATTAGGCAACTATGCACCTATTCTTTGACAATTCATTGTTCACACAGGGACACTACATTGTTCGAGATGCACAAAGGTTCAATAATATCGAAGTCGATGATATTTTTGTTGATTAAACTTAAAGGACAGACCTCATGGTCACGGTGCCTGACATCAAAATTCTAACATATAGGCCTGTTAGAGGTGACAGTAACATCGGATTTCGTGTACGTGAATTAGGCTATATTTAATCAAACCCACCCACACACTTCTTGGAATACAATTCTACAAATGCATATATATCTTATCTTTCCGGATTGTCTGCAGCGATTTTGCATAGATGATATAGGCATGCATACAACAAATGCACAACTTTTTAAATGATAGTTAACTAGGCCTACACCGCTCAGTGCACGTACGATTGCAATTTACCATTGTGTAGGCTTATGAATAAATTTATGATTGCAATATAGCATTTACTCCAGTTATGTGTTTAAAATTAACTAAGATGTCGGGTAAATATAAATTTAATCTAAACTAATCTATTTGCGTATAGTCTACATTGACATATTATTGACAATACACGGTTTGTTTACAATTTAGGCAGCGGTCGAGGTGCGTAGCAAGGCTTTCACTGCCATCCGCATGCTTATAGTACAACTTAAATAACATATACTGTTGAATATTTTGAACATAATTGGGTTGGATTTCAACCCAAATTGTGTTCAAAATATTCAACATAACGTTTCTTGTATCGTGTTCATATGGTTCTAACTAACATATTTGTGTTTTTGCTTTGGAAGCATTTAAACTTATTTATGAGCTGCACTGTAAGTAAAGATGATACGCTAGTGACCGTTGAACATCTGTCAGTTCACCTACCTATTTAAAATTTGTTCATCGCCTACAGTTTTGCTTTTTCATAACATTGAAATATGAGTGTATGCTACTTCCATACATGGAAGAAGTTGGTTTGAAAAACGATATAGTTCATATGGTTGTCACAGGCGTAACGCCCCCCCCCCCCCCCACACACACCAACGTAGGTGTTGACCCGTACATGCCTCTACATTATTATTATACAAACACATTGCCAAAAGCAATTACATTCTAATCAGTAATCACGGGGAAATTTCACATAGGACACACTTATTGTACATTCATAATCTTCAGAAAAAGTTGTAACTGCACTCTGTAGCATATACATTTAGATATGAATAACTACAATTACAGCCATTGTCAACCTCTCACACCCACCTCGATCATCACACTCACATCCATCCATCCCAGATATTACATAGTACACCCTGTCCTTTCAAGAAGGATAATGGATCCGCAATTAAGCCTACTAGACTACAGAGTATTTGTCACATGCATTGGAATATTGCCGATGGTTTACCGTAGTTATAGGCCTATTATTATGCGAATATAGCTATCCACGAAACCATTAAAAATGATTAAATATCAATAAATAAAGACTTACCTTCAACCTGACATAATTTATGTTATGGTAGGTGAAGTCTATCCTGTTAAACGCACGTTTTAAAATTTGTTACCTTTGTACTACAGACAAAGAAATATTGGCCCAGCTCACAGCGCCGTTCCCGGTGTGACGGGTTACCGAGGGGGCCGTCTCGTACGGCCCCCTGGCAGTCCCGTCTGGCTTCGGCCAGACGGGTTCTGTTTCTCTGCGGCCACCTCCGGGTTGTCCAGTAGCGGTGGCCGGTCCGTCAGGTGTGGGAGCCGTCCGCAAGGACGGCTCCACGGTTGACTCGTCTAGTGACGACTCTTCAGAGTCTGAAGACGAGAAGGCCGAGGAGGAGAGGTTGCTGCAGCTCGTGAAGCCGCAGGTGGAGAATATGGAGGTTGATTCCGTCCTGGACGGAACCGGCCTCCATTTGTCTGGTTTGGCACAAGCCAGGTCAGCGGCTCCGCCTGTGGCTGAGGCCAATCTGTTACTGTGCACCGGTTCCGTGCGGCTTGGTTTGGCACCAGCCGTCACGGGAACGGGTGTGCCGGGCCAGGCGTGGTACTCACCTATCTCGCCTGGTCCGGCAGTCGGACGTGGGGTGCCGTTGGCGCCCGTGTCCGGCTATGGTTCCGCGACTGCTACGGGTCCGTACGGTTTTCTGTGCGGACCTACCCCATGGACCGGAGTGTTTCATGGGGTGGCGGCGGAACCGTGTGGTAGCGGAGTGCCTGGCGTGTCAGCCGTGGCTCCTTGCCGGGAGGCCGTGGCTGGCAGACCCGTGAGCACGTCAACGGGTGACGTGTTTGCGGGGGTGTCTTCGTCGGAGGTAGATTGGTCAGATGCTCTGGCGTGGCTAGCCAGGGTTGACCCGTCTGTGGTTTCGGCCACGGCCGATGAAGATGCGCCCTGTCTGTCGGTTGCGTCGATTAGGACGGGGATTTTGCCCGCGGCCCGGATCCAGTCAGTGGGACTGGATCCACGGTTCATAGAATTGTTGGATGCTATTTATAGCAAACAACTGATGACCAAGGGTCAGCTCCCTGCGGCCTTCAGGGAGGTGCGGGCAAGATGTTGTATTCCGCGGGGGGGAATACGACAGGTATGGTGTAGTCCCGTCGGTCACGGAGGATGGCCGATGGGTACTGGGCGTCCAGAGTGCTGTGGCGTGTGGCCCCGGTCCGGCACTAGTGGACAAGTCTCAGGTACACCAGGAAGAAGTCCTGTCCCTATGCGATGAGGGTGTGAGGGCAGCGATGAGCGCTGTCAACCATTCTTATCGTCTCCTTCAGTCGGTGTGGGCTGAAGCGGGGGCAGGCCACCCTGTGCCACCTGTGGTGCTTTCATGTGTCAATGACGGCCTGGTGCTGTCGATGGACGCATTGGCAAGGGTGCAAGCGCGAGTGACGAAATCCAGGAGGCAAATGGTCATTGACCATATGCGTCCGGCTACGGCAGTCAGGGAGCGTCTTCTTGGGACGCCCCTGACAGGGCCTAGCATCTTCGGTGGCCAAGCGCGGGCCATCTTAGAGGATACCGTCAGTATCGCGCAGAATCGGTTAGCGGTAAACCTACAGCTAGAGCTAGTGCGGCAAGCGCACGCACTAGGGGCTGTGGCGAAACCGCTAACGGGACAGCCTTCAAAGAAGCAGAAGAAGCATAAGGGCAAGGCGAAAGCCAGGCCTGTTGCGACTTCTGCTTCAGCTGGGTTTTCGGAGCCGCCACCGGCGAAGAAGCCCAGGAAGGTTGTAGAGGCGCCTACCCTCCCCAATGTTGCTCCTGACCGCCCTAGAGGCGGGAAGGGCAAGGGTAAGGCCTAAAAGGGCGGACAGAAGGGGCCGAAGCGTACCTGAGGGTACGAAAGCTCCCTTCATATCCGCCTGGACCGCGCCTGTGCGACAGGAACAGCGGTGCCAGTTATACCCGTCGTGCCTAGAACGAAATGGTTCTCACTCTCTCTCGTTAAGAAAGGTGGGGGGGGGGGGCCGACTGCGAGCCGGACAACCCCGTTAGACGTCGAGGCGTCTATTGTGGGTGGAAGGCTCATGCGTTTCGTCGAGGCCTGGCGAGGTGTGACGTCAGACAGTGTGGTCCTGGGATGGTTATCCCAGGGTTACATGCCGGAGTGGTGGGACTTTCCACCACAAAATCTGTCTTTGGCACCTGTCTGGACACCCGTACCAAGGGAGCCAGACAAGTTAGAAGCCGTTCAAAAGGAAGTGTCGGGTTTGTTTCTGAAGGGAGCAATAAAACCAGCAAACCGGAACACTATTCAACAGGCTTCTATTCAAACATGTTCCTTGTCCAAAAAAACACAGGTGGATGGAGACCCATACTCAATCTCAGGCCATTAAATTGGTTTATCCATACGCCTCGGTTCCAGATGGAAACGCCGAGGTCGGTAATGGCGGGATTGAGGAAAGGAATGTCGTGTGTATCGATCGATCTGAAAGATGCATATTTCCACATTCCTATGAATCGGAGTTGGCACAGGTTTCTGAGATTTGCGTTTCAGAATCAAGTATGGGAGTTTACAGTTCCCAAACATGCCCGTTTGGCCTGTCGACAGCTCCGAGTGTTTTCACAAGAGTGGTCCTTGCGGTGACAGCGTTTCTCAGAAAAGAGAACGTGGCGCTACACACCTATATAGACGACTGGCTGCTCAAGGCAGACTCGGCAGCCAGGTTGAACGTGGATACTGCTCTGACTCTGAAGTTACTTTCAGATCTAGGCTGGATAGTCAACGAGGAGAAATCCGAGTTGACGCCCACTCAACATTTCGTTTATTTGGGGATGCGATTCGACCTCGAGGAGGGCAGGGTTTACCCATCAGAGCCCAGAGTGGTGTCTGTTAGCCATCCTCAAGAGTTTTCGAGTGGGAAACCACATTCAGGTGAGGCGGTTCCTTCAGATGCTGGGCATGATGGTCTCCATGGAGCAGGTTATCCCGTACGCTGCTCTAATGCGAAGGCCTATCCAGTTGTATCTGATGTCTCTGTGGAAACAGAGAACAGAACCCCTGTCAAAACTGGTGCCAGTTTTGGAGCCGATAATATCGCATCTTCTGTGGTGGAAACAGCGTCAGAATCTCCTATTAGGGGTTTCGCTGCACCTACACCACCCCCAGCTGTCCGTCTACACGGATGCATCGCTGGAAGGGTGGGGTGCCTGCCTGGGAGAACACCAGGTCTCGGGCACATGGACTCTCCCGGAGAGTCAGCTGCATATCAATCTGTTGGAAATGATGGCAGTGGAACTGGCGTTGGAAGAGTTCCTTCCGATGATCAGGGGCAAGGTGATATTGATACGGTCGGACAATTCGACAGTAGTATCATATATAAATCGCCAAGGCGGGACCAGGTCGCCCACTCTGTGTATCAGGGTGTGGCACTTGATTCAATGGTGCAGGAATTACTCGGTTGTTTTGAAAGCAGCTCATATTCCTGGCCGATTGAACATTCTGGCGGATGCTTTGTCTCGCAGACAGAGAATCTTGCCAACAGAATGGTCCCTCAACCCTCCGGTTCTGCGACGGATCTTCGAGCATTGGGGCAAACCCAACGTGGACTTGTTCGCCACAAAGGAAGATGCTCAAATCATGACATATGTCTCGCCGATTCCAGATCCAAATGCCGTCGATACAGACGCTCTGGCGATAAGCTGGAGAGTTTCGTGCCTGACTACGGGGTTGATTAGCTCGGTGGGGCTACTCGCTTGGCATGGGGTTAATCTGTAGTAGAAGCAACAGCAAGCCAGTGAATAAATTGACACAGAAAAGTTTTTATTTTAGTTGTTGCGCATTCAAGAGCCAGTTCAATAATCGTTTTGTAAAATACTAATATCCAGGTTAGTCGAAGTAGGTGTGTAGATGTAGCAGTTACAGAAGCAGCAGTCATAGTCGTAGTGATAGCAGGCATTGGTAGGACAGTAGATTTCAGTATAGTAGTAGCAGCAGCAGTTTATTAGAATTATCATTGTTAAACTTTGTTTTATCCAAACAGTTATGAAAATTATTAACACAATTATTATTAAAATCATTATGAAATCATTATTAAAATCATTATGTACATTATTATAAAAATTATTATTATCAAAATTATTGTCAAAATCATTATTAAAATCATTATGCAAATTATCAAAATTATTCATCATCATCATTATTATTATTATTATTATTATTATTCAAAAAATAACATATTTCGTTAGCCCTTTTCATCCTGCATTACTTAACCAATTTTAGCAAGCAATTACCAAGCTGGTTACCATGAAGACAAACCAGTTGAACCATTGCTAATACCCATTTGCAACAGCTCAATCAATTTGTATTCATATCAACAAGCATGGAAGGCCTACTAAAGCCTGATAATTATGAATATTCTATACCATACAGGATAAAAAAATATGACCAGTGAAACTGTTGCTGTGAGCAGTAAAACTGTTGCTAAGAGCAACAGCTCAGAAAATTTGTAATTAACACAACCACTGTTGTGGTAATGGAGGATATGGTAGCTAGGAATGTTTTAGCAGAAATTCAGTCATTTTCTACACTACTGAGGCTGTTAAAATATACGGTTGAATTAGACACAGTATTTAATTCCAGCTACACAATAATTAAAAAATCTATGACATACCTGTAGTAGAAGCAACAGCAAGCCAGTGAATAAATTGACACAGAAAAGTTTTTATTTTAGTTGTTGCGCATTCAAGAGCCAGTTCAATAATGAATATACTGACTCTTGAACACTGGCTTGCTAAAATTTTTGTTTGGCTTGGAGATAAATTCCCATAGAAACACATTAGCAGAGAAAACTAGTTGGTTTCTGATTGGTTGAAATTCACTAAATTTATCAAAATTGTATGGAATATTCATATATTTCCCATGATCCCCTGGCTCAAGTCTGAACAAGAATTGTACATAACATTGTATGAATTCAGACTATGCAAAAGTGCCAGGGTGGGGGTGGGTGTCACTGACATCAGCTCAAGTATTGATTGCCTATGGGGAGAGGGCTGAGAACATATAGCACTCCAGCTGTGACAATCTACAGCCCATGGATATAGTCTATGAAGGGGTGGGGACTGGACTGGATTAATATAATTCTTTTGAGCAGTGGTTGGAGTGCATGCTGTCACTGTCATTTTCCCCAGTCTAATTTTAATTTAACCATGTAGCATTTATGTTGAAAAAAAGTAACAACTTAATTTAATTAATACCAAAAAATAAAAATATATTTTAACAATTTTTTTATATCACAAAACTAATTACACCATCACTATTTCTTATACAAAAATCTAACATCGATATCCATACATACACACATTATTTAAAACAACATCCATTACAATTTTTTAGAAAATAATTAACCCTTTTCATCCTGAATTACCCATCATTTCTTTCTTAAAACACTGCTAAACTCTTGAAAGCAATATGTATTAAAGTTATTTCTGCAGTAATAGCCTTCAATAAGATTGTTCTCAAGATAATTCTAGTAGCATTTTATGTTAGCTCAAGGCAAGCTGTTTTCATATCAGTCAGTCAGTATAAAAAGGGTTAAAACTGTTAAATAGATTTTAAACAATCAAACAATCCAGCACCTATATAACCTCTTCTTAAAATTTAAAATCACTTATAGTGAAAAGTCACCTGATCAGTATTGGAAACAGTTTGCCCCAAAAGTTGTTGCTGCCTATAGCATCAACAACTTAGTCATATTGTTTCCAAAATACTGAGTAGGTACATACCTAGCGCCTGCACTAATTAGGTCCCTTGAACCTAATCCAGGAGCGCATACCATAAGAGGGATGCACGCTTACGCGTACCCACCCACCATTCTTCTACCGAAGGTATTGGTGAAGGTCAGGGAGGAACCGTGTCTGGTCCTGCTAATAGCGCCATATTGGCCAAGCAGGGCGTGGTTCACGGATCTTCTACATCTGCTAGTGGAAAATCCTGTGCAGTTGCCCGAGATTCCGAACATAATCTCCCAGGCCAAGGGACGCTTCCTACACGAGCGTCCCGAAATGTTCAAATTGACTGCGTGGATGTTATCAAACAACGTTCCACGTCAGAAGGCTTTTCTCGACAGGCTGCTGATTTCATCGCGGCTGCGAGAAGGAGGTCAACCTTCAAGTCATATAACAACAAGGTTAACAGATTTGCAGACTGGTGTGAAGAAAAGGGTATTGATACCTTTCAATCCACTATTCAGCAAATAGCAGACTTTCTCTGTGAGCTGTTCTTTTCAGGACTAGCTCCCGTCACAGTTGCTGGATACAAGTCAGCTTTGGCATCAGTTATCCCTTGTCTAGCCAACAGGTATAGTCCAGAGGTGGCCCAGTTAAATGTGATGTTGAAGGGAATGAGCAATCTCCGCCCGAGACAACCGGTAGTCATTCCAGCCTGGAGTCTATCTTTAGTGCTTAATGTACTGGCCAAGCACCCTTTCGAACCGTTCCGTTCGGCTAGTCTAAAGCATTTGACTCTAAAGGCGGTCTTTCTATTGGCAGCTTCCTCAGCTAGAAGGCGCAGTGAGATCCATGCGCTTTCGGCAGAGAGGAACCCATTTATTGTTTCTGGAGAAGGTCTGCGTCTTCTGCCAAGAGCAGAGTTTATGTCAAAGAACCAATCTTTGAGATATCCCAGCAAACCGATCATTATACCGAAGTTAACTAGGTTTGATCGTGATGCCAGTGTCTGGTGCCCGGTCCGTGCTTTGACTAAGTACAAGAAACGGACTGACTCGTTACGGTCGAACGATAGACATCTGTGGATCTGCCATAAAAAGCCTTATGGCGGCGCATCCATGGATACTATCTCTTGTTGGGTGGTCGAATGCATTCAAACTACTCACGAGATGGCGACTGGGCACCAGGTGCAAGGCGTAAGGGCACACGATGTCAGAGGAATAGCCACCTCGACCGCCCTTTACAATGGTCTTCCGTTAGAGGACATCATGGCCATTGCACAATGGCACTGTGAGTCCTCATTCACGGATTACTATATGAGGGATGTGTCAGTCTCAGCCAATCCACTCGCTTTAGCTGTTTTGAAACGATAGTTAGTGACCACACTGCTCTTCACCCTTTTTTCACTTTGGTAAGAAAAGAACCTAAAGCAGGCATGGTCAGGCGAGAGGATGTCAACCAGATTGTGTCACTGATGGCCGAACCGGTGAATGGTTGGAGGCGGTACGTCTGAAGTCCAATTATCATAAGGTAATTCAATAAGTGAGAGTTTTTTGTATTATGTATATGTATCATGTTCATTCATCTTATATATTCATGCTCATTCCCAGGCTAATACATGGAATATGCAGGGAGTAGTTAACCCTCTTGGCATATTTGTGTTTTCAGGCGAGATACATGTTCGTTAGTTCTCTCCCTTTTCTTAGGAGGAAAAAGGGGGGGGGTGCTGTGACGCGAATGTGATTCGGTTCCGTGAACTTGACGGTCCTTTTAGGTCTCCGTTAGTCAAGTTTGAAGTCTAAAATCTTTCTCCAAGGGGCAAAATTAGCATTTATGGCTTGCCCCTTCCCACCAGGTAACTGATCAAATCTGGTGTATATCAGAAGTAACAGAATGGTGAGTATTGATCGAAGGAGAATGCAGGAAATGTCAATTTCCCTTTCTCCGAGATCTAACAATACTCACCATTCTGTTACGGACCCAGCCTCCCAGCCCCACGGAGGCAAGCCATAGTTTTCTCTTGTTTGGTGGCTATGCAAACAATATGAGCTCTATGGTAAACGGGTACTCGGCAGTTGGGAGCCGAGTACCCGGTTCCCAGGAGTCGGTAAAGCTTTCTAAGTCTATAATCCTAGAGCCGCTGTCAGGGCCAGCTGTATATCAGAGGTAACAGAATGGTGAGTATTGTTAGATCTCGGAGAAAGGGAAATTGACATTTCCTGCATTCAAAGATTAATGTAGCACAAGGATATCTTTTTACTAATTGTCTAATTGATATCTAGCATTAACTGAGGATAGATGAAAACATGAAGAATGAAGAATCTAATTTATATTCTATCAGCTTAATGCCTTAATCCCAAATTTGCATAAGATCTTATGTAAACATAGCTAATGTGTGTACTGAGTAGTGCCTTAGAGAACAAGGGTCATCAGTTAATTGTTGAAACAACATCTTAGCAGACTATATTTTCTCTATGAGTTTAAGATTCTTCCATAGGCCATGAACATTTTGCAAGAAATAGATTTAGACACAGAGACAGTTCTCAATAATATAAACATCTAGCTGTACATAGGTAGTCTAATATGTTTACATTATTGATTAAATAGGGTTTCTGTGGGTTTAACACAACTGGTCGAAATATACAGTTAAAACATTTAAGACAAACAAAAGTTGAACAAAATTAACCCATGGATTATAGAAAGAAGCAAATAAGACTCCTAATTTATTGAAATCATATGTGTCCTTTTAGATTATTATTATTATTATTATTATTATTATTATTATTATTACTATTATTATTATTATTATTATATAGCAATAAAGTATCCAAAAATACATGTAGATAGCCATCCATCAATATGTACATGTACCTGTATGTGTCTAAATGCTATATAGTTGTTTTAAGAAAATTACATTTCAGAAAAATATTTTTTATACCAATATTTTAGGTTTTGGACAATTTAAGGTGTCCAAAACCTATTTTGGGTGGACGGTTTAAACCATGGTTTAAACCGCGGTTTAAACCACTAGTGTCCAAAACTTGCCAACCCTGGGTAAGATAAAGAGTCTAACACCTGGGAAATAGAAACAGAATCAGGCACGAGACCTTGATCTGAAAACCATTCTCCAAAAATCTTAAGCCGACCCTTGTAAACTCTTCGAGTCGACTCCCTCCTGGTAGAATCGAAGATTTCCTGAGATCTTGTAGAAACTTTATTCTCAAGGATCGAGCACTCGATATACTCCAAACTCACAGACTTAAGATTCCTGGGTTTGGATGATGGTAAGTACTAGAAGATCGAGAAGGTCTACAAACCAGATCCTTATTGGCCAAAAGGGAACTATTAACAAGATCTCGCAGATCTGGTCCCTGACTTTCTTCAGAACCAAAAGAAATCAGGATTGTGGGAGGGAACGCATAAGCGAAGATTCCTGACCAGGACTGAGACAGCCCACGCCCGAGACAATTGGTCCGCAAGAAAACTCAGACAGCCTGGGACATGAGTGGACACTAGGAAAATTTGATTCATGCGACACCACATGAGGAGGTTCCACACTTCCAAGTACAGGAGAGACGACTTTGTGCCCCCCTGCCTGTTGATATAAGAGACTACTGTCGAATTGTCCGATCGAATCGAGAACTAGAGACCCTTAACCTGACTGTCCGAAAAGGGAGACATGAAAGATAAAATCTGGGCAATCAGACATGTCGCAAAAAGATGGATACTAAAGGAAACCTTGATGACGGAGAGGAAATAAAACCAAACTTACCCATGTGTGATTGTACACTGCAAATAGACTTCAATAAACGTCAATTACAATCTAAGGACTCACCCTCCTCTCTAATTCACTTCAATACCTGGTTGCTTTATAAGAACATCGACAGGATGAATAACTTTTTCGATACGAGCGCACATAAGTTTGAACTTATCAGAATTACTGAGACATGGCTACAACAAAACTCCCCTATCAACTTAATGGACCTTTCCGGTTTTAGCTATGCCCCGCCCATCTATAGCTAAGCTCCACCCACACCTCGCTCGTGTTGGGATCAATCGATCTATAAACACCCTGACTATCAATTTCCAAAAAACTACACATGTAAGCTGTTGAATATTTTGAAACTAATTTGACTGGGTGCTGTTGCTGCCTAAAGCAGCAACAGCGCCCCGTCAAATTAGTTTCAAAATATTCAACACCACATTACCGTTTATCGGATCGCTTTGAATCTGCATAGAGTGGTTGGACTGGTCTGGGGAAGAAACCTATAGAAATCGGTGATGATCCGAAATCCAAGATGGCCACCGGCGGCCATCTTGAAAATTGGTTTCCGGATGATAACTCTGTTACTGTTCATCGGTTCGCTTTGAAACTTCATAGAATGGTTGGACTAGGTCTGTGGAAGAAACCTATTAAAATCGACAATGATCTGAAATCCAAGATGGCCACCAGCCACCGGTGGCCATCTTGGAAAATTGGCTTCCAGATAATAACTCTGTTATCGTTTATCGGATCGTTATGAAACTTCAATAGGATGGTTCGACTACCTCTGGGGAAGAAACCTATCGAAATTGGCAATGATCCAAAATCCAAGATGGCTGCCATCTTGAAAATCGGTTTCCAGATAATAACTCCATTACCGTTTATTGGATGGCTTTGAAACCTCCTAGGGTGGTTGAACTAGATCTGGAGAAGAAACCTATCGAAATTGGCGATGATCCAAACTCCAAGACGGCCGCCAGCCATGGACTGCCTTCTTGAAAGTTGGTTTCTGGATGATATCTCCATTACCACTTATTGGATCACTTCATAGGGTGGTTGGAATATGTCTGGTGAAGAAACTTCGAAATTTACGATAATCCGAAATCTAATATGACTGGCAGTCAGCGGCGGCCATCTTGAAAATTGGTTCACGGACGATACCTCCTTGACCATTTAACTGATCACTTTGACACTTTTTAAGGATGACTGGTCTGGGTCTGAGGAAGAAATAAATATATTCTGATAGCTCTCATTGGTTTGTCATCATGGCGGGGTATTATGCGCCGTTTGCGGAGCTCTTAAAATTACAAATCAACTGTATTAAATTTTACAAAACTATAAAAATGAATACGGAAATGTATAGAAAATTTGCGTAGCTTTCCAATGATGTATGACTTCAGCCAGAAGTGGTATGCACGATGCATTCCTGGAAGGTATTTTCACAAAATACGCTGATGTGGGAAAGGTCGATTAGGCCTTGGGAACATTGATATACATCAGGAAAGTATAATTTCATCAAACTTCAATTAGATATTGAAATATTTACATGTTTATGTGCATTAACTGGCGAAGGTTATCTGTCATTTTGAATTTGATGTCCTTTTGCATTAAGCATTCAGGATGCTGGTTGACTAACTGCTAGCTAGTTTACAATTTCAACATTGACTGGGATCTTGTCAACTATATTAACTATGGTTAGCATGTCAAATTTGATTTCTTTTTGCACCCTTAGTTGGGTATCTATGCTTGTCCATTCTATTGTAACTTTGAGGGTACCATACTTTGGTCTTCTATAAGACATGTAACAAGTATTTGAAAAGTATTTGTATTTAAATACTTTCCGAAAACAAGTATTTGTATTTGAAGAATTTCAAAGTATTTGTATTTCTATTTAAATACTTTTGAAAGTATTTGACCCCGGCAGCCCTGCACCAGGTAGTGGGAATGTTTAATTAATCTTATACTGTTTATACTGTAACCAGGCCAGTGATTCCAATGGAACAATTTTTAAAGATAATCTTGTCAAGAGATTATTATTAGGCCACCTGGCTTATATCAAGGTGACCGTCAACTTTAGCTTTAAATTGCTACTCCTTAACCAATGGCCAGGTTTTACAAATATTGATCAAATTATCCAATCTTGTTCTGCTGTAGAACTTCCATTCAGAATTTTTATTCGTAAATTTTTTTGCGTCAAAATTTTAGATTTTATTCAAAATTTACTGTCAAATAGTTTCTTACCATTTTGACAGATTTCAACCAAGTTAGGCTGAAATGATTCTATGGACATAGGCTCCCATTCAGAAGTTTTATTCATCAATTTTTTAGGCGAAAATCTCAGATTTTATTAAAAATGTACCAGAAATTGTAAAAAGAAATTATCAAAAAAAAACCTAGATATTAATTCTTGATCATGGAATTTACTAATTTTGCTCATGAAAAGTCATGGAATTTGAAACACAGAAAGATGTACAAACCGTGTACACCGTTAAAATTTTACTAAAGGATGTATTTTTTTGGTCATATTACATGTTCTAGGAAGGGGGTAGGAAGGGGGTGCATACTGTAATCGAGTACATTCTTTGAGCACATTTTTGTCTCGCCTGTAAAGCAGAAAAAGCGAGACATAGGTGTCACTTTTCCGATGGCGACGATGTCGACATTAGGTTTTTGCGTTTAGCCAAACTTTTCAGCTTATATTTCAGGATTGGTTAAGCCTATTGCAACTAAACTTGGATACCTGGTTACCTATAATGTTAGGAAGCAGCATGATGATGTTAGGGTCACAAGATCAAAGGTCACGGTCACCGTGACCGTGATACAGAACTCTGTTATTTCAACATTAAATTTTTAACGTTTAGCAAAACATCTCAGCTTATATTTCAGGATTGGTTGAGCCTATTGCAACTGAACTTGGATACCTGGTTACCTATAATCTTATGATGATGATGTTGCGGTACAGAAGGTCATGGTCACTGACTTTGATACAGAACTCTGCTTTTTCAATATTAAGTTTTTGCATTTAGCAAAACTTTTCAGCTTGTATTTCAGGATTGGTTAAGCCTATTGCAACTAAACTTGAATACCTGGTTACCTATAATCTTAGGAAGCAGCATGATAACATTGAGGGCATAAGGTCAAAGGTCAAGGTAACTGTGACAAACAGGAGACAGGCGAGACATTTAATTCCGCTGAATTCTTGTTTTTATCAAGTTTCGTAAAAAAAAAAATGATACCACGAAAATGGAACTCATTTTTGCATGGTACAAATTCTCGCCGCCTTACGACTATGTTTAATGTATACCTCAAAACATCATCGCGGAAGTGAAATTATTAAACTGGAGAGCCTAAATATTGCGTTTCCATTAATAAAGATTATTTATTACATCAAAATTAATCCTGAATTTGACATAAAATGGCGTCGAGAAAAGATATAAATCACGTGATTCGCATCCAAATGCAAAAGATTGTTTTTAATTAGAGCTTTGAGAAATTAATGCGCAATACGAGAGTAAACACTATTCCATTATTAATTTTTTCTAAAGAGAAATATTATTTCTGTTCTGATTGGATAAATTCTCCCGTGCAAGTCAATGGAAATAGAATGGTAGATATTATAAGAAATCTAGTAAACACAACTGCTGATCTTACCGCATTCCTAATGTCACATTATTTGTATATTTTCTAGGCATCATTTTATGTCAAAAATAGCATTGATTTTGATGTAATAAACGATCTTTGTTGAAGATACACAACATTTAGGCTGTCCCCTTAATAATTTCACTTCCATTTTTGAGGTGTACATTAAATATAGTGGTACGGTGGTAAGCATGCATATGGAAATTGCGTTCAATTTTCGTGGTAGGTTCTATATGAGTTTTAACCATTTTAGAGAATAGATTTCAATTTCTCTATGCGTCCTTTCTATGAGTATAAGGATTTTTGGGGGCGATTTGGGCCAAAACCTAGCCTGCGTCCAATACCAGCTAGCGTCCTTTCCTCGAATAAAAACGGTGTATGTTTTATGCTGTGGTTACGCTTTTTTCAAGTGACAATTTACACAACAAAGGGTTATCTGATTTGAATAAAACTTCAAAAATTTGTTCTGTGCAATGCTTAGGACTAGTCCACATCAAAATGAAATCTATTTTCAAATTTTTTCCATTTTCTTTTAGCGTTTGAACCTTGATGATTTTAGGGCTGATTTGCATCCAGGTTATATGCATTATGCTGTGGTTAAGCATTTTTGCAAATGACAATTTAGGTGACAAGGGGTTATCATATTTGAATAAAACTTCACAGATTCTTCTATATGATGCTTAGGACTAGTCCGCATAAAAAAGAAATAGATTTAGAAAATTTCTACATATTTTTACTGGGTTTAGAGTTTAGACTTTGATTATTTTAGGGCTGATTTGCATCGAGGTTATGCTTATTACGCGGTGGCTAATGTTTCAAATGACAATGTAATCAGTAAAGACTTATCTAGTTTATATTAAATGTTTTGATTTGCTATGTAGGCTTCTTAAATATAGCCTGCATCATATTAATGTACTTGCTTTTGAAAATGTTTTTTCTTTTTTCAGGCTATGAACTTTGCTTATGTTTGAACAATTTGCCTTTCGGTCAGACTTGGTGGGCCAGTACCGGTAGTCATTGTACTGCAGGTTACTACCGGGCAGCAATGCTTTATGGTTCAGTCTCCAAGCTATGCTTCTATGAAGCTATGCGTGCCCATTAGGTAGTATCATGGGTATTTTGATACGACAAGTGGATTGTCAAATTTCAAAATGAGACATATCCTGTGATATACAATTAATATACAGGTAAGCAGTATTTGCTATTTTCTGAAAGCTCTTGTTCTGTATTTATACATGGCTTGGACATCATTTTTTCAAAGAATATTTAGTCCAAGACAGGCCATTTCTGGCGGCGATATAAAAAGGCGAGATATGGTATGTTCTGATACCTTTTGTTAGCTCAAGTGAGCTTATGCCATGGTGGTCCTCTGTCACATCTCCTCCTTTTTGCTTTGACCAATTTCAACCTAATTTGGCTGGAGGGATCCTGTAGTGGTAGGTTTCAGAACTTCTAACGAGAATTTTGATTGGTAAATTTTTCCCGTGGCCATCTTGCATGTCTTGGATTTTCTAAAAATTTCTGGAAATCGGCTAAACACCTACTCTGTATTAACCACTTGGCCAATTTCAAGCAAACTCGGCTGGAAGGATCCTTCAGAATTATAGACAGAATTTTGATTATTCTTTTTCCACAACCATCTTGAATTTTCTGAAAAAGGGGTGTAAATCGTTTAAAATGCTATTCCTCATTAACTGCTTGGGCAATTTCAGCCATACTTGTCTGGAAGGCTACTATGGTGGTTCAGAAGTTGTATACCGAATTTTGATTGATCAACTTTTCCGGCGGCTGTCTCTGATTTTCTGTAAATTTTGAAAAATAATTAAAAGGATACTCATCATTAACCGCTTGACCAATTTTAATCAAACTTGACTGGGTCATCCTAGCATAGTAGACCTCAGAACGTCTATTAAAAATTTTAATTGGTAAATTTTTCCCGCAGCCATCTTGAGTTTTCCAAAAATTATTCCGCAATCCTTTAAAATGCTACACCTCCGATATCAATGACCTGGTTTCGACCAAACATGGGTGGAATACACTTCACCACTTCTAGCGAGAATTTTGATTGACCAATTTTTCAGAAAATTCCTCGAAGTCAGTTAAAGGTCTACTCGTTAACCACTTGGCCGATTTCAAACAAACTCGGCTGGAAAGATCCTAGAGTGATATGCTTCAGACTTTTGATTGGTTAATTTTTTCAGTGGGTATCTTGAATTCATCGAAAAATGGCGCGAAACTGTTTAAAGTGCTGCTCCTCATTATCTGTGTGGGCAACTTCACCCAGACTTGACGGGAAGGATACTAGGCTGTTGGGTTTCAGAACTTGTATATATAATTTCTGTTGGTCACTTTTTCCCGTGGCTAGCTTAAATTTTCCGGAAAATGCCTGGAAATCGTTTAAAACGTGACTCCTCATTAACTGGTTGGAACATTTCAATCAGACTTGGATGGAAGGGCCCTAAGGCAGTAGGCTTCAGAACTTATATTAAACGGCTACTCATTAACTGCTTGGCCGATTTCAGCCAAACTCAGCTGGAAGCTCCTTAGGCTGGTACGCTTCAAACCATATATACAGAATTTTGGGCCTCTTGTTCTTAATCTGGAAACTTTTCTGCCAGGAAACCTAGAACATTTGCAGGCCAAGGTTTCCACGCTATTTTTGCCAATTTACCACTGGAATGACTGGATCATCTATTGAACCAGTCATTGCAGTGATAAATTGTCAAAAATAGTATTCTTTTGTCCTGCAAGCGGACGTTCATCAAGATTAGTGCAGAAGTAGTGTGTGTCCCAACCGTTAAAGAGTTAATTCCTACATAGAGTGTGACTGAGAAATCAATCCATTGATCTCACCAAGATCTCCAAGCAGCTTCCTTGTGCCGTGACTGAGAAATCAATCCATTGATCTCACCAAGATCTCCAAGCAGCTTCCTGGTGCCGTGACTGAGAAATCAATCCATTGATTTCACCAAGATCTCCAAGCAGCTTCTTGGTGCCGTGACTAAGAAATCAATCCATTGATCTCACCAAGATCTCCAAGCAGCTTCCTGGTGCCGTGACTGAGAAATCCATCCATTTATCTCACCAAGATCTCCAAGCAGCTTCCTGGTGCTGTGACTGAGAAATCAATCCATTGATCTCACCAAGATCTCCAAGCAGCTTCCTGGTGCCATGACTGAGAAATCAATCCATTGATCTCACCAAGATCTCCAAGCAGCTTCCTGGTGCCGTGACTGAGAAATCAATCCATTTATCTCACCAAGACCTCCATGCAGCTTCGTGGTGCCGTGACTGAGACATCAATCCATTGATCTCACCAAGCAGCTTCCTGGTGCCATGACTGAGAAATCAACCCATTGATCTCACCAAGATCTGCAAGCAGCTTCCTGGTGCCGTGACTGAGAAATCAATCCATTGATCTCACCAAGATCACCAAGCTAAGCAGCTACCTGGTGCCGTGACTGTGAGAAATCAATCCATTGATCTCACCAAGATTTCCAAGCTAAGCAACTTCCTGGTGCCATGACTGATAAATCAATCCATTTATGTCACCGAGATTTCCAAGCTAAGCAGCTTCCTGGCGCCGTGACTGAGAAATCAATCCATTGATCTCACCAAGGTCTCCAAGCTAAGCAGCTTTCTGGTGCCGTGACTGTGAGAAATCAATCCATTGATCTCACCAAGATTTCCAAGCTAAGCAACTTCCTGGTGCTGTGACTGAGAAATCAATCTATTTATCTCACCAAGATTTCCAAGCTAAGCAGCTTCCTGGCGCCGTGACTGAGAAATCAATCCATTGATCTCACCAAGGTCTCCAAGCTAAGCAACTTCCTGGTGCCATGACTGATAAATCAATCCATTTATCTCACCGAGATTTCCAAGCTAAGCAGCGTCCTGGTGCCGTGACTGTGAGAAATCAATCCATTGATCTCACCAGGATTTTCAAGCTAAGCAACTTCCTGGTGCCGTGACTGAGAAATCAATCCATTGATCTCACCAAGGTCTCCAAGCTAAGCAGCTTCCTGGTGCCGGACTGTGAGAAATCAATCCATTGATTTCACCAGCATTTCCAAGCTAAGCAGCTTCCTGGTGACAGTTCTGGCTCACTCACTCACATGATAAAATGTACATGTTTCTGCTGAACTTTGAAATGAGCTAGCTTTCGAGCAATCTATTGGCATGTTGCGATGATAGAGCATGAACAGGCTCATAAGACCATGTAATTCCCTTCCTGATCAATAACCTAACCAGTTCATATTCCGGTGTAACATCGTAAGCGTTTAAGGATCTCTTATGTATGTTTTAATTACCTGATGTTATTGACTGAGAAGAGGGGACAATGTACCTGCACTATGACCGGGGAAATCACTGTCAGGACTGTGTCAGTGTAATGAGTCTATTTAATGCACAAATGTGCACAGAAAATATTCTTCACATCTATCATGTATGTGTAATTTCGCTAGCGAAATATATTTCATTTATAGACATATGAATTCATGTAACATATTAAGGCAAGAGCTTATTTCAATAAAACATTATTGTTCCAATCTCAATTGCATCCGGTCTGCAGCATATATTGAAATTTATTTTGACATTTTTGCCTAGCCTACGAAGCCAGAAGCGTGACATAGGTATCACTTTTCCAGCGACAGTGTCAACTTTAAAGTTTATGTTACATTTTTTCAAATGACAATTTGGTCACTAATGTGTTATCGGGTGTCCATAAAACCTTACAGATTTGTTCTATATGATTGTTATTAACTGCATCAAAACGAAATCGATTTTCAAAGTTTTTCCATATTTTTATGCAGTTTGGACTGTTATCGGATTTCCATAAAATTTCACAAATTTGTTTTATATGATCATTAGGACTAGTGTCTATGAAAAAGAAATGGATTTTCAAAATTTAGCTTTCTTTATCTGTGTTTGAACATAGATAATTTTATGCCACGGTCAGGTTTAGAATGTTTGCTGCGGTTAAGGTTTATTTAAACAACATTTACATCAGCAACGGGTTATCCGATTTGAATAAAACTTTACAGATTGATTCTATATGAGGATTAGACATAGTCGGCATCGAAATGAAATTGATTTTCACAATTTTTCCATACTTTTGCAACATTTGAACCGTTATTAGCGTCTGTCCATCAACTTTTCCTTAAAAATGCTACTCATTAACCAACCGCTTGTCAAATTTAAAATTAATTTGGCATGATCCTATGGGGGTAGGCTTTGGAATTGTATACAGAATTTTGATTGGTCCATTTTTTCGGCGGCCATCTTGAAATGTCCGAAAAATGGTGGGAAATCTTTTAAAACGCTACTCATTAACTGCTTTGGCAATTTCAACCAGACTTAGCTGGGCGGATAGTATGCTGGTATGATTCAGAACTTGTATACAGAATTTTGATTGGTAAAAATTCTCCACCGGGCATCTTGGATTTTCTGAAAATTTCTAGAAATCACTTAAAAGACTACTCGATAACCACGTGGCTGATTTCGGTCAAACTCGATGGAGGAACCCTAGCTTAGTATGCTTCAGAACATGTATGCAGCCTTTTGATTGGTCCATTTTTTTCGGCGCCCATCTTCAATTTTCCAAAAAATGTGAAGAAATCATTTAAAACGCTACTCATTAACTGCTTGAGCAATTTCAACCAGACTTGGCTGGAACGATACTAGGCTGGTAGGTTTCTGAACTTGTATGCAGAATTTTGATTGATCAATTTTTCAGGCGGCCATCTGGGATGTTCTGAAAATTTCTGTAAATCACTTAAAAGGCTACTCCTCAATAACCGCTTGAACTCGCTCACGCAAACTCAGCGGAAGGACCCTAATGTTGTATGCTTCAGAGCTTGTATACAGAATTGTGATTGGTCAATTTGTTCGATGGTCATCTTGGATTTTCCAAAAAATGGCTGAAAATCGTTTAAAGCGCTACTCATTAACTGCTTGGGAGAGTTCAACCAGACTGGCTGGAAAGAGGTTAAGTATACAGAATTTTGATTGGTAAATTTTTCCGGCCGCCATCTTGGGTTTGCGGAACATTTTGGGAAATGAGTTAAACGGCTACTTCTCATTAACCGCTTGGCCGATTTCAACCAAATACAGTCACCAGATTTCATGCTATGCCGATTTTCTGGACATGTTTTCAGTTTTTAAAATTTTTGTGAGGGTTTTTAAACCATCGTCATAAAAAACGTAATATGCTTATACTGTGCAGCTGTAGTCTTTATGGTGAGTTATTACTAGAACTTCTCAAGCTGGTCACATCAGACCACATTACAGGAATGTAGGAATAAGTGTCAGCTGGTACACATACCTGATAGTGATTGCTTTCAATGCATTACATGTTCATTGTTATTCTCTGCTGGTTGCTGGTAGTGATAGGTTGGTGGTGGGTGGGGTGGGGGTTTGTGTCTGAAGAAGAATATTAATCAGCTTGAACAGGGGTAGGTTTTAAGGATTTTTTTTACTAAACCAGATGGGATAATGCATCCTTGATTTTTTTATTTTACTATCCCGCAGCAAATTTCACTAACCCAATGTTTGTAGGCTGATCTTTTCTTTAATCAGTTCAGCGATGGATCCCTATGAAACTCTTTTCCAAGGCAACCATACGGGGAAGCTGTTGAATATTTGAAATTAATTTGTGCGGAAACTTTCCGGACAAATTAATTTTAAAATATTCAATAAAGCATTGAAGGTAGCAGAAAATCTGTTCTTTTGTAAATTTTTCATGGGTACTGAAGATTATAGCATTATAACAGTGTTTTGTCCTATTTCCTCTTTTGAGAGCATTACTAATCCAGGCGGCTTAGTGCAGGTGTAGTTTTACTAACCCTTATGAAATTCTTCTATCCTCGGGTTAACGGGTTAGTGTTAAAATCGAGCCCTGGCTTGTTTATATATCAATGATTTTCTTTCAAATATAAACAAAGAACAGCATTCATGATGCTGAAACACAAGGCCTTTTTATTTTGTTATTTTCTGTCTGAACCAGCGGCGTCCACTGGCTCTATGCAGTGAGTGTGCTCTTAACTATTGATTGCATGTGCGTATGAGAAAAGTTGTGGCAATCGTAAAAATGTTGCCACTGGCTGAATAATAATGACTCGTCATTTTGAAGAGCCATCTACTCTGTGCAGGAAATTGGCATCGCGTGCTGCAATTTGAGAACTGGCTGCTATACCTCTTACTGTATGATTTATCCATTCAAACTTTGAATGAACATAATGTCGCGTAGGAAAACATCATAATATCATTAGCACTGGATAATATTTGTCCACGCCATCGAGAGAAAGAGCAGAGGTGAATTGCTAATTTAGTGTATTGCCGATCACTACTTGGATAACAAATGGGTTTTTTAAGTGTGGTCAGCTAAGATGTGTACATAGCAAAGAAACACGGGTCTGCAGCACCTGCCAGGGTGACATGACAGTATACAGGCAAGTCAGTATGATAGTTATATTATACATGTCACTTGGAATACACAATGTGGAAGCAAACTGTGAGTGAGTGCGTGTGTGGAATATGGGTCTCTCTGTCTGTCTGTCTGCCCGCCCGTCCGTCTGTCTGTCTGCCTGTCTGTCTGTGTGTCTGTCTGTCTGCATACAACTGTGTTGAATAGTATCTACACATACACTCGCCAGGGCCCTCCCTTTGCACCGCCTGCCCTCGATCACCATTCCCTCTTCAGCTCCACCATCCCCTCTATCACATCGTCACCAACCCCCTTATCCCCCCACCCTTCCATGCCCTCTGCCACCTTTTTCAGAACACTCCCCTTCACCGCCCTTCTCAACAGCCACCCTTCCACATCCTACCATGACCATCCCCTCCAGCGCCATCACCTCCATCTTCTCCTTCACCACCTCCCCTCTTCCATCCACCACCATCACCCCCAACATTATCCCCTCCTACACCCCACCCACCCCCAAACCATATCCCCTCCTCCACCACCCTCCCTATCCCCAACCATCGGCCCACTTCTATCCCCTCCATCACCCTCACATTGATCGTCCACTCCACCACTATCCTCTCCACCACTCTTACCTCTTACCAACCATCACCCTTCTACCACTGTCCATCACGATCCCTCCAGCACCATCCCTCAGCACCACCTTCCGTTGAATCTTCTCTTCACCACTTGGCCCTCCTCCACTTTACTCTCCACACTTCACATTCTCCATCCTCATCTCTTCCCACTACTCTTCTCTCCAACATTCTCCCTTTCCACCACTGGTGCCCCTCCACTATGTGCGTTCGCGCGCATGTGTATGCCTACGAGTGTCTGCATGCATGCATGTTCACGACAGTTGGTGCCAGGGGTCGAAATAAGGCCCTTTTACATGCCTAATGCGGGTAAAAAATGGCTAGTGCAAGTAAATTTATAATACTGGGTACACAGGGTGCATGTGCATTTCTAGCTGATAAGCTATAATGTTAACCCTCTCTGACAAATCCCTAAAAAAGGAAATTCTTTACGATATAAAACCTTTAGGTTGAATATTTAGAAATTAATTTGACTGGAAGCCGTTGCTGCCTTAGGCAGCAACGGCTTCCAGTTAAATTATTTTCAAAATATTCAACCTAAAGGTTTTATATCGTAAAGAATTTCCTTTTTTAGGGATTTGTCAGAGAGGGTTAACATTATAGCTTATCAGCTAGAAATGCACATGCACCCTGTGTAGAGTTCTCCTGTATGGTTGTGTTGAAACTGAGATATAGAGAATTCATAGGTGTCAGGTGAAAGGATTAATTTATGTGCATGTAGATGTTTTGCTGTGCAGGCAAAATCCAAATGTTAGATGAACTGCGTGCGTGCGTGCGTGTGCGCGTGCACGTGCATGTGTGTGTGAGATTGGGGTATTGTTGAGTTATAACCAGCACTGTTTGGGGAGCTATCATATTGTCTGATTTGTAATTTAGATTTCTTGTACATATGATTGCATATAGTATTAGCATGTAGTAATATAGGGATGCAAGATAAAACATATGTTGCTTCTTGTGAGAGAGTGATGAGCATATAATTGACTGTTGAGTGTAAGCTGGCAGACTTCCAGGTAAGCCACCATTCATCCTGTCATGTTCCTGTGTAAACATTCATTCTGAGAGTTAATCATCCATGATCTGAACATAATCAGGACCATTAACATCCTGCCCTTGGATAATTAGCTTCCCCCCGCCCCTTGAATCATAACATCCTACCACTCCCCTCCCATTGAATCATTAGCATCCTCCCACTCCCTTCCCTTTGAATCATTAGCACCCTCCCACTCTCCTCCCATTGAAGCATTCCCTTCGCCTTGTATCATTAGCATCCTCCCACTCCTCCCTTTGGATCATTAGCATCCTCCCATTCCCCTCCCCTTGGATCATTAGCATCCTCCCACTCCCCTCCCCTTGAATCGTTAACACCCTCCCACTCCCGTCCTTGAATCATCAGCATCCTCCCATTCCCCTCCCCTTGGATCATTAGCTTCCTCCCACTCCTCTCCCTTTGGATCATTAGCGTCCTCCCACTCCCCTCCCCTTGAATCATTAGCACCCTCCCACTCCCCTCTCCTTGAATCAGTAGCATCCTCCCATTCCCCTCCACATTGATAATTGGCATCCTCCCATTCCCCTCCCCTTGGATCAGCAGTATCGCTCCCACTGCCCTCCCCTTGGAGCATTAGTTTCCTCCCATTCCCCTTCCCTTGGATCATTAGCATCCTTCCACTCCCTTCTCCTTGGATAATTAGCTTCCTCCTCGCCTTTTGAATCATTAGCATCCTCCCACTCCCCTCCCCTTGAATCATCAGCATGCTCCCATTCCCCTCCCCTTGGATCATTAGCTTCCTCCCACTCCTCTCCCTTTGGATCATTAGCATCCTCCCACTCCTCTCCCTTTGGATCATTAGCATCCTCCCACTCCCCTCCCCTTGAATCATTAGCATCCTCCCACTCCCCTCCCCTTGAATCATTAGCATCCTCCCACTCCCCTCCCCTTGGATCATTAGCATCCTCCCACTCCCCTCCCCTTGAATCATTAGCATCCTCCCACTCCCCTCCCCTTGGATCATTAGCATCCTCCCACTCCCCTCCCCTTGAATCATTAGCACCCTCCCACTTCCCTCTCCTTGAATCATCAGCATCCTCCCATTCCCCTCCCCTTGGATCATCAGCATCCTCCCATTCCCCTCCCCTTGGATCATTAGCTTCCTCCCACTCCTCTCCCTTTGGATCATTAGCATCCTCCCACTCCCCTCCCTTTGGATCATTAGCATCCTCCCACTCCCCTCCCCTTGGATCATTAGCATCCTCCCACTCCCCTCCCCTTGAATCATCAGCACCATCCCACTTCCCTCTCCTTGAATCATCAGCATCCTCCCATTCCCCTCCCCTTGGATCATCAGCATCCTCCCATTCCCCTCCCCTTGGATCATTAGCTTCCTCCCACTCCTCTCCCTTTGGATCATTAGCATCCTCCCACTCCTCTCCCTTTGGATCATTAGCATCCTCCCACTCCTCTCCCTTTGGATCATTAGCATCCTCCCATTCCCCTCCCCTTGGATCATTAGCTTCCTCCCACTCCTCTCCCTTTGGATCATTAACATCCTCCCACTCCCCTCCACTTGGATCATCAGCATCATCCCACTCCCCTCCCCTTGGATCATTAGCTTCCTCCCACTCCTCTCCCTTTGGATCATTAGCATCCTCCCACTCCCCTCCCCTTAAATCATCAGCATCCTCCCATTCCCCTCCCCTTGGATCATTAGCTTCCTCCCACTCCTCTCCCCTTAAATCATCAGCATCCTCCCACTCCCCTCCCCTTGGATCATTAGCATCCTCCCACTCCCCTCCCCTTGAATCATCAGCACCATCCCACTTCCCTCTCCTTGAATCATCAGCATCCTCCCATTCCCCTCCCCTTGGATCATCAGCATCCTCCCATTCCCCTCCCCTTGGATCATTAGCTTCCTCCCACTCCTCTCCCTTTGGATCATTAGCATCCTCCCACTCCCCTCCCCCTTAAATCATCATCATCCGCCCATTCCCCTCCCCTTGGATCATTAGCTTCCTCCCACTCCTCTCCCCTTGGATCAGGAGCATCCTCCCATTCCCCTCCCCTTGGATCATTAGCTTCCTCCCACTCCTCTCTCCTTGAATCATCAGCATTCTCCCATTCCCCATCCCTTGGATCGTTAGCATCCTCCCACTCCCCTCGCCTTGGATCAGTAGCATCCCGCTTCCCTCCCATTTAATCATTAGCATCCTCCCACTCCCCTCCCTGGGATCATTAACTTCCTCCCACTCACCTCCCCTTGGATCATTAGCACCCTTCCACTCCCCTCCCCTTGAATCCTTAGCACCCTCCCACTCCTCTACATTTGGATCATTAGCATCCCCCCCCCACTCCACTCCCCTTGAATCATCAGCATCCTCCCATTCCCAACTCCCCTTGGATCGTTAGCTTCCTCCCACTCCTCTCCCTTTGGATCATTAGCATCCTCCCACTCCCCTCCCCTTGAATCATTAGCACCCTCCCACTTCCCTCTCCTTGAATCATCAGCATCCTCCCATTCCCCTCCCCTTGGATCATCAGCATCCTCCCATTCCCCTCCCCTTGGAGCATTAGCTTCCTCCCACTCCTCTCCCTTTGGATCATTAGCATCCTCCCACTCCCCTCCCCTTGGATCATTAGCATCCTCCCACTCCCCTCCCCTTGAATCATCAGCACCATCCCACTTCCCTCTCCTTGAATCATCAGCATCCTCCCATTCCCCTCCCCTTGGATCATCAGCATCCTCCCATTCCACTCCCCTTGGATCATTAGCTTCCTCCCACTCCTCTCCCCTTAAATCATCAGCATCCTCCCACTCCCCTCCCCTTGGATCATTAGCATCCTCCCACTCCCCTCCCCTTGAATCATCAGCACCATCCCACTTCCCTCTCCTTGAATCATCAGCATCCTCCCATTCCCCTCCCCTTGGATCATCAGCATCCTCCCATTCCCCTCCCCTTGGATCATTAGCTTCCTCCCACTCCTCTCCCTTTGGATCATTAGCATCCTCCCACTCCCCTCCCCTTAAATCATCATCATCCGCCCATTCCCCTCCCCTTGGATCATTAGCTTCCTCCCACTCCTCTCCCCTTGGATCAGGAGCATCCTCCCATTCCCCTCCCCTTGGATCATTAGCTTCCTCCCACTCCTCTCTCCTTGAATCATCAGCATTCTCCCATTCCCCTCCCCTTGGATCGTTAGCATCCTCCCACTCCCCTCGCCTTGGATCAGTAGCATCCCGCTTCCCTCCCATTTAATCATTAGCATCCTCCCACTCCCCTCCCTGGGATCATTAACTTCCTCCCACTCACCTCCCCTTGGATCATTAGCACCCTTCCACTCCCCTCCCCTTGGATCCTTAGCACCCTCCCACTCCTCTACATTTGGATCATTAGCATCCCCCCCCACTCCACTCCCCTTGAATCATCAGCATCCTCCCATTCCCCACTCCCCTTGGATCGTTAGCTTCCTCCCACTCCTCTCCCTTTGGATCATTAGCACCCTCCCACTCCCCTCCCCTTAAATCATTAGCACCCTCCCACTCCCCTGTCCTTGAATCATTACCATCCTCCCATTCCCCTCCACGTTGATAATTAGCATCCTCCCATTTCCCTCCCCTTGGATCAGCAGTATCGCTCACACTGCCCTCCCCTTGGAGCATCAGTTTCCTCCCATTCCCCTCCCCTTGGATCATTAGCATCCTCCCACTCCCTTCTTGGATAATTAGCTTCCTCCCCTCCTTTTGAATCATTAGCATCCTCCCACTCCCCTCCCATTGAATCATCATCATCCGCCCATTCCCCTCCCCTTGAATCATCAGCATCCGCCCATTCCCCTCCCCTTGGATCATTAGCTTCCTCCCACTCCTCTCCCTTTGGATCATTAGCATCCTCCCACTCCCCTCCCCTTGAATCATCAGCATCCTCCCATTCCTCTCCCCTTGAATCATCGGCATCCTCCCATTCCCCTCCCCTTGGATCATTAGCATCCTCCTACTCCCCTCCCCTTGGATCAGTAGCATCCTCCCGCTTCCCTCCCATTTAATCATTAGCATCCTCTCACTCCCCTCCCTGTGATCATTAGCTTCCTCCCACTCACCTCCCCTTGAATTCTTAGTATCAGCATCACCCCCCCCCCCCCCCTTGCCCCACTCCCCTTCCCTTGGATCATTAGCTGCCTCCCACTCCCCTCCCTTGGATCATTAGCTTCCTCCCACTCCCCTCCCCTTGGATCATTAGTACCCTCCCACTCCCCTCCCCTTGAATCATCAGCATGCACCCATTCCCCTCCCCTTGAATCATCAGCATCCGCCCATTCCCCTCCCCTTGGATCATTAGCTTCCTCCCACTCCTCTCCCTTTGGATCATTAGCGTCCTCCCACTCCCCTCCCCTTGAATCATTAGCACCCTCCCACTCCCCTATCCTTGAATCAGTAGCATCCTCCCATTCCCCTCCACATTAATAATTGGCATCCTCCCATTCCCCTCCCCTTGGATCAGCAGTATCGCTCCCACTACCCTCCCCTTGGAGCATTAGTTTCCTCCCATTCCCCTTCCCTTGGATCATTAGCATCCTTCCACTCCCTTCTCCTTGGATAATTAGCTTCCTCCCCGCCTTTTGAATCATTAGCTTCCTCCCACTCCTCTCCCTTTGGATCATTAGCGTCCTCCCACTCCCCTCCCCTTGAATCATTAACATCCTCCCCTCCCTTGGATCATTAGCATCCTCCCATTCATCTCCCCTTGAATCATTAGCACCATTCCACTAGCCTCCCTTGAATCATGCACATCTTCTCACTCCCCTCCAATTGGATCATTAGCATCCTCCCACTCACCTCCCCTTGAATCATTAGCACCCTCCAACTCCCCTCCCCTTGAATCACGAGCATCCTCTCACTCCCCTCCAATTGGATCATTAACATCCTCCTGCTCCCCTCACCTTGAATCATTAGTATTCACCCCTCCCCTTGAATCATTAGCATCCTCCCTTTCCCCTCCCCTTGAATTATTAGCATCCTCCCACTCCCCTTCCCTTGAATCATTAGCATCCGCACACTCCCCTCCCCTTGAATCATCAGCATTCACCCCTCCCCTTGAATCATTAGCATCCTTCCTCTCCCCTCCCCTTGGATCATTAGCATCCTCCCACTCCCGTCCGATTGAATCATTAACATCCTCACACTCCCCTCGCCTTGAATCATCAGCATTCACCCCGCCCCTTGAATCATTAGCATCCTCGCTCGCCCCTCCCCTTGGATCAGTAGCATCATCCCACTCTCCTCCCCTTGAATCATTAGCATTCATTGTGTAATAGTGCTGGTGGGTGGGGGGGGGGGGAGGGGCTGCCACATACTACATTAACCCATTGCATGATGGTGGTGGTGGAGTGGCACATACTACATTGATCCATTGCATGATGGTGGCGGGGGATGGTGTCATGCACATACTACATTGATCCATTGCATTATGGTGGGAGGGGAACATGCTACATTGATCCACTGTGTGATGGTTGTGGGGAGGGGCACATGCTACATTGATCCATTGCATGATGGTGGTGGTGGAGTGGCACATACTACATTGATCCATTGCATGATGGTGGCAGGGGATGGTGTCATGCGCATACTACATTGATCCATTGCGTGATGGTGGGAGGGGCACATGCTACATTGATCCATTGTGTGATAGTTGTGGGGAGGGGCACATGCTACACTGATCCGTTGCATGGTGGTGGTGGTGGTGGTGGGGGAGAGGCTGGTTTGGTTGGCATGTACTACATTGGGCCATTGCGTGATGCTAGGGGGGTGGGGGTTGGTGGCACATGCTACATTGATCCATTGTGTGACGGTAGCGGACGAGTGGCACAATACATTGACCCATTGTGTGATGGTGGTGGGGGGAGAAGCACAAGCTACATTGATCCATTGCTTGATGGTGGTGGGGGAGAGGCACAAGCTACATTGATCTATTGCTTGATGGTGGTGGGGGAGTGGCACAAGCTACATTGATCCATTGTGTGATGGTGGTGGGGGAGAGGCACAAGCTACATTGATCTATTGCTTGATGGTGGTGGGGGCGGGGCACAAGCTACATTGATCCATTGTGTGATGGGGGTGGGGGAGAAGCACAAGCTACATTGATCCATTGCTTGATGGTGGTGGGGGAGAGGCACAAGCTACATTGATCTATTGCTTGATGGTGGTGGGGGAGGGACACAAGCTACATTGATCCATTGCATGATGGTGGTGGGAGAGAGGCACAAGCTACATTGATCTATTGCTTGATGGTGGTGGGGGAGGGGCACAAGCTACATTGATCCATTGTGTGATGGTGGTGGGGGAGAGGCACAAGCTACATTGATCCATTGCTTGATGGTGGTGGGGGAGAGGCACAAGCTACATTGATCCATTGTGTGATGGTGGTGGGGGAGAGGCACAAGCTACATTGATCTATTGCTTGATGGTGGTGGGGCGGGGCACAAGCTACATTGATTCATTGTGTGATGGTGGTGGGGGAGAAGCACAAGCTACATTGATCTATTGCTTGATGGTGGTAGGGGAGAGGCTCAAGCTACATTGATCCATTGTGTGATGGTGGTGGGGGAGAGGCACAAGCTACATTGATCTATTGCTTGGTGGGGGCGGGGCACAAGCTACATTGATTCATTGTGTGATGGTGGTGGGGGAGAGGCACAAGCTACATTGATCTATTGCTTGATGGTGGTAGGGGAGAGGCTCAAGCTATATTGATACATAATGTGTGATGGTGGTGGGACATAGATTTCAGCACACTCTCATTGTTGTCCTTGTTTTAGCTATCGTTTGATAGCTTCCAGTTTATATTTACATGTATGTTAGTAATTTCTATTTTTTTTACAATGGTGTATCCTGACATTACCTGACAAACTCATGCATATTGTTCATGGAAGATAACTTCTCCCTAGCCAAGCCTCATTAAAATACTTGTCAGCTAATGTCAGTATACATCATTGTAACGTAAAAAAAATTACTAACATACATGTAAATAGATGATCTTGAAACAGAGAACTGTGTGTGAACCGTGGCTTTCAATAACATCAGGTGGCAGTGCAGGGCTTATGATTTGATGGGAATCTGATTCGCATAATATTCCATTATTGATCAATTTGGGGATTCATTTGGATTCACGTAAGATCAATTCATTTCCTATCATAATCTGTCTAATGGAAAAAGGCTTTGGAAGTGCTTTTCATCCGGCACTTTATTTTCGCTATTTTATGTTTAAAAGACTAAAGATCTTAGCAAAAAATGTGACGGTGTTTGTAATTTAAAACATTTTAATCAATAAATTTGCCATATCTCAATCTCAAGGCAAACAAACGGAAAATCTGTCCAATTTTTAAAAATTAATGTCACTAGAAGACATTGGGCTAGGCTTGCGAGGTTTTTGCTTTGAAACATCGCAATCGATTTTATAAAAAAAATCGCGATTTTTTATTAAATCGTAGGTCCAAATTTCCAAAAGTATAAACCGGAGTAACGTGACTTGTTTCTAGAAAAAGTTTAACTAAATGATACAAAAATAGCACGAAATTAGAACACATTTTCATGCGACGAATTCTTAACATCCTACGTCTATGCTTAATGTATACCTTATATCTATCATCGCGGGTGTGAAATTATTAATTGGGACCGCCTAAATACTGCGTATAGTTTAATAAACATTATTTATTTCATCAAAATTTGAGATAAAATGTTGCAGAGAAAAAAATACAATTACATGACGTATCAGTTTCCGCTTATAGCCTCCCTTTGTAGGACGAGTTTAGGTCATTACCGGAGTAATGCGAAGATGCTAATATTAGTACCCGGGGAGATACTGCGCAATCCACATACATAGGACGGTAGCTTTGAGTAGGTACGAGTGTAACGGCGCAAACTCGTCCTATAGTGTGGTTTATAGTTGCTTTCAGAATGTATGATTTACGTTTAAGAGTAATCAACAGAACGCACAATTCAAAAAAAAAAAATCTGGAATGCTGCTGCTTTATTTTCTTTAATTTGACATGACAACCGAATCAAAAAGGAAAAATTATTACACCGCCTCAAATTGCTAACTCTAGAATTAAAAAGATTTATGTTCACTGATTGCCTAACACTCTGCAACTAAGTATATACTTGGAATTTCACGACAGACTCGGGGTCTGCAGTGAAAGAAAGAAAATTATATGGCGATTCGACGGAGTAACTAGCTGGTTTTCTCAATGACAAAAGTGTTACCTCGCTATTGTTAGCTTGTTTATTGTAGAGCTCTGTGTTGTGATTAGTAATTATTCGACACGTGCATGGCATGGCGGGATATAAACACAGTGAACACAGGCGTGAATCGATTATAATTGTATTCATGTACTGATAAAATCAGATGGAAAAGTACACACTTCAGATTAAAAAAAGAAATGAAATTTTTGCTGATTTTCCGATTTTTTCTCAATTACATCGTGAAAATCGCGATTTTAAAAATAAACCAAAATTCACGATTAAATCGAAAAATCGTGCAACCCTACATTGGGCAACCGTAAGCATCAATGTCTTCCAGTCATATTAATTTCAAAATATTCAATAGAACATAATGTACATATTGTACTGAATTTACTTTTTCAGGGACTTGTTGTTGAAAGGGTTAAATATTGTTGTGATGTTATGATCTTGTACTGCAGGATTCTAAGTGATTCTTGTATGATTCTGATGTTCTGATCTTGTACTGCAGGATTCTAAGTGATTCTTGTATGATTCTGTTGTTCTGATCTTGTACTGCAGGATTCTACGTGATTCTTGTATGATTCTGATGTTATGATCTTGTACTGCAGGATTCTACGTGATTCTTGTATGATTCTGATGTTATGATCTTATACTGCAGGATTCTACGTGATTCTTGTATGATTCTGATGTTATGATCTTGTACTGCAGGATTCTACGTGATTCTTGTATGATTCTGATGTTATGATCTTGTACTGCAGGATTCTACGTGATTCTTGTATGATTCTGATGTTATGATCTTGTACTGCAGGATTCTACGTGATTCTTGTATGATTCTGATGTTATGATCTTGTACTGCAGGATTCTACGTGATTCTTGTATGATTCTGATGTTATGATCTTGTACTGCAGGATTCTACGTGATTCTTGTATGATTCTGATGTTATGATCTTGTACTGCAGGATTCTACGTGATTCTTGTATGATTCTGATGTTATGATCTTGTACTGCAGGATTCTACGTGATTCTTGTATGATTCTGATGTTATGATCTTGTACTGCAGGATTCTACGTGATTCTTGTATGATTCTGATGTTATGATCTTGTACTGCAGGATTCTACGTGATTCTTGTATGATTCTGATGTTATGATCTTGTACTGCAGGATTCTACGTGATTCTTGTATGATTCTGATGTTATGATCTTGTACTGCAGGATTCTATGTGATTCTTGTATGATTCTGATGTTATGATCTTGTACTGCAGGATTCTACGTGATTCTTGTATGATTCTGATGTTATGATCTTGTACTGCAGGATTCTACGTGATTCTTGTATGATTCTGATGTTATGATCTTGTACTGCAGGATTCTATGTGATTCTTGTATGATTCTGATGTTATGATCTTATACTGCAGGATTCTACGTGATTCTTGTATGATTCTGATGTTATGATCTTATACTGCAGGATTCTACGTGATTCTTGTATGATTCTGATGTTATGATCTTATACTGCAGGATTCTATGTGATTCTTGTATGATTCTGATGTTATGATCTTATACTGCAGGATTCTATGTGATTCTTGTATGATTCTGATGTTATGATCTTATACTGCAGGATTCTACGTGATTCTTGTATGATTCTGATGTTATGATCTTATACTGCAGGATTCTATGTGATTCTTGTATGATTCTGATGTTATGATCTTATACTGCAGGATTCTACGTGATTCTTGTATGATTCTGATGTTATGATCTTGTACTGCAGGATTCTACGTGATTCTTGTATGATTCTGATGTTATGATCTTGTACTGCAGGATTCTACGTGATTCTTATATCATTCTGATGTTATGATCTTATACTGCAGGATTCTACGTGATTCTTGTATGATTCTGATGTTATGATCTTGTACTGCAGGATTCTATGTGATTCTTATATCATTCTGATGTTATGATCTTATACTGCAGGATTCTACGTGATTCTTGTATGATTCTGATGTTATGATCTTGTACTGCAGGATTCTACGTGATTCTTGTATGATTCTGATGTTATGATCTTGTACTGCAGGATTCTACGTGATTCTTGTATGATTCTGATGTTATGATCTTGTACTGCAGGATTCTACGTGATTCTTGTATGATTCTGATGTTATGATCTTGTACTGCAGGGTTTTACATGATTCTTGTATGATTCTGATGTTATGATCTTGTACTGCAGGATTCTACGTGATTCTTGTATGATTCTGATGTTATGATCTTGTACTGCAGGATTCTACGTGATTCTTGTATGATTCTGATGTTATGATCTTGTACTGCAGGATTCTACATGATTCTTGTATGATTCTGATGTTATGATCTTGTACTGCAGGATTCTACGTGATTCTTGTATGATTCTGATGTTATGATCGTGTACTGCAGGATTTTACGTGATTCTTGTATGATTCTGATGTTATGATCTTGTACTGCAGGATTCTACGTGATGCTTGTATGATTCTGATGTTATGATCTTGTACTGCAGGATTCTACGTGACTTGTATGATTCTGATGTTATGATCTTGTACTGCAGGATTCTACGTGATTCTTGTATGATTCTGATGTTATGATCTTGTACTGCAGGATTCTACGTGATTCTTGTATGATTCTGATGTTATGATCTTGTACTGCAGGATTCTACGTGATTCTTGTATGATTCTGATGTTATGATCTTGTACTGCAGGATTTTACATGATTCTTGTATGATTCTGATGTTATGATCTTGTACTGCAGGATTCTACGTGACTTGTATGATTCTGATGTTATGATCTTGTACTGCAGGATTCTACGTGATTCTTGTATGATTCTGATGTTATGATCTTGTACTGCAGGATTCTACGTGATTCTTGTATGATTCTGATGTTATGATCTTATACTGCAGGATTCTACGTGATTCTTGTATGATTCTGATATTATGATCTTGTACTGCGGGATTCTACGTGATTCTTGTATGATTCTGATGTTATGATCTTGTACTGCAGGATTCTACGTGATTCTTGTATGATTCTGATGTTATGATCTTGTACTGCAGGATTCTACGTGATTCTTGTATGATTCTGATGTTATGATCTTGTACTGCAGGGTTCTACGTGATTCTTGTATGATTCAGATGTTATGATCTTGTACTGCTGGATTCTACGTGATTCTTGTATGATTCTGATGTTATGATCTTGTACTGCAGGATTCTACGTGATTCTTGTATGATTCTGATGTTATGATCTTGTACTGCAGGATTCTACGTGATTCTTGTATGATTCTGATGTTATGATCTTGTACTGCAGGATTCTACGTGATTCTTGTATGATTCTGATGTTATGATCTTGTACTGCAGGATTCTACGTGATTCTTGTATGATTCTGATGTTATGATCTTGTACTGCAGGATTCTACGTGATTCTTGTATGATTCTGATGTTATGATCTTGTACTGCAGGATTTTACATGATTCTTGTATGATTCTGATGTTATGATCTTGTACTGCAGGATTCTACGTGATGCTTGTATGATTCTGATGTTATGATCTTGTACTGCAGGATTCTACGTGACTTGTATGATTCTGATGTTATGATCTTGTACTGCAGGATTCTACGTGATTCTTGTATGATTCTGATGTTATGATCTTGTACTGCAGGATTCTACGTGATTCTTGTATGATTCTGATGTTATGATCTTGTACTGCAGGATTCTACGTGATTCTTGTATGATTCTGATGTTATGATCTTGTACTGCAGGATTCTACGTGATTCTTATATGATTCTGATGTTATGATCTTATACTGCAGGATAATACGTGATTCTTGTATGATTCTGATGTTATGATCTTGTGCTGCAGGATTCTACGTGACTTGTATGATTCTGATGTTATGATCTTGTACTGCAGGATTCTACGTGATTCTTGTATGATTCTGATGTTATGATCTTGTACTGCAGGATTCTACGTGATTCTTGTATGATTCTGATGTTATGATCTTATACTGCAGGATTCTACGTGATTCTTGTATGATTCTGATATTATGATCTTGTACTGCAGGATTCTACGTGATTCTTGTATGATTCTGATGTTATGATCTTGTACTGCAGGATTCTATGTGATTCTTGTATGATTCTGATGTTATGATCTTGTACTGCAGGATTCTACGTGATTCTTGTATGATTCTGATGTTATGATCTTGTACTGCAGGGTTCTACGTGATTCTTGTATGATTCTGATGTTATGATCTTGTACTGCAGGATTCTACGTGATTCTTGTATGATTCTGATGTTATGATCTTGTACTGCAGGATTCTACGTGATTCTTGTATGATTCTGATGTTATGATCTTGTACTGCAGGGTTCTACGTGATTCTTGTATGATTCTGATGTTATGATCTTGTACTGCAGGATTCTACGTGATTCTTGTATGATTCTGATGTTATGATCTTGTACTGCAGGATTCTACGTGATTCTTGTATGATTCAGATGTTATGATCTTGTACTGCAGGATTCTACGTGATTCTTGTATGATTCTGATGTTATGATCTTGTACTGCAGGATTCTACGTGATTCTTGTATGATTCTGATGTTATGATCTTGTACTGCAGGATTCTACGTGATTCTTGTATGATTCTGATGTTATGATCTTGTACTGCAGGATTCTACGTGATTCTTGTATGATTCTGATGTTATGATCTTGTACTGCAGGATTCTACGTGATTCTTGTATGATTCTGATGTTATGATCTTGTACTGCAGGATTCTACGTGATTCTTGTATGATTCTGATGTTATGATCTTGTACTGCAGGATTCTACGTGATTCTTGTATGATTCTGATGTTATGATCTTGTACTGCAGGATTCTACGTGATTCTTGTATGATTCTGAAGTTATGATCTTGTACTGCAGGATTCTACGTGATTCTTGTATGATTCTGATGTTATGATCTTGTACTGCAGGATTTACGTGATTCTTGTATGATTCTGATGTTATGATCTTGTACTGCAGGATTCTACGTGATTCTTGTATGATTCTGATGTTATGATCTTGTACTGCGGGATTCTACGTGCTTCTTGTATGATTCTGATGTTATGATCTTGTACTGCGGGGTTCTACGTGATTCTTGTATGATTCTGATGTTATGATCTTGTACTGCAGGATTCTACGTGATTCTTGTATGATTCTGATATTATGATCTTGTACTGCAGGAGTCTACGTGATTCTTGTATGATTCTGATGTTATGATCTTATACTGCAGGATTCTACGTGATTCTTGTATGATTCTGATATTATGATCTTGTACTGCAGGAGTCTACGTGATTCTTGTATGATTCTGATGTTATGATCTTGTACTGCAGGATTCTACGTGATTCTTGTATGATTCTGATGTTATGATCTTGTACTGCAGGATTCTACGTGATTCTTGTATGATTCTGATGTTATGATCTTGTACTGCAGGGTTCTACGTGATTCTTGTATGATTCTGATGTTATGATCTTGTACTGCAGGATTCTACGTGATTCTTGTATGATTCTGATGTTATGATCTTGTACTGCAGGATTCTACGTGATTCTTGTATGATTCTGATGTTATGATCTTGTACTGCAGGATTCTACGTGATTCTTGTATGATTCTGATGTTATGATCTTGTACTGCAGGATTCTACGTGATTCTTGTATGATTCTGATGTTATGATCTTGTACTGCAGGATTCTACGTGATTCTTGTATGATTCTGATGTTATGATCTTGTACTGCAGGATTCTACGTGATTCTTGTATGATTCTGATGTTATGATCTTGTACTGCAGGATTCTACGTGATTCTTGTATGATTCTGAAGTTATGATCTTGTACTGCAGGATTCTACGTGATTCTTGTATGATTCTGATGTTATGATCTTGTACTGCAGGATTTACGTGATTCTTGTATGATTCTGATGTTATGATCTTGTACTGCAGGATTCTACGTGATTCTTGTATGATTCTGATGTTATGATCTTGTACTGCGGGATTCTACGTGCTTCTTGTATGATTCTGATGTTATGATCTTGTACTGCAGGGTTCTACGTGATTCTTGTATGATTCTGATGTTATGATCTTGTACTGCAGGATTCTACGTGATTCTTGTATGATTCTGATATTATGATCTTGTACTGCAGGAGTCTACGTGATTCTTGTATGATTCTGATGTTATGATCTTATACTGCAGGATTCTACGTGATTCTTGTATGATTCTGATATTATGATCTTGTACTGCAGGAGTCTACGTGATTCTTGTATGATTCTGATGTTATGATCTTGTACTGCAGGATTCTACGTGATTCTTGTATGATTCTGATGTTATGATCTTGTACTGCAGGATTCTATGTGATTCTTGTATGATTCTGATGTTATGATCTTGTACTGCAGGGTTCTACGTGATTCTTGTATGATTCTGATGTTATGATCTTGTACTGCAGGATTCTACGTGATTCTTGTATGATTCTGATGTTATGATCTTGTACTGCAGGATTCTACGTGATTCTTGTATGATTCTGATGTTATGATCTTGTACTGCAGGATTCTACGTGATTCTTGTATGATTCAGATGTTATGATCTTGTACTGCAGGATTCTATGTGATTCTTGTATGATTCTGATGTTATGATCTTGTACTGCAGGATTCTATGTGATTCTTGTATGATTCTGATGTTATGATCTTGTACTGCAGGATTCTACGTGATTCTTGTATGATTCAGATGTTATGATCTTGTACTGCAGGATTCTATGTGATTCTTGTATGATTCTTGTATGATTCTAATGTTATGCTCTTGTACTGCAGGATTCTACGTGATTCTTGTATGATTCTGATGTTATGATCTTGTACTGCAGGATTCTACGTGATTCTTGTATGTTTCTGATGTTATGATCTTGTACTGCAGGATTCTACGTGATTCTTATATCATTCTGATGTTATGATCTTATACTGCAGGATTCTACGTGATTCTTGTATGATTCTGATGTTATGATCTTGTACTGCAGGATTCTACGTGATTCTTGTATGATTCTGATGTTATGATCTTGTACTGCAGGATTCTACGTGATTCTTGTATGATTCTGATGTTATGATCTTGTACTGCAGGATTCTACGTGATTCTTGTATGATTCTGATGTTATGATCTTGTACTGCAGGGTTTTACATGATTCTTGTATGATTCTGATGTTATGATCTTGTACTGCAGGATTCTACGCGATTCTTGTATGATTCTGATGTTATGATCTTGTACTGCAGGATTCTACGTGATTCTTGTATGATTCTGATGTTATGATCTTGTACTGCAGGATTCTACGTGATTCTTGTATGATTCTGATGTTATGATCTTGTACTGCAGGATTCTACGTGATTCTTGTATGATTCTGATGTTATGATCTTGTACTGCAGGATTTTACATGATTCTTGTATGATTCTGATGTTATGATCTTGTACTGCAGGATTCTACGTGATGCTTGTATGATTCTGATGTTATGATCTTGTACTGCAGGATTCTACGTGATTCTTGTATGATTCTGATGTTATGATCTTGTACTGCAGGATTCTACGTGATTCTTGTATGATTCTGATGTTATGATCTTGTACTGCAGGATTCTACGTGATTCTTGTATGATTCTGATGTTATGATCTTGTACTGCAGGATTCTACGTGATTCTTGTATGATTCTGAAGTTATGATCTTGTACTGCAGGATTCTACGTGATTCTTGTATGATTCTGATGTTATGATCTTGTACTGCAGGATTTACGTGATTCTTGTATGATTCTGATGTTATGATCTTGTACTGCAGGATTCTACGTGATTCTTGTATGATTCTGATGTTATGATCTTGTACTGCGGGATTCTACGTGCTTCTTGTATGATTCTGATGTTATGATCTTGTACTGCAGGGTTCTACGTGATTCTTGTATGATTCTGATGTTATGATCTTGTACTGCAGGAGTCTACGTGATTCTTGTATGATTCTGATATTATGATCTTGTACTGCAGGAGTCTACGTGATTCTTGTATGATTCTGATGTTATGATCTTATACTGCAGGATTCTACGTGATTCTTGTATGATTCTGATATTATGATCTTGTACTGCAGGAGTCTACGTGATTCTTGTATGATTCTGATGTTATGATCTTGTACTGCAGGATTCTACGTGATTCTTGTATGATTCTGATGTTATGATCTTGTACTGCAGGATTCTATGTGATTCTTGTATGATTCTGATGTTATGATCTTGTACTGCAGGGTTCTACGTGATTCTTGTATGATTCTGATGTTATGATCTTGTACTGCAGGATTCTACGTGATTCTTGTATGATTCTGATGTTATGATCTTGTACTGCAGGATTCTACGTGATTCTTGTATGATTCTGATGTTATGATCTTGTACTGCAGGATTCTACGTGATTCTTGTATGATTCAGATGTTATGATCTTGTACTGCAGGATTCTATGTGATTCTTGTATGATTCTGATGTTAGATCTTGTACTGCAGGATTCTATGTGATTCTTGTATGATTCTGATGTTATGATCTTGTACTGCAGGATTCTACGTGATTCTTGTATGATTCAGATGTTATGATCTTGTACTGCAGGATTCTATGTGATTCTTGTATGATTCTTGTATGATTCTAATGTTATGCTCTTGTACTGCAGGATTCTACGTGATTCTTGTATGATTCTGATGTTATGATCTTGTACTGCAGGATTCTACGTGATTCTTGTATGTTTCTGATGTTATGATCTTGTACTGCAGGATTCTACGTGATTCTTATATCATTCTGATGTTATGATCTTATACTGCAGGATTCTACGTGATTCTTGTATGATTCTGATGTTATGATCTTGTACTGCAGGATTCTACGTGATTCTTGTATGATTCTGATGTTATGATCTTGTACTGCAGGATTCTACGTGATTCTTGTATGATTCTGATGTTATGATCTTGTACTGCAGGATTCTACGTGATTCTTGTATGATTCTGATGTTATGATCTTGTACTGCAGGGTTTTACATGATTCTTGTATGATTCTGATGTTATGATCTTGTACTGCAGGATTCTACGCGATTCTTGTATGATTCTGATGTTATGATCTTGTACTGCAGGATTCTACGTGATTCTTGTATGATTCTGATGTTATGATCTTGTACTGCAGGATTCTACGTGATTCTTGTATGATTCTGATGTTATGATCTTGTACTGCAGGATTCTACGTGATTCTTGTATGATTCTGATGTTATGATCTTGTACTGCAGGATTTTACATGATTCTTGTATGATTCTGATGTTATGATCTTGTACTGCAGGATTCTACGTGATGCTTGTATGATTCTGATGTTATGATCTTGTACTGCAGGATTCTACGTGACTTGTATGATTCTGATGTTATGATCTTGTACTGCAGGATTCTACGTGATTCTTGTATGATTCTGATGTTATGATCTTGTACTGCAGGATTCTACGTGATTCTTGTATGATTCTGATGTTATGATCTTGTACTGCAGGATTCTACGTGATTCTTGTATGATTCTGATGTTATGATCTTGTACTGCAGGATTCTACGTGATTCTTGTATGATTCTGATGTTATGATCTTGTACTGCAGGGTTTTACATGATTCTTGTATGATTCTGATGTTATGATCTTGTACTGCAGGATTCTACGTGATTCTTGTATGATTCTGATGTTATGATCTTGTACTGCAGGATTCTACGTGATTCTTGTATGATTCTGATGTTATGATCTTGTACTGCAGGATTCTACGTGATTCTTGTATGATTCTGATGTTATGATCTTGTACTGCAGGATTCTACGTGATTCTTGTATGATTCTGATGTTATGATCTTGTACTGCAGGATTTTACATGATTCTTGTATGATTCTGATGTTATGATCTTGTACTGCAGGATTCTACGTGATGCTTGTATGATTCTGATGTTATGATCTTGTACTGCAGGATTCTACGTGACTTGTATGATTCTGATGTTATGATCTTGTACTGCAGGATTCTACGTGATTCTTGTATGATTCTGATGTTATGATCTTGTACTGCAGGATTCTACGTGATTCTTGTATGATTCTGATGTTATGATCTTGTACTGCAGGATTCTACGTGATTCTTGTATGATTCTGATGTTATGATCTTGTACTGCAGGATTCTACGTGATTCTTATATGATTCTGATGTTATGATCTTATACTGCAGGATTCTACTTGATTCTTGTATGATTCTGATGTTATGATCTTGTGCTGCAGGATTCTACGTGACTTGTATGATTCTGATGTTATGATCTTGTACTGCAGGATTCTACGTGATTCTTGTATGATTCTGATGTTATGATCTTGTACTGCAGGATTCTACGTGATTCTTGTATGATTCTGATGTTATGATCTTGTACTGCAGGGTTTTACATGATTCTTGTATGATTCTGATGTTATGATCTTGTACTGCAGGATTCTACGTGATTCTTGTATGATTCTGATGTTATGATCTTGTACTGCAGGATTCTACGTGATTCTTGTATGATTCTGATGTTATGATCTTGTACTGCAGGATTCTACGTGATGCTTGTATGATTCTGATGTTATGATCTTGTACTGCAGGATTCTACGTGACTTGTATGATTCTGATGTTATGATCTTGTACTGCAGGATTCTACGTGATTCTTGTATGATTCTGATGTTATGATCTTGTACTGCAGGATTCTACGTGATTCTTGTATGATTCTGATGTTATGATCTTGTACTGCAGGATTCTACGTGATTCTTGTATGATTCTGATGTTATGATCTTGTACTGCAGGATTCTACGTGATTCTTGTATGATTCTGATGTTATGATCTTGTACTGCAGGGTTTTACATGATTCTTGTATGATTCTGATGTTATGATCTTGTACTGCAGGATTCTACGTGCTTCTTGTATGATTCTGATGTTATGATCTTGTACTGCAGGATTCTACGTGATTCTTGTATGATTCTGATGTTATGATCTTGTACTGCAGGATTCTACGTGATTCTTGTATGATTCTGATGTTATGATCTTGTACTGCAGGATTCTACGTGATTCTTGTATGATTCTGATGTTATGATCTTGTACTGCAGGATTTTACATGATTCTTGTATGATTCTGATGTTATGATCTTGTACTGCAGGATTCTACGTGATGCTTGTATGATTCTGATGTTATGATCTTGTACTGCAGGATTCTACGTGATTCTTGTATGATTCTGATGTTATGATCTTGTACTGCAGGGTTTTACATGATTCTTGTATGATTCTGATGTTATGATCTTGTACTGCAGGATTCTACGTGATTCTTGTATGATTCTGATGTTATGATCTTGTACTGCAGGATTCTACGTGATTCTTGTATGATTCTGATGTTATGATCTTGTACTGCAGGATTCTACGTGACTTGTATGATTCTGATGTTATGATCTTGTACTGCAGGATTCTACGTGATTCTTGTATGATTCTGATGTTATGATCTTGTACTGCAGGATTCTACGTGATTCTTGTATGATTCTGATGTTATGATCTTGTACTGCAGGATTCTACGTGATTCTTGTATGATTCTGATGTTATGATCTTGTACTGCAGGATTCTACGTGATTCTTATATGATTCTGATGTTATGATCTTATACTGCAGGATTCTACGTGATTCTTGTATGATTCTGATGTTATGATCTTGTGCTGCAGGATTCTACGTGACTTGTATGATTCTGATGTTATGATCTTGTACTTCAGGATTCTACGTGATTCTTGTATGATTCTGATGTTATGATCTTGTACTGCAGGATTCTACGTGATTCTTGTATGATTCTGATGTTATGATCTTATACTGCAGGATTCTACGTGATTCTTGTATGATTCTGATATTATGATCTTGTACTGCAGGATTCTACGTGATTCTTGTATGATTCTGATGTTATGATCTTGTACTGCAGGATTCTACGTGATTCTTGTATGATTCTGATGTTATGATCTTGTACTGCAGGATTCTACGTGATTCTTGTATGATTCTGATGTTATGATCTTGTACTGCAGGATTCTACGTGATTCTTGTATGATTCTGATGTTATGATCTTGTACTGCAGGATTCTACGTGATTCTTGTATGATTCTGATGTTATGATCTTGTACTGCAGGATTCTACGTGATTCTTGTATGATTCTGATGTTATGATCTTGTACTGCAGGATTTTACATGATTCTTGTATGATTCTGATGTTATGATCTTGTACTGCAGGATTCTACGTGATGCTTGTATGATTCTGATGTTATGATCTTGTACTGCAGGATTTTACATGATTCTTGTATGATTCTGATGTTATGATCTTGTACTGCAGGATTCTACGTGATTCTTGTATGATTCTGATGTTATGATCTTGTACTGCAGGATTCTACGTGATTCTTGTATGATTCTGATGTTATGATCTTGTACTGCAGGATTCTACGTGATTCTTGTATGATTCTGATGTTATGATCTTGTACTGCAGGATTCTACGTGATTCTTGAATGATTCTGATGTTATGATCTTGTACTGCAGGATTCTACGTGATTCTTGTATGATTCTGATGTTATGATCTTGTACTGCAGGAGTCTACGTGATTCTTGTATGATTCTGATGTTATGATCTTGTACTGCAGGATTCTACGTGATTCTTGTATGATTCTGATGTTATGATCTTGTACTGCAGGATTCTACATGATTCTGATGTTATGATCTTGTACTTCAGGATTCTATGTGATTCTTGTATGATTCTGATGTTATGATCTTGTACTGCAGGATTCTATGTGATTCTTGTGTGATTCTGATGTTATGATTTTGTACTGCAGGATTCTACATGATTCTTGTATGAGTCTGATGTTATGATCTTGTACTGCAGGATTCTACATGATTCTGATGTTATGATCTTGTACTGCAGGATTCTATGTGATTCTTGTGTGATTCTGATGTTATGATCTTGTACTGCAGGATTCTACGTGATTCTTGTATGATTCTGCCGTTCTTTAATGTGATTTTTAACCCCTTTAATGGTCAAAATTGTTTTTTAAAAACTTATTATTTACTGATTGGATGTCCATTTGCAGGACAATTCCTGAGAATAATTCTGAAGATTTAGCACTGGAATGACTGGCTCGATTATCAAGCCAGTCATTCCAGTGGTAAATTAAAAAAAATGTTCTCTTGGTCTGCAAAATGGACATTTCCCAGAACCACTGCAGAGGCCAGTTTTGGCCGGCTTGACCATTGAAGGGTTAAACATGTATTCTCCATTCAATTGTACCGTAACATAATGAAGACATGTAAATAAATACACTAACATAATGAACACATGTAAATAAATACACTAGCATAATGAACACATGTAAATAAATACACTAACAATGAATACATGTAAATAAATACACTAACATAATGAACACATGTAAATAAATACACTAACATAATGAACACATGTAAATAAATACACTAGCATAATGAACACATGTAAATAAATACACTAACATAATGAACACATGTAAATAAATACACTAACATAATGAATACATGTAAATAAATACACTTTAGCATTGAACTAAGCAAATGACAGTAGGGCCGTCACTACATACAGGGTGTCTTTGTTATAGCTGGCTTACTTACTGTGAATAAATACATGTTACCTGCCTGACTGCTGCAAGCACTAGACAATAATTTCAATGGTTAATAACTCTGGATCTGCTGAATACTTTGAAAACAAGTTGACTGGAAATTGTTGGTGGCTTAGCCACCAACAACTTTCAGTCAAATTGTTTTCAAAGGATTCAGCAGATCATGAGTTAAACCCCATGAAAAATGAAGTATGCAGAAATTCAACCACCATTAACGGTTAATATTGAACTAAACAAATGACAGTAGGGTGACTACATAGAGGGAATCTTTGTATCATAGCTGGCTTGCTTATTGCTGGTGTGAGAGAGTGGAATCTAAAATTGGATCCACATGGATTTCTGTTTAATAAAGATATGTTAATCTGAACGGATGCTGGAAAATTGAGAAATAAATGATGCTGGCGGTGGAAGTGTTGGTTTGGGGGAATGTGGAACTGCTGGTTCAGGTTGATTCTTTGAGCATGAGGCAGTGGCATAGACTGGCAAATCTGTATGAGCAAAACCAAATTGTGTGTTCAATGCTGAAGTGGAGCAGTGAGTTAGTGCATGATGACATATGATAGAGTATTAGTCACCTTAAGTCACTTCTCTCTTAACATTGCTTACATTCATAATCAAGATTAGTACCAGTGCTCATGTTTACAAGATACACTTAACTTGTAACATGAAGATTATGAAGCTAATCTCCTCTGCAGTACCGGTGCTCATGTTTACAAGATACATTTAAGTTGTAACGTGAAGATTATGAAGCTAATCTCCTCTGCAAACAAGGCATCGAAGTCTGCAAGCAAATTAGCCTCAAAACATCCATCATCCAGTACAAGAGTGCATGCCTTTTGCTTTGCAATGGAAATATTATTACTCTCGGAGATGAATGGCACTCGTTATATAACTTCCACTGAAGCTTGTTAATTACCTGATGCTTCTCTCAGGTGCTAATAGTTACTAATTGAAAGATAATTATAGACAGAATGCAAATGGATATTTCTTAAAACGTCTGCCAAGGCGGCTATTTTGGCTGACTTGAACTTTAACCCTTTAACGGTCACGCCGGCCAAAACCGGCCTCTGTTATGGTCTTGTGGAATGTTCATTTACAGGTCAAAAGAATACAATTTTTGAAAATTTACCACTGGAATGACTGGCTCGATAACCAAGCCAATTATTCCAGTGACAAATTTTCAAAAATCGTTTCTCTTGTCCTGTAATTGGACTTTCAGTAGGCAGATGTTTAAATTTTCCTGACCAAATGATGATCAAAGGGTTAAAGTCTGGGTTAGCAACTGCTTGTCATAATGAAGGCATTTTCTACGTTATTACCCAAAATCCTCTAGAGGTTTTACCCACAATCCTCTAGGAGTTTTACCCACAATCCTCTAAGAGTTTGTTCTGTCAGGTGCATCATTTCCTGTGATAGTCTCAGCAGCTTGAGCACATGCTCAGAAGTGTTGTTCTCATACAAAATGCTCATTTGCAGACCAAGAGAAGACTATTTTTGAAAATTTTACCACTGGAATGACGAGCCAGTCATTCCGGTTGTAAATTTTCAAAAAGTCTTCTTGGTCTGCAAATGGACATTTCTCAAGACCACTGCAGAAGACGTTTTTGGCTGATATGAGCGTTAAAGGGTAACTGTCTGAGTTTTTGCAGATGACATAATCTAAGGATTATATCTCTGGATCTGCTCAATATTTTGTAAACAATTTAAGTGAAAGTTGTTGGTGGCTAGCTTTCAGTCAAACTGTTTTCAAAATGTTCAGCAAGTCAGGAGGTTTTGCTCAATGAAATTATTGTCTGGTGTCTCGCAGCAGCGAGACAGTTAACTCTTGATATGCTGCATATTTTGAAAACAATTTAACTTTACAACTTTTAGTCAAATTCATTTGAAAATATTCACCAGGTCCAGAGTTATTGGCCATTAAAATTATTGTGTGTTGGATTGCTGTCCGCAGACAGTTAAACTGAGGTAGTATCAGTCACCTTACAGCATTGATGTTTACATTATTATACTGGTATCATAGCTATACCGTTAATCATACCGATATGATTTTGCTGATACCGAAATATTGAGATATATGATAAAACTGGTATAACATTTTGTTAGGCAGATAATCTGCTAATAGATAACACGCAGGGCAAAATTTTACAAAATATGAGGCAAAAAAGCCTTATACAGGTATATAACACGCAGTCGCAGTTCAGAAAGATTGCAAAACATTTTTCCGACGAACAAAAATTGGTACCGTAAGACGCTCATTAGTAGCCGCTGCTTCTAATAGGACAAGGGCTGTAAATTCCTTTCCAAACCTCTGAGAAAGGGTAACGACTTCTATTAGGTATATTTCAAGACAAAATTGAAACGAATTATACAAAAAAATAACACAAAATTAGAACACATTCTAAATTCCTCATGGTAGAAATTCTTACCATCTTACGCCTATGCTTAATGTATGCCTTATCAGCACGGGAGTGAAATTATTAATTAGGACTGCCTAAATATTGCATATATTTTAATAAACATTGTTTATTTCATCAAAATTAATCCGAAGTTTGACATAAAATGGCGTCACGAAAAAATAGAAATCATGTGATGTATTAGGAGCTACGAGTGTGACGGCATAAACTCGTCTTATCGCTGATTAATACGGCGATTAGTATTCGGTAGAATGTAACGTAACCAAGTCGGCCGGGACGAAATCGACCAAGTGAACAAAAATCTCGCCAGTAAATATACTACCGAATACATTTACTGATTAGGTAATAGTGAATTTATTGCTCAAATTGTTTTAAAAAAATTATCTTCTGTATATATTTATTATTAATTTGCGATATTGGCATTTGCGACATTGCAGAATCTGTTTTTATTTTAGAGATCTCCTTATAGTCTGGATAAATTTCAGTGGGATGCCTCCAATCACCGAAGAGGTTTAATTTGGTCGTCCAACTTAAGAAGGGATCTAACCTCATTTTATTTCTTACATTGTTATGGGTCATCTTATGTTGGTTTACGATAATACATGTACAATGACTTGTCAGTTTGAGTTTTATTTCATCATTTAAGAATCATACACGTAAGATTTACAAATATTACATAGAATACAATTACTACACACAAGGTAGCCCACAATATTGGTCATTGCAATACGGCAGGCAAGAGGAAAGAGCGGTTTCCCTTTGATGATATCACATTTTTGGGCTGAATTGTACATCAGGGAGGCCGTTCTGACACAAAATTGTGAGTCCAAAAATGTGATAAAAGTTTATGCTAATGCATCATATGCGCGCACGCACGCACGCACCTGTCCTTGAGCAAAAAACTGCGCAATATAGACACAAAATTATGGTATACATCAATGCAGATAGCCAGGAAAATTAGTAAATCGTATGTTTACATTCATATTCAGCGTGTTTGACTCATACCATTGATATTTGTCAGTCAAATATCAACAGCTTTAGCTGTTCGCAGTTTAACTGGATGAGTTTATAAGGGACGAGACGGTCACTGGTTACCGGTATCTCGTGATCTCCACACGAACATAGTTGTAATTTTGTGGCAAATTCAAATCATTTATAGGGGCGATTTGGGAGAGTTTCAGCTGTTTTAAGATATGATGTAACTCAAGACAGTTAAAATTTAGCATTTAATATCAGGATTCATGTAGTTTCTTCGTTTTATTGTGGAAATTTGCGGCGACTATTTAAACAGCGCTGATATACTTTGAATATGGAATCATACTATTCAAGCCTCACTCCATCTTTCCCATCGGAATAATACCGGTATTAAAGGTATACTGGTATGAAAATTGATATCGATACCGATATTAATTTTTCCAATACCATGGAGCCCTATATACACGAATCATCATACCAAGTGCTCAGACATCAAAACCATGAAGCCCTATATACACGAATCATCATACCAAGTGCTCAGACTTCAATACCATGAAGCCCTATATACACGAATCATCATGCCAAGTGCTCAGACTTCAATACCATGGAGCCCTATATACACGAATCATCATGCCAAGTGCTCAGACTTCAATACCATGAAGCCCTATATACACGAATCATCATACCAAGTGCTCAGACTTCACTTGAAGCCCTATATACACGAATCATCATACCAAGGGCTCAGACTTCAATACCATGAAGCCCTATATACACGAATCATCATGCCAAGTGCTCAGACTTCAATACGATGAAGCCCTATATACACGAATCATCATGCCAAGTGCTCAGACATCAAAACCATGAAGCCCTATATACACGAATCATCATGCCAAGTGCTCAGACTTCAATACCATGAAGCCCTATATACACGAATCATCATACCAAGGGCTCAGACTTCAATACGATGAAGCCCTATATACACGAATCATCATGCCAAGTGCTCAGACTTCAATACGATGAAGCCCTATATACACGAATCATCATGCCAAGTGCTCAGACTTCAATACCATGAAGCCCTATATACACGAATCATCATGCCAAGTGCTCAGACTTCAATACCATGAAGCCCTATATACACGAATCATCATGCCAAGTGCTCAGACTTCACTTGAAGCCCTATATACACGAATCATCATGCCAAGTGCTCAGACTTCAATACCATGAAGCCCTATATACACGAATCATCATACCAAGTGCTCAGACTTCACTTGAAGCCCTATATACACGAATCATCATGCCAAGTGCTCAGACTTCACTTGAAGCAAACAGATGGCCGCAATAAGTAAGGTGTTGACCAGCATGAAGCTAATTGGATTGGACGCTGTTAGTACTTGAAGTTGGCTTTCCAGATTAAATTAATATCAAATTATTTACCGGAATGTATGTTTTGTATAAACATTATAACCACTCTGTCAGATGTGTTCTGTACTCTGTAGGGCTGAAAGAGTCTGCACTTGTAGAAAGCTCTGGTTTCCATGCCAACAGGTGTTTACCTTGTTTGCATGCCAACTCACAGCGAGTTTATTATTTATGTTGTTTAATATCAATGTTTGTACAAGATTATTTGACTATCCTGAAAAGAATCATCATTGCAGTTATCTCCCCTTGTGTGGTAATGAGCAGGGCTCGATTTTAACACTAACCCGTTAACCCAAGGATATTAGAATTTCATAAAGGTTAGTAAAACTACACTTGCACTAACCCGTGGGCGTAATGTTCTCAAAAGAGGAAATAGGAAAAAATAATGTCATTATGTTCAGTACCCATGAAAAATCGACAAAAGAATAGATTTTCTGCTACCTTCAATGCTTTATTGAATATTTTGAAATTAATTTGGCCGGAAAGCCGTTGCTGCCTTAAGCAGAAATGGCTTTCCGCACAAATTAATTTCAAATATTCAACAGCTTCTCTGTATGGGGTTGCCTTGGAAATGAGTTTTATAGGGGTCCATCGGTAAATGGAATAAAAAAGTGATCAGCTTTGAGCTTACAAACATTGGGTTAGTGAAATTTGCTGCGGGATAGTAAAATCAAGGATGCACTATCCCGTCTGGGTTAGTAAAAAAATCCTTTAAAATCTACCCCTGATGAGCATCAGTCAATGTTACACTATCACATCAATGCCCCTTCCCACTTTTAGCTAGGCTCCACCCACACCACGTCCGTGTTGGGATCAATCTCTGAACTCTGACTCAATTTACTGAAAACTATACATGTAAGTTGTTGACTGTTTTGAAATTAATTTTACTGGGTGCTGTTCAACAGCGCCCAGTCAAATTAGTTTCAAAATATTCAACAGCATGTTTATTAAATAGCAAAGACATACAATTCGTACAACGTGTCAGACTATTAAGCGTTAAAGACGGTCGATATCGAATCATTTATGATGTCATGATTATAACATCAGCATACACCTAGCATAGTTGGTTATGATGTCATATGTTTGAGTGAGGAAATGGATTCATGAATTACTTGCCATTGTGTGTTCACAGACATCAAACAATAAGAACATATCATCTATTTATAATTGTGATGCGATCTGGGAAAACCCTTCACATGTCGCTAAATTACTCTTTAACAGAACAGCAAACATGTAAAAACAAATTTTGTGCTAAATGTAACTTTTTGCATGTTTTGACATTACTGACCATTCTGTTATGTTTCAAAGTATAAAGCGCTAAAAGCCTTCAAATATCTTAAGAATAGTCAGTATTTAATGATGGCTTACAGTCAAATTACTGTATAATTAAGGTATAAGTCAGAAAATGCTTTATAGACTTTTAAATCGTTTTTCTCACAATTTTGTTCCGAATAGTGGCATGATTCGCATTGCCATAACATTGGATATTCTTAACATAGAAAAGCAATTTAAACAGCTTTAGCTAGCTCGTTGAACAAGCCTTTACATTGTGTATAGATCCCAGAAAGTCAAGATTTCACCATGTGAAGGGTTTTCCCAGATCTCATCACAATTAGTTATGGACTATTTATGGATAGAATACATGTATTGATCTTCATCAGGGTGAGCATTCATTAATTGGAGGGTCAGGGATCCAGACATGCTGAATTATGGCAGATGATTATTTCAGCATGTCACACAAAATGTGGACATGTTTAACCCTTTAACACTCATATCAGACAAAAATGGCATCTGTCATGATCTTTAGAAATGTCCATTTGCAAATCAAGAGAAGACCATTTTTTTTAAATTTACCTCTGGAATTATTGGCTCGATAATCGAGCTGGTCATTCTGGTAGCAAATTAAAAAAAAAAATCATTTCCGGGTCTGAAAATGGACATTTTCTATGAGAAAATTTAATTTGTTTAACAAATTTGAAGGTTAAAGGGTTAAAGCTTGACTCAGTGAGGATACAAACTTGTAATTGGCCAATTGCCGTGAATTTTACACAAACATTATAATATAGAGATTAGATGAGAATCATAGATATCCTGTCCTTGTAAGCCACAATCATCGATATCCTGTCCTTGTAAGCCACAATCAGATATATCCTGTCCTTGTAAGCCATAATCATAGATATCCTGTCCTTGTACACCACAATCAGAGATATCCTGTCCTTGTAAGCCACAATCATAGATATCCTGTCCTTGTAAGCCACAATCAGAGGTATCCTGTCCTTGTAAGCCATAATCATAGATATCCTGTCCTTGTACGCCACAATGGGAGATATCCTGTCCTTGTAAGCCATAATCATAGATATCCTGTCCTTGTAAGCCACAATCATCGATATCCTGTCCTTGTAAGCCATAATCATGGATATCCTGTCCTTGTAAGCCACAATCAGAGATATCCTGTCCTTGTAAGCCACAATCAGAGATATCCTGTCCTTGTATGCCACAATCAGAGATATCCTGTCCTTGTATGCCACAATCAGAGATATAATGTCCTTGTACGGCACAGTCAGAGATATCCTGTCCTTGTAAGCCACAATCAGAGATATCCTGTCCTTGTACGCCATAATCATAGATATCCTGTCCTTGTAAGCCACAATCATAGATATCCTGTCCTTGTACGCCACAGTCAGAGATATCCTGTCCTTGTAAGCCGCAATCAGAGATATCCTGTCCTTGTAAACCACAATCAGAGATATCCTGTCCTTGTACGCCACAATCAAAGATATCCTGTCCTTGTACGCCATAATCAGAGATATCCTGTCCTTGTACACCACAATCAGAGATATCCTGTCCTTGTACGCCATAATCAGAGATATCCTGTCCTTGTACGTCACAGTCAGAGATATCCTTCCTTGTAAGCCACAATCACAGAGCAACTGATGTCTTACTCACCATGTACTCAGCAGTTGATGTCATACACACCATGTACTGAGCAACTGATGTCATACTCACCATATACTGGGCAACTGATGTCATACTCACCATGTACTGAACAGCTGATGTCATACTCACCATGTACTGAGCAACTGATGTCATACTCACCATGTACTCAGCAGCTGATGTCATACACACCATGTACTGAGCAACTGATGTCATACTCGCCATGTACTCATAATCTGATGTCGTACTCACCATGTACTGAGCAGATGATGTCATACTCACCATGTGCTCAAAAGCGGATGTCATACTCACCATGTATTCAGCAGCTGATGTCATACTCACCACATACTGATCAACTGATGTCATACTCACCATGTACTGAGCAGCTGATGTCATACTCGCCATGTACTGAGCAGCTGATGTCATACTCACCATGTACTGAGCAGCTGATGTCATACTCACTATGTATTGAGCAGCTGTGTCATACTCACCAGGTACTGAGCAGCTGATGTCATACTCACCAGGTACTGAGCAGTTGATGTCATACTCACCAGGTACTCCAAAGCTGGTGTCATACTCACCATGTATTGAGCAGCTAATGTCATACTCACCATGCACTGAGCAGCTGATGTCATACTTGCCATGTACTGAGCAGCTGATGTCATACTCACCATGTCCTGAGCAGCTGATGTCAGACTCACTATGTACTCAGCAGCTGATGTCATACTCGCCATGTGCTCAACAGTTGATGTCATACTCTCAAGGTACTGGGCAGCTGACGTAATACTCACCATGTACTCAAAAGCTACTGTCATACTCACTGTGTACTGAGCAGCTGATGTCATACTCACCATGTCCTGAGCAGCTGATGTCAGACTCACCATGTACTCAGCAGCTGATGTCATACTCGCCATGTGCTCAAAAGTTGATGTCATACTCAGCATGTACTGAGCGGCTGATGTCATACTCGCCATGTACTGAGCAGCTCATGTCATGCTCACCAAGTACTGAGCAGCTGACATCATACTCACCATGTACTCAGAAGCTGTAGTCATACTGAGCGGCTGATGTCATACTCAGCATGTACTGAGCAGCTGATTTCATACTCACCATGTACTGAGCAGCTCATGTCATACTCACCATGTACTGAGCAGCTGATGCCATACTCACCATGTACTGAGCAGCTGATGTCATACTCACCATGTGCTCTCCACAATCAAGCAACACTCAGCAGCTGATATCATTTACAATATTGTCTTCAGTATGGTGAACCAACAGCTTCCATTTATTAATAAATTTCAAAATATTTACGGGCTTACCTACATGTATATATAGATATATTTAAATTGAGATTTCAGGGTGAATTTGATTTAGAATAAAAACATCTTCAATCGTATTGAGATATTCACTCTTTCACCGATGAATTCCCCATATCTCATTTTCACCCTGACAAATCCCTGAGAAAGTATATTCTTTATGAGATAAAACTTATTCTGTTGAATATTGTGATATGAATTTGATTGGAAGGCGTTTCTCTTACAGTTTCCAGTCAAAGTAATTTCTAAATATGCAACATGTCAACATTTTTATGTCATAAAAAATATACTTTTCAGGGATTTGTCAGTGAAAGGGTTAACATTTATCTGACAGGAGATAAGTCATATTACACAATTTTGGGTGTACTAATGACTTAGTCTTAGGCTGTGTTCTCACTAGAGACTTAATCGGGAATAATGCCATGCGTTAGTATGGCGTTATTCCTTATTAAGTCTCGAGTGAGAACATGGCCTAAGACTTGGCTATCTCTGTGAGGCACTCAGAGATAGTCAAGTCTTAGACTAAGTCGTTAGTACACTCTTATTGTTACAATGAGTTCTAGCAGCATGCTGTTGTCAACACCAGAGAAGCACTTACCCTAGACTCTGTGGATTCAGAGTTGCTCCTTGAACTGCCAATCACAAAGATTGTCACCGCCAAAAAGGCCCAACCAGTAGGTCAGGGGTCACTGTATGGGCGTTTTTGGCGGTGACAATCTTTGATTGGCGGTTCAAGGAGAAACTTGATACAATTCTGGACATGCACATGCACGTACAAATACACACGCACACATGCACACACAAATTTGCACACGCACGCATGCATGCACATGCAGGCACCACATGCGCACACACACACACACACACTACAGCAATATAGCTAATGGATAGGTCCTTCCCTACTCTGCATCTTTATACAGCTGGTCCACTGTATCTTTATACAACTGGTCCCTGGTCCTCTATGTCTTTATACAGCTGTCTCCTTGTCATGTGTGTATCATGATAGCCAGGTTTTTATGGTATTATATTGTGTATTGTCAGTCTGTGGTCAGTGTCTGTGTAACAATATCACAGGTCTGGTGGGATTAACGATTAACATCAAGGATGAGTTCAAATTATGCCACTCTTAACCTGCTAACACCGAAAATTCTACATCTACTCAATCATAAGACACCTATACTGGTAAGCTACCAACTATTTTAAAACTAATTTGATTGGGACAGCTCCCAGTCAAATTAGTTTCAAAATATTCAACAGAATGTTCTTTGCATCAAAATTAATTTCTGGATCTTTCTGGCGGTTTGTAGGGGTAAACAGCTTAAGTAGTTATCCCTCTAGCTGATAAGCTGCTCCACTGTAGCCATTAAGATTATCATCTACTCAGCCAATGTACACCTCAGTCACACCTCTATAATGACCACCTGCTTGTGTAGCCACAAGATGGTGTCTCTTTAAGGTGAGTGGTGTCCTTAAAGCATCCTAATGCTAGACTGTCTTGTGGAAGCAAAAGCCAATTACTCTGCTGAATGATGTGTATATATTAACAAAGCACATCTGTTCTTAGTGTGCTCATTCATTGATGGCCAGTGTGTTGCCTGCTATAGAGACAGGATCTTAATCCTTTAAGCCTTAAATTTGTTCAAGAACATTTTAATTTTTTCAAAGATGTCAATTTGCAAACCAAGAGATTATTTTTGAAAATTTACTACTGGAATGACTGGCTCGATTATCGAGCCAGTCATTCCAGTGGTAAATTTAAAAAAATACTCTTGGTCTGCAAATGGACATTTCTCAAGACCACTGCAGAGGCCGGTTTTGGCCGATGTGAGGGCTAAAGGGTTAACCAGCGCTGGCCCTGAGGTATGGCACTGGCATCTTTTTAAAAACTATACCTGTGTGTTTCTTACTTCACTAGGCTTTCCTTCACGGAAGATTCCTCGCCAGCCTGTATTCAGCACATACACACTGCAGATTTCTCGATGTTTAGATTAGTAAGTTATTGTGTATCCAGAGGCTTATAGATACATGATCAGAGGCAAGCAGAGTAAAGACGCATTATTCTCGGAGAAAATTACATTCTCGCAGATTAAGTATTGGAATTAATTGACAGTAGGCCGTGAGTTGGATAACTTCGATAACGTGAACGGACTGAACAACAGAGGATATTTTTCTGAGAATTGTGAGCTGATTAAATCTTGATCATCCAGGTATGTCTCTGTAATTGCACCTTCCCTAATTACACCTGCCTATAATTACACCTGCCCTAATTACATCTGCCCGAATTACATTAGATAAGATTTTTTGTATACTGTCACTAATTACACCTGCCCCTAATTACAATTCCCCGTTGCTTTGAAAAAACGGGTATTATGCTTTCGCTCCGTCTATGTATTTTCGTTTTCTCTCAATAAGGTCACTTATAATGGATGGGTTCATTTCAGATTTAGTATGTCAGCTCCTGATGACATGCCCTTGTTGAAGATTGCGTATCAGTGAAACGCGTCTAGATTCAGCATATTTATCTCCCTTGAAATACTTAAAATTTTTCCAAAATGTTCCTGCAATTGGATTCCACTAAAAAATTTTACTTTTAATAGATGAATTCATTTCAAAAGGAGCCCCTTCCTCCCCCCCCCCCCCACTAACCCCCTACCGTGCTAACCCAGTTTTATCGTCTAAAGTCGAGGTCATATGTCACCTTGTTTGTTTGTCTATTTCCCTGCCAGTGAAATCAATCTGTCAATCCCTATGGCAAACAGGGTTTTGTGAATGGCTGCTGTTTGGGTGGTGGTCATCATCATTTAGCTACACCTGTCCCTAATTACACCTGCCCCTAATTACACCTGTCCCTAATTACACCTGTCCTAATTACACATGTCCCTAATTACACCTGTCCTAATTACACATGTAATTACAGCTGCCCTAATTACAATTGCCCTAATGACACCTGTCCCTAATCATATGTTACAGCCCATCTCATCATTGAGCATGTTATATACTCTTTAACTCACCTGGCCAGAATGGCCAAGTGAGGTTATGCCATGTAGACCGTCCATCTGTCATCCGTCGTCCATCAACGTTATCTTTAAACGGCTTCTCAAGAACAATGGGTCAATTATATTTGGCAGGAAACATCCTTAGGGCATGGAGATCCAAGTTTGTTCAAACGGAGCTGATCGGCCAATTTGGCCAATGGCCATCTTGGATTTTGGCCGATTCCACACAGTTGGCGTCTTCCATCTCTAACGACATACCCAGTATGGACACTGGGGTGTTTGCTCTTGTGGAATTTCTACACACCGATTTCAGTGCAGCAGCTATTGGTAGAAGTTTGTCAATGGGTTTCTTTTCCTCGTCTATGAAGTCCACATCCTTGGCATATTCCATCTGTAGCGGCATACCCAGTATTGACACTGGCTTTTTTTGGTCTTGTGGAACTTTCCCGCACGGATTTCAATGCAGCAGTACAGCAGTACGGTCGGTAACAGGTGAAAAGCACAGGGGATATCCCATCTCCCTGTGGGGAGCCAATTAATGTCTCGAGCTCTGTGGACTTCACTGACTTGACTTGTACTCTCAGCTCGGTGTTTGCAAGTGGTAGTCTCACTAGCTCATCTCCATTGCAACTGGCCTGGCGCAGTACATCTCGGATCTTTGAGCGTTTAATTGTGTTGAAGGCTCGTGACATGGAATTCACAGTGCTTGGACATGACTACTGTCACAAGCATGTGTTGCGGCCACACAATATATGTGGAGCTGCGTCCACATTTAAAGCCACTTTGACATGATCCAGCGAAGTCATCGATCTTGTATTTGATGCGGTATAGAGTAACATTAGATAAGATTTTGTGTATGCTGTTGAGGAGCACAATGAGCCGCAGATTGGTGGGTTGGGGTGGTTGGTGGTGGTGTGTGCGGATGGTTTTGAGCTAATGTCACATGCGTATTTGAATAGTTCATTTCTCATGCCATCATGTCCGGATGCACATCCATTTTTCAGGACTTTGAGTGCCTCCTCAACTTCTGGTGTTTTAATTGGTGTTAGTAATTGCCTGGGGTGTCCTGAGAATGGGTGCAAGGGCTCATTATCATGACCAGTGAACTGGGCCTTGAACCATTCTCGAATTGTGTCGACTTTGCCCTGGTAGGCCGGGTTATAGCTCATCACATTTCCGTTATATGGACACATATATATATATATATATATATATATATATATATATATATATATATATATATATATATATATATATATATATATATATATATATATATATATATATATATATATATATATATATATATATATATATATATATATATATATATATATATATATATATATCTTATCATCATTCACGTATGTATTGCTGGTCAATATGATTAGCAAATTCTCCTATGCTAATATCATTGCTGCCTGAGGGTGTAGGGTTTTGAGAGTAAAGGTCTGTGTTTATAATATATTTATAAATGCATCTCTACAGTACCAGTCAGAGATAATCCCGCCGACTTTTACATATCAAAACAAAAACAGTTTTGTGTTGTTTTATAATGTTTTAGTGTTCTGTGTTGTTTCAGAATGTTCTAGTGTTTCGTGTTGTTTCAGAATGTTCTAGTGTTTTGTGTTGTTTCAGAATGTTCTAGTGTTTTGTGTTATTTCAGACTGTTCTAGTGTTTTGTGTTGTTTCAGACTGTTCTAGTGTTTTGTGTTGTTTCAGGATGTTCTAGTGTTTTGTGTTGTTTCACAATGTTCTAGTGTTTTGATCGCAGTGGCAGAAAATGAATTGCATGCAGAACAAATAATTTGTGGTCAAATTTTGTGTATGATACTTTTTTATGTCGTTCTCAGAAACTATTACAATCATTGTCTAAAATGGTTGACAAATGGACATTTTTAGGACCACTTTAGAAGCCACTTTTGTCAAGCGTTGGTGATGTTATAGTGGTCATGGCAGCCACAGGCCAGCAACTTTCAGCAAGCATTGGTGATGTTATAAAGCCACGTAAATTACACATTCCTGCGGTCAGGGGCAAATATGTTTTACTGCAGGGCAAACAAATTTTAGCACTGGTTGCCCTGGGGGATGACCTAGATAATTTATTATTTTCAGGTTGACTATTTATTTTATTTAGTCTTAATCTTTTAAAAGTCAACGTTTTTCAAGAAAATTTCACTTTTCTAATAGAAAATGTCCATTTGCAGACCAAAAACGGCTTCTACAGTGGTCTTGAGAAATGTCCAATTTGCAGACCAAGAGAAGACTATGAAAATTTCACTTTTCTAATAAAAAATGTCCATTTGCAGACCAAAAATGGCTTTTACAGTGGTCTTGCGAAATGTCCAATTTGCAGACCAAGAGAAGACTATTTCTGAAAATTTACCACTGCAATGACTGGCTGGCTCAATAACCGAGCCAGTCATTCCAGTGGTAAATTTTCAAGAACAGTCTCCTTTGGTCTTAAAAGTGGACATTTCTCAAGACCACTGCAAAAGCCATTTTTGGCCGATATGAGGGATAAAGGGTTAATATAATGATTGTCCAGTACTATCATGTGCTTAGTACTATCACATGTTTAGTACTATCACGTGTTTAGTACTATCACATGTTTAGTAATATCATGTGTTTAGTACTATCACGTGTTTAGTACTATCATGTGTTTAGTACTATCACATGTTTAGTACTATCACGTGTTTAGTACTATCACGTGTTTAGTACTATCACATGTTTAGTAATATCATGTGTTTAGTACTATCACGTGTTTAGTACTATCATGTGTTTAGTACTATCACATGTTTAGTACTATCACATGTTTAGTACTATCACGTGTTTAGTACTATCATGTGTTTAGTGCTATCACATGTTTAGTACTATCACGTGTTTAGTACTATCACATGTTTAGTACTATCACGTGTTTGGTACTCTCACGTGTTTAGTACTCTCACGTGTTTAGATATTCACAAACCAAATTGAACACGATTTGTGAGACAAAACATAAATACACCGGAAATCCTTTTACGTACATTTTTATTCTGGAACACTAGCATAGATGGGCATACATAGAAAACTTACAAAACCTACCAAATCTTGAACATTCTCCCCACCCTGGCACCTCTGACTCCAAAACAAGATAAATCAATATGCCTTATAGAATTATAAAGGGAGTTGAGTGCTACATGTTAATTATAAGTCCAGACATGATAGTTTTCGAACTTTACGACCATAACGAGTTGTTTTACTCGAGTCATTATTTTGAGCCAATGAATCAGGGCACATATCTACTGTTGAATATTCATGTTCTTCAACCAAATTTGTGTCACATATGCATGTCAGATCCAGTGGTAACCTTATTTGAATTGTCATTTGTTAGCTCACCTGGCCAGAATGGCCAAGTGAGCTTATGCCATGGCGACCGTCAGTCCGGCGTCCGTCCGTCCGTCCGTCCGTCAACTTTTTCCTTTAAACGACTTCTCGAGAACCACTAGGCCGATATAAGTTATCTTTGACAGGAAGTATCCTTAGGGCATAGGGATCCAAGTTTGTTCAAATGAAGCCGATCGGCCAATTTGGCCGGTGGCCAATATGGATTTCGGCCGATTTTAGGAAATGTCTTTAAAAATCTTCTCCGAAATAGCTTGGTGGATTGAAGCAAATCCCATGAAATATGATCTAGGGCAAGAGCTGAACCAAGTTTGTTCAAGGGAACTTGATTGGCCAAATGGTTCAGCGGCCATTTTGGTTGACATAGTTTTAGCGAAAATGACCTCCAGAACCGCTGAAGGGATCAGGCAGAAATTTGGCAGAAATTTGGCAGATATGATTAGGGACTAAAGGCCATTAAGGTTTGTTCAAGGGAAGTTAATCCGTCAAAAAACATGGTGTAGTCGGCCAATCAAAATACAGCATGTTTGGCGGCCATATTGGATTCTTTTATTTGATGGATTTTGAGGCTGAAATTGGTTTTATATAGTTTTTTTTGGTATTCTGATCACAAATTTGCAATTTTCAAAGCTGTCGGATAAACGGTTTGGTGGCCATCTTGGATCATTTTCCCGCCAAAAGCTCCCATACTAAAACAATGGGAAATTTTAAATGTCTACTTTTCGAGAACTTATGGGACGATTTCAATTATATTTGGCAGGAAGCATCCGTACGTTGTAGAGATTCAAATTTGTTCAAACGAAGCCGATCGGCCAATTTGGCCGGTGGCCATCTTGTTTTTGGCCGATTTTTTTAAACGTCTTTAAAAATCTTCTCCGAAACCGCTTGGTGGATTGAAACAAACCCCATGAAATATGATCTAGGGCAAGAGCTGAACCAAGTTTGTGGCCATTTTGGTTGACCTAGTTTTAGCCAAAACAGCTCCAGAACCGCTGAAGTGATCGAAATTTGGCAGATCTAATTAGGGATTAAGGGCCATTAAAGTTTATTCAAGGGAAGTTGATCCATTAAAAAAACATGGCCGCAGTGGGCCAATCAAAATACAGCATGTTTGGCGGCCATATTGTATTTTTTTATTTGATGGATTTTGAAGCAAAAATTTGTTTAGTACAGGGTTATGAGTATGCTGATTTCAACCATGCCATTTCTGAATCTATAAGATAAACTGCTTGGCGGCATGTAAAATTGGCATTTAGTACAGGTGGTCTTTATAGCATGTTTAACTGCATTCTAAAACCCTTGTAATCATTTGACAGAGTGACCAAACTCTCTTAGCAGCAGTTGTTCACTAGTTCAAAATAATAATTTGACGTCATTGCTGCCTTAGAATGCAACAACTTTCTGTCAAATAAATATCAAGATATTCAAAGTCATATATGTCAGCATACACAATACATATCTTAGATATTTAGCCAGTAATCTTGTAATTTAAAACCACACCTCTAATTCTCAGGATTGAAATGAAATTAATACCCTGTGAGGTAGTGAGCTGATGAAGTGTACCATATTCACATACTGATTCTAAAAGATTTATTTAATTAATTCATCATTAACCCTTTAACACTCATATCAGCCAAAAACGGTTTTTGCAGTGGTCGTGAGAAATTTCCATTTGCCGACTAAAAGAAGACGGTTTTTGAAAATTTACCACTGGAATGACTGACTCGATAACCGAGCCAGTCATTCCAGTGATAAATTTTCAAAAAGAATTTTAAAAATAGTCTTCTTGGTCTGCAAACGGACATTTTCTTTGAGAAAATTTAAATTGTCTTGAATAAATTTGAGGGTTAAAGGGTTAAAGCCAATTAATTCTAGCAATGAATTTAGTTGAGTATTGCGTTATTCACAAGTTTTGTTGGATAAGTTTTGTTGGATAGCATGTAGCGTGGTGACGGACATTTTGAAAATGGTTTTGCAGATGATGTCTGTTACTGTCAAGCGCAGCAACAGTTTTCAGCATGACTATTCAACCCTTGTCACGCCAATGTCTAGAGATTAATTGTTACAAAGCCAGTATTAGAAAGGCTGGTGTACAGTTTATAAACACCATTGCTGAAGACCATTGCTGTCATAGACAGTGCTGTTGCTGTTATACAATTGACAGCAACAGCTTACACAACAGCTGTTAAGCAACAGCTTAGCGCATTATTTCCAGTTAAATGCTTTAATAAGATTCGCTTCTTATCAATTTATTATTATTAGCTCACCTGGCTATCGATATCAGAGGACACAATGTCTTACCTATTTTGCTAGGTTAGGAAAACGGTTAACCCTTTAGCCATCATATCAGCCAAAAATGGCTTCAGCAGTGGTCTTGAGAAATGTCCATTTGCAGACCAAATGAAGACTATTTTTGAAAATTTTACCATTGGAATGACGGACTCTTTTTAACGTGCCAGTCATTCCAGTGGTAAATTTTCAAAAGTAGTCTTGGTCTGCAAATAGACATTTTCTATGAGAAAATTGAACTTTTCTTAAATTCAATGGTTAAATGGTTAATTAATGTGCAATTGGAGTTTTATATCCACCATCCATTGATATATGACAGCTTTTATTACCATAATAGATAAAAACTAAATTAACAGGTTAACCTTTTCCCTGCAACTGCTGCCTAAATATTTAAGATATGTATTGTGTACTCTGATACCTATACTGTTAAAATATTTTGAAATGTATTTGATTCATTGAAAGTTGTTGCTGCCTAAGTCAGCTATGACTCAGTCAAATTATTATTTAAATAAACTGCAGCATCGCGAACTTGGCCATTCAGCAGGATGTACACGTGTTAAAAGGATGGTTTGGAATATACTCAGTTGAACCTGCTATAAAGACCATCTGTATTAACCCTTCTTAAATTAGTTTAACGGAAAGCCAATGTTGCCTAAGGCACAACGGCTTCGCGTCAAATTAATTTCAAAATATTCAACAAAATAAGTTTTATATCATAAAGAATATACTTTTTCCGGGATTTATGTGTGAAAGGGTTAAGAGACCACCTGCCTTAAAGGGGAACACAAGAAGGGTCACCATCGTTTGCATAAAATATGTAGTTCTATTGTAGAGCCCACATTTAAGCTACTGTGTAAAGCTCCCCCCCCCCCCCCCCCCCCCCCCCGACATTTGTATATAAATCCGAGTAAAATGGTGTTAAAAACGCTATGTTACTATAATTTTCTGTGAGTTAATTAAACCTATGACGTCATAGGTTGAATCCCATCCGACAAGAACCATAATAACGGCACTCTGAAGACAGGAGTGCACGCATTTGGATGGTGATATCTCTATTGGTGATAATGCTATTGACATCATTTATATATGTACAGATTGAAGAGATTAAGACGTGTATCACACTATCGCAAATTTATGGAATGTATTTGTTATTTTCACACATTAATTGCCGAACCGTAAGATGGCCATTTTCTATGAAGATACCTGCCAATTACATTAACATTACAAAATCCCAGGAAGTTTTGAGGCTAGTATGAAAACATAGTACCTAAAGATGGACTGGATGTATGTACAAACTATTTAAACTCTCATATTAATAGATGAAACTTTAATAACATTATCTTCCGTAGCCCCAGTGAGAGTGTTGATTCAATAGTGGCAATTATATTGAATTGCCTATACTATCGCATCATTAATTTATCTCAAGATCAAAACTTCATGTCAAAATTGGCACCACCAGAGAAATCAGACAAAGGACTGTTAGTATATATTCCTCAACATTTCCGCAAATATAGTTTATATATTCCTAAAACCGCTGAAGAAAATCCCCTTATAAAAACGCAATTCGCAATTTTATTGCGATATCGTTGGATGACAGCGAGAAAAACGTTCAACTTATGACGTCATACGCCTCATCCGGGAATAGAAATTTAACCCATGTACCACATATTTAAATAACGAAGATATATATTTCTAATTTGAGCACAGATCTTACAATTATATTTTCGAAAACATTACGGTCTGTAGATTCATTTTATGCCCAGTAGTATAGAGGGTCTGGTGATTCCCTTTAAAGACTATTTTCTTCATTTGCTAAATGCAATTAAGCAATGTATTTGAAACTCTATTATCCCTTTAATGGTCAAACCAGCGAAAACCTGCCTCTGCAGTGGCCTTGAGGAATGCCGAATTGCAGGCCAGCATGAGTATTTTTGAAAATTTTCCACTAATGACTGGCTCGATAATCGAGCCAGTCATTCCAGTGATACATTTTCAAAATGCTCCATATCTTGGCCTGCAAATAGACATAACCTGAAAGTTTTGTTTTACTGAAAAATCATGACCATTAAAGGGTTAATAAACCAGCTACCATAAGAGGCTGTCATCTGATTCTCACTTGAGTGGTGTCTTAATACAAGTTTGACTGCATGTCATCAATTTCTGTTGTTAGTACTGATGTCTTCTATTTTTGTTTAAATATTGTTCAAAAGAACCTTTGTAAAATCAACCATTTGACTGAAAGTCATTGGAAGTGGCACTGATTGATGTAAAACTCCATAAAGATTAGTTGAGTTGTAAATGTTCCAGGTGAGCAACACAGGCTGTACTGCAAACAAGAGAAATCAGGCCCTCACCCTCCTAGATATTGTAACATTTCAAATTTTCTGAATTTTTCTGATAGGGACCAAAGTTGTTGAATCATAGTGTATGATCACACCCTTTCTTGTGTTAAAATTGGATCAGTAGGTTCAGAGATGTCCATTGGTCTGAAAATTATCCGCTCTAGCTCCGCTTTTAATCCAGATCATGGCCAACGTTTGGAAATCCTCTTTTTGTGATATAATCCAGGAGCCAAATTGGATCAGTTATTTTTTGTTGTAACTCGTGCTTAGTATATGTAGGTGTGTCAAATTTTTTGCAAAGCCGCCTTATAATGTCCCCACTATAGAGCGCTCGCACTTGTTTGGATTCATCTCCGGACACACAGGCACATCCGAATGTAAATAGTACCCTCTTCCCAATACCGGGTGAGGTCATAAGCTCCCACATTCTTTCTCCACCTGTCCTAGACATCAATGTATCAGGGTGCCTACTCATTTGAAATCATTAGCCAGTGAATTAGCCTATTTTGGGATTTCATTAGCCAACTCTGGACTTTCTTAGCCTAACCTATCAATCTAATCCGTTATGATGCCGCTAGATCTTAAGGCTAGTAACCAAGTAAGAGATGACAAGCAGGTCATGTAACAAATAAAATATTGGATAGAATTAGATACATCATATTGGTTTAAGAGGAACTGACCTACGAACATACATGTAAAATCATTAGCCAATGAATTAGCCTATTTTGACATTTTATTAGCCAACCATGGAAATTGTTCTCAAAAGCGAATTGGCGAATGGGTATGTCTGTCCCTGATACATCATTTCGCCATATCGTCCCTAAGGACAGGTGGTCCCTAAAGACAGGTGGTCATTTAAGACTGCAAGACAGTTTTCAAATGTTCATTAAGTCAAGATTTTTCAAGAAAATTTAAGTTTTTGCTGTTTGAATGTCAATTTGCAAGCCAAGATAAGACAATTTTTGAAAATTTACCACTGGAATGACTGGCTCGATAATCGAGCCAGTCATTTCAGCAGTAAATTGTCAAAAATGTCTTATCTTGACCTGCAAATGGACATTCCTCAAGACCGCTGCAGAGGCCGGTTTTGGATGGCTTGACCATTAAAGTGTTAAGGCAGGTGCTGCTTTGACCACCTGCCTATAGAGAGCGGCCATGTTTTGACCACACAAAGCAGCTGTGCCTAACATGGGTGTGAGTGACTAATTAAAAACCAAAGTTGGGTAACAAGAACATTTACTTCCGGGACTACACCTGTAAAGAGTGTAAACTACATGTCATTGTTCATATTAAGCATTAACACTGTAGCTAGACCTGTGGTCAATAGTCGCCTAGGAGGCTTACATCTGAATCAACAATTATGGCACTTTCTGCTCAAATATATTGATAGCCTCGCTTTCGCTTTGTCCATTGCGTGCGTGCGTCTGTCCATGCATGCGCGCAGACTCATTTTTTGGACCGGACAATATTTTCCAGGGGTTTTAACGTATTGTCACCAAGTTTGGTTTATGGATGTGTCATGGGTTAAGGTGTGTCATGTATCAAAAGTAGGTCACTGTAACCTACTTTTCACGGTTCAATGAACATTATAGATTGTTTTTGTCCAGGCTGTAGTTTTAAGATTATTTTTAATGCAGTAACCAAATTTGGTACATATTGATGCATCATGGCCTACAGGTGTGTCATGTATGTGTAAGAAGTAGGTAAGTTTGACCTACTTTTCATGGTTCACCGAACATCATAGATTATTCTTGTTCGGGCTGTGATTTCAAGATGGCAGTCCTTTGTATATAGTAACCAAACTTGCTATATGGATGCATAATGGCCTGAAGGTGTGTCATGTTTCAAAAGTAGTTCGCCACGACCTACTTTTCATGGTTCAGTGAACATCAAAGATTATCCTTTTCCAGGCTGTAGGTAGTTTCAAGAATCTTTTGTATACAGTAACCAATCTTGGTGTATGGATGCATTGTAGGTTGTTGTGTCGGATATAGAAAGTAGGTCAACCTGATCTACTTTTCATGGTTCACTGAACATGATAGACAATTCTTGTCTGAGCTTTAGTTGGTGTCTTATGTATACATTACCCAGTATTAGTGTATGGATGCATTCTACTTGTAACTAGTATCAATTCATGGTTCACCTAACTTCAAGATTAACTACATGCATTCAGGAAAAGGCGGTGTTCAGCGGAAGGCAGGTGTGTCCTTTATGATGCACTGTGTCAGTAAAACTCTAGCTTTTATATAAAAAGATCTATTTGCACAACAAGAAAAAATATTTTGGAAAACAGAACGTGGAATATCTTTCTTGATCTGCAAATGGATCTTCTAATTCAAACAACTTCAAACATGTTTTTATGATAGAATTTAGCATTTAATTTCGCAGACTACCGGATGTAATGTTGTTCGTGTTATATGTTTAAAAATGTGAACCCTTTCAACCCGACACAGATGATCTACAGTAATTTTATTATGCTAGAATAAATATTTTTAATGTTATTAATATAAACTAAACTCATTTTTCTGAAGGTTCTTTCAAGTAGATTAATAGTTGCATAATAGCCAATTCAGTACCTGTATTTATTTTTTTGAAATTGATTTAATACATAAAAGCCATTTAGCCCTTACCACTCTGATGTTAATATTCTATCTTTTATTTTGTCAATATAAAAAAAACTGGTTGACATTTTTCAACAATTTTGGTGGAGGATGTTGCTGTCTATGACAGCACCATCTCCCACCAAATTTGTTGAAAAATGAACACCTGGGTTCATCTTTAAATTTAATTTGAAAATGTAAAGTTTTGACACCAGAGTGGTAAGGGTTAAATGTGTTAGATGTGATAGATGTGTGCCCCTGTTGTCCGTGAATTATTACCTGCAGTACACTGCATTATTACCTCCATTGTATCCTTACATTGTCACCCAGGCATTGCTGTACTTTTTACCTTAGTCTAATACTGCTCTTAAACCATCGACGAGGTGATGAGAATAACAATCTTTTCAGGGAATAGCTACGCTGCCATGGTATGGACTCACACGTTGCGAATCATGGTGGATTATTGATTGATATAATGTCACCTTGATAGTTTTCTGAACATAGTACAAATTTATTATTTGTTGCTAATGACGAGGCAGTGACAGCAGGAATGTCGTAGAGTGAGACATGTCACATGGGGATTATAGACTCAATTCTGATAAACGATAACGTGTTAGCAAGAATAGTGAAAATTTATGACATGCCTACAACATAAGCCTGACATCATACCCAGTTACTCACTTATTTTACTGGATGTAATTAACCAATACTCAGATGTATAAATGAGACGCGTCATTTCATGGTTTAAACTAATCGAACTACTGAACTGTGATAGGATTTAAGAAAAGTTTATTTGTTATTGTGATTTGTAAGAAGTCAATCAAAGTGGATATCCATATGATGGCGATATTTGTACCTCTGTCGACGAAGTGTAGTTCGCTTGGATTACTCAAGCCGCCCAAAGTAGCAGGTAATTGCAGGTATACGTTGTCATCATGTGTTGATTTATATTTCTCCCTACATCAATTTTGGATATATTTAGTCAAGTCACTTTTGCTAATCTTTTCTTCATGGCTGCAAGGACAACTCGGGTAGACAAATTTTCTGACGATCCCTATATTTATTTGCTCAGTTAGCAAGTGAGCTTATGCCATGGTAGCCATCCGTCAGCCGTCCATCTGTCTGTCCTGATCACATCGCCTCCTTTATGCTTTGACCGATTTCAACCAAATTTCGCTGGTGGTGGGGGAGGCTCCAGAACTTCCATTCAGAATTTTGATTAATCTGCCTGGGCAATTTTAATCAGATTGTGACTGGGAAGGATACTAGGGTGGTAGGTTTCAAAGCTGGTATACAAAATTTTAATTTGCCAATTTTTCCAGCAGCCAAAAAAATCTACCGGAAATGGTCACAATGCTACTCCTTCTTAGCTGCTTGACATATTTCAACCAAATTTGGTTAGATGTATTCTATTGTGATAACATTCATTCAGAATTTTGATTGGTCAATTTTTCCGGTGGCCATCTTGTTTAATGTAAAGAATCATGTATATTTAAATGCAAATGTTTCAAATGCTAATGGTGCAGGTGAGCGTCACAGGCCCTTGGGCCTGTTTTTTCAGTGACTAGATGGATTCGATGATGGTAAGCTCTAGAACATCTATTCAGAATTTTGATTGATCATTTTTTTGGGTGAAAATCTTAGATTTTATGAAAAATCTATGGGAAATGGTCAAAATGCTACTCCTCCATAGCTGCTTGACATATTTCAGCCAAATTTGGCTAGATGGCTTCTATGGTGCTAAGCTTTAGAACATCTATTCAGAATTTTGATTGATCAATATTTTGGGTGAAAATCTTAGATTTTGTGAAAAATGTACTGGAAATGGTCTAAATGCTACTCCTCCATAGTTGCTTGACATATTTCAACCAAATTTGGTTAGATGTATTCTATGGTGATAGGCTCCATAACCTTCATTCAGAATTTTGATTGGTCAATTTTTCCGGTGGCCATCTTGTTTGATGTAAAGAATCGTGTATATTTAAATGCAAATGTTTCAAATGCTAATGGTGCAGGTGAGCGTCACAGGCCCTTGGGCCTCTTGTTTTCTCTGGGGTACAAAAACCATCCAGTGTTTGGACATGATTGTGTGGGACAATACTGTGGCTATCAACTATTTCAAGATCATGAATACATTGAATAGGCCTTACATAGAGACCTTTGGCAGTGTTCACCTCAACAGTACGTATTACGCCATCACGACCTGGGTGCACTACTTGAACAACCCCAAGGGGCCACTGCAACCTATTATAAGATTCACCTCAGACCAAAGCCACAGATCCCACTTGAACACCTCCCTTATTAGCAGAGGTGCCTTGACAAGGTGGAAGGTTACGCAAATACTCTTTCACCCAACAAGACCAAAACCTATCAAGAAGTTATTTAGGGAGCTCCTGCCACTCAACCGGATCATGAGGTTCAACAGCAATACATTCTGAATTGATGGTGGGCTTGAAACTAGACGACCTACCTAGAAGGAAATGAGATGGCGTCAAAGGCGCCCAGATTCTAGTTCATCCCCAACAAATGTCAGAGGTTTTGAGTTGACACAAGCCTCAACCTCATGAAGAGTGGTTTCCAACTCCACCCGAGTGAGTGACCTTTTACCTAAGGATCTCTTCAAAGCTGACTTGACTGATCCGATCAGTCTCTCCCACCAATCTCCCCACCAAGGGGCATGAGGAGCAATGAACTTCCAATCAGGACCTTCTGGACCAAGAGCATTCAACAAGTGATCCTTAGCCACCATAAAACATTTAGCATTATCTGACATTATGACAGACGGCATGCCCCGACGAGCAATGAACCGACGTACGGCCAATACAGTAACTGCACATGACAATGAATCCACCAATTCCATATGGACAGCTCTGGTTACTGCACAAGTGAAGAGAACATAGAATTTTTACCCACATAGTCACAACAATACAATGGTCCCCCATGATCCAATCCCGTTACAGAAAATGGTAGAGCTTGTTTGACACGCATCTCCGGCAGAGGGGCCATAGTCTGTACACCAGCTGGAGCATCTAGACATTGGCAAGAAATGCATTCTTGCTTCACACATTTACAAATACGCCTTGCACCCACAATCCAGTACTGATTTCTGAGTTCAACTAACATTCTATTCACACCTGTATGCTTCATGCATGCATGAACCTGACGAGCCAGCAATAAAGCCAAATGACCTTTAGGTATAATGACAGGATGTTGAGCATCATATGGTAAGCCTGTAAATTGAAGCCTACCCTGAACACGGAGTAGGCCATCCTCACCAATAAATGGGGACAGCTTAAGAATGGAAGATGACCTGGGCGATGCCCAATCATTTTGAATTGCCTGAAGTGCCTTCTCAAATTCCTGCTTCTGAATATACTGTAGCAATTTGACCTTAGCCTCACTGAGCTCGAGAAAAGACAAATCACCATGTCTATGCTGTTCTCTGGATACTTTACAGTTATACAAAAACTGTTGTAGCCAACCAATAACACACACAGCTCGAGTCAAAAGTACTCCACCGACCCATATCAAGAACAACTTCTGAATCATGACCAACATCCTGAACATCAGCGACTGTAGCCTTCTTCAAGACATACACTAATCAGAAGATGATCTGAAACACTTGACCTCCGTAACTCCTCACATTTCACAAATGAACCATTGTCCCGGGTACCACCATCAGCCTCAAGATTTCCACTAACTGCATCACAGACAGTCGTTCCTGACAAGAAACCAGGACCATGAAGCCAGAGCTGTGATTTTACCAACTCATCTGCTGGTATTCCACGAGTGACTAAGTCTGCTGGACTTTCGTTACCAGGAAGATGATGCCACTGTGAAGGACTAACAAGAGTATGGATCTCAGCAACCCTGTTGCCAACAAATGATTTCCACTTATGTGGGTCACTCTTTATCCATGCCAACGTCACAGTAGAATCTGTCCACCAGTGACACACGGTGTCATCAGATACGCTGCTTCACATACGCTACTAAGCGAGCACAAAGTAAGGCACCTAACAACTCAAGACATGGTAAGCTTAATCTATTCAACAGAGCTACCCTAGCACGAGAAACAACCAGAGATGACTTGTACATTCCATCCTGAAGTTGGACATGTAGATAGATAACGCACCATAAGCTGACTGTGATGCATCTCCAAATGCCTGCAGCTGGACCACATAATTTTCCTGCCAGGCAACACCAGTGTAACTCCGAGGAATCCACCAGGTCCGGAGAGTCTTTAAACCTTCAAGCCATTGTACAAATCTCCTCTGGATTTCCACAGGTACCATGTCACTCCAAGTCTCCAAAGCTCTTGAAATGGACACTTGGCCACCATGATGAAGGGAGAAAGAAATCCCAGAGGGTCAAACAAATGAGAGATGAGACTCCTACCAACCGTTTTGTTACACACACATCGCTCGAGACAACTAGCCCATCAAAGGAGAAACAATCCTCGGCTGCTAACCACCGCATGCCCAGTACCTTGAAAGAATCTTCTCTGATCGACTTATCAGTGAAGTCTCGACGTAGCAAATTATCAACCTGTTCACTATTAGAACCCCATTTTGCCAGAGACATACCAGCCTGATTCATCACGTCATCAGCCTCATGAAGCATGTCACAACCCTCTGAAGCATCATCACACCCAGACAACCAAGCATCCACATACAGATTTTCAGACAGTTCATCTATCACACGAGATGGTGAGAACTTTGTCAAGTGATGTTTGATAGTAGCATTGAGCAGAAATGGACTATTTATTACCAAAGGGTACACGCACAAACTTCATCTTCCGGATGACACCACGATCATTCCAGAGAAATCTATGAACATCCTGATCCTCAGATTTAACCTGTATCTGATGGAATGCCTTCGTAATATCAGCCGAAAGAGCAACTTTCCAATGCCTGAAATGCAACAAAATACCAGGAAGATCAGGAATCATACTAGGACCCGTCTCCAAACAATCACTCAAAGTTACTCCATTAACACACTTGGCTGAAGCCTCAAATACTGGGCGAACCTTTGTGGACAGGCTGCTTTTCTTAACTACTGGACGGTGTGGCATATAGAAGGTATTGTGAGAACTACGGATCTCAGTCTCTGGAATTTCCTCTATAATGCCTTCATTTTGCATCTCACTAAAGACTTTGTGATACTTGAACTCCAGGTCAGGATCATAGCAAGGCGATGAGTCAAATTGTCCAAACGAGACCGAGCCATTTTCTCATTATTTACAAGTTTAGGTCGCACATCCTCAGACTTCCATAGAAGAGACACTACATACTTGCCCTCAGAGTCAGAGAATGCAATCTCCTTGCTAAATTCATCCAACACTGGATCTAGTACTGGAGGCTCCTTATCACAGATTCCAACTGAATCCAGATCCCAGAAGCATGCAAAGGAACAGGATGGTTTGCTGCCCATGGTTTTGCTACCGACCTGGAGGAAGTACTCACCATTGAACTTGAAGTTGTTGCATTCAAAGACCAATTTGAGGAAGAGACCTCTGATGATGAGTGTGCCTGGTAGGTCATAGGTCATGTCTGTGGCAGAACTTGGTTACTGCTCGGAGGCCCTCCAGATTTGGTATGTTGGTGTACAATGAGGTTACATCCATTGTTACCAATAGAGAGTGCTCTCCGGTTGACCCATGGGCTTCATCTTTGTTGATGAAATCGGTGGTGTCCTTGACATATGATCTTATCTTGGTGATGTGGACTTTAATATGCTCATCTACAAAACTGCTGATCAGTTCTGTAAGGCAGCCAACACTGCTGATAAAGGGTCTGACTGGTGTAAGGCTTTCTTTTTGTGGCAGAAAGTAAAATCTGGCGTTGCTGGGTGGGGTTGGGAACAGCCTGGTAGTGGTTAGCTGGTCCATCTCCTGGTCTCTTACCAGTTGTTCTAAACGCTTCTCCACTAGTTTTATATGGTGATCTGTTAGCTCACTGGGTACCTTTTGGTAAAAAGGTGCGTCTGCTAATTGGCAGTGCGCTTCTGCCAGATAGTCTGTCCTATCGTGGATCACAGTTGTCTGACCCTTGTCTGCCCTTTTTATGATGATTAATTTGTTGGTTTAGATTGGCAAGAACCAGTTCCTCCTCGTGCTTGGGGCTATGGTGCACATGCTTACTGAACTCATATCTCACTGCTTTGAAAAAGGTCCATCCAGTGTTGGTGGAGGCATTGAGCTTTTTTTAGGTTCAAACTTGCTGATTATGACGTCTTGGAAGCTTGGGGGTGCTGGTGGTTGCGTGATTGCATGTGTGTTGTGGAGTAGAACATGTGGTGGGTGTGCATTGGGGGTGTAGAAGTGAATGAGGCGCATTCTTCTGAAGAATGCATTCAGATCAGCATACAGATTGCCCATGTTGGGTTCTGAGAATCCAGTGCTAAAACCTAAACGTATGTCTAGAACGTCGATTGTATGACGGTCTAGGGGTATATTGGATAATTGAAAACAAATGGAGAAGAATACGGTTTAGTACCTGCATTGAACTCATCATTAATTATGCTATTATTGTTATAGTTAAAAGACGGTGCACAGTGAAATAGTGGTGAAACGGTATTAAGAAAAACAGAAAGTTCAGAAATATTGTACTCTTTGAGACTTGTTTGTGGGAAGTGGTTGTGACTATGGCAGTGTAGTCACCTACACATGCTATTCCTCGGCTTGGTCACCATCTGGAAAAGTTTGTATTGCTTCTGCATGCGTCTAATAGCGATACTGGTTGGCGGTTACTGGTGTTGTTGGCTTGTTGCGCCTATGTGGTCTTGGTGCCATGTTGTTTCTATCTCTCTCTGGCAGTATGCTGGTGCACATGTGTTGGTGCATTGGTGGTTCTGCGGGTTGTTTTGGCGGTACCTCGGATGTCTGTACTTCGGACTTGGTGACCATTGCGTGCGGTCATGCCTGAACTGCATGGTGGCTATGGCCAGTGTAGCCTCTTCAGCGGTGTCTGCACTGGTAACCTTTTCGAATGCTGCCTCAGGCCCCTTGTTGCCTCATACTGGCCATGCAGCTTGTCGGTGGTGTGCCTGGCCAGTATGTTGGTTGGAGTCATTTCAAAACTCTTGAAGGCGGTGTCCCATTCTGCCTTGAGGGCCAGGTTCTTTGCATCTAGGGTGAATGCTACTTTTGCTTGTAGCATTTCTGGCAGTGCCTTCTCATTCAGAGCCGTCTCGAGCCTTTCCTTTTGGAACTCCAGGCTAGTTTCTCTGCAGGCTGCGTTTCGCCATAACCTGTAGGCAACCAGGTGTGTATTAGGAATCTGCGGTTTTGAATATTTTGACCCACTGTGGTTGGCGGTCCTGTTGGGTGGAATGACTGGTGCAGACAGTTCATCTGTGCAATGTCTCTTGGCGGCACACTTATACCAGTGGAGCAGGATCCACTGTTCAGGAGCTGGTGGTGTTAAGAACATCAGTTGTTTCACTTCTGTGGTGTGGTGTTATGGCTGTTCTAAGGACCGTGTTTAACGGTGCTAGTAGCAGGTCTGCATCTACTGAATCAAGCTTTAGAGCTGAAATGGAGGGTAGCACTACTACCTCCTTTTCTGGACCTGGCAAATTTGTGGGTGCAGAGCTCATTGTGAATGAAACATTGCTAACGATGTAGTCTAAATTTTCTGACTTCTATTAGCCTGACACTTGTTCTCTGTGCGAGACCAAAAGTCTCTGAGCTCTGCAGGTCGGCTCCTTTTATACTCGCCCTCTGGTGGACCGGAAGTAGATCTAAACATGCCCAAATATGGGCATGTTGGTAGCTTTTTTGGTGGTACAAATTTTTGGGGGTGTACCGAGTTTGGCGGCGCAAAACCTTTCGGTGGTGTACTTTTTGGCGGCGCAAAACTTCGGTGGTGCACTTTTTTGGTGGTGCAGGGTGAATTTCTGGCGGTGAATCCTTTTTGGGGATGCAAAATATTTTTTGCCGGTGCAGCTTTTAGGCGATGCATTTGTTAATTATGGGGTTGCTGACCCTTTTTGGCAGTGCAGGCGGTTTTGGTGGTGAAGGCATTTTCTTTTTTTTTGACAGGTGCAGGTGGTCATCCTGCATCCAAAAATGAAAGTTTTGGCGAAAAAAGATATACGTCCTTGATTTTTAGTTTTTCTTAGGAACTAAAAAAGATGGTGAAAAAAAAGGCTTGATTTGGTGTACAATGATCTGTCATCACAAGTCGTAATTGGGTGCGATTCAGACTTTATGGTGTTTCGTTCAAAAGTAGAACTCATCAGAGGCGCAGGAAAATGTCTGCTGGAGGCAGGGTTACATTGGACCCTTGCCTAGTGAGCAGGTGAATTTTTAAGTGGAGGAAGGGATGAGAGGTTATGGTGTGGCGGAAACCTTAGTGGGAGGAACGGAACAGAGACAAAAATGGTGGATATGCAGGATATGTTTTTATTAAACGTACTTGACCCATGGTAGGCGCATGAAACAATATTGCTAATAAAGATACTTGGAATGTCGGTTGAAATAAACTATCTTTGAAGATATTTTTGAAAAAAGTTTTGTTTTTGTCTGAAAAAGCTGGTGTCCAGTCATGTTTGCACTTAGAAGCACATTCATGGGAGGTGCCTGCTCTGTTGCCTCATGCAAGTGAGTATTCTGTCCCAGACTGGGTTGGCAGGATGTAGCTGCAGGATGAGACGTCTATGCTCTGTGGTGAGCTTACTGGTGACGGACTGCCGAAGAGTTCCAGAGTGGCTGCGCTGACACATGCAAAAGTTTGACTTGCGGGTGTCTTGATTGGTGTCGCTGGGGCCAGGCGCTGGTTTCCTGAGCCAGGTGTGGTGGCCCGCTTGTCTGTACTGATTATGGTTGGTGCAGGAGCCGGTATTCCTGAATCCGCTGGTGGTAGTGGTGACCCCGGTACTAACTTGTTTGGTGTCGCCTCAGTGGTGTTGCGTGCTTATGTTGTGCTGCAAGTGACTGTTGGTGGTCGCGTAAGTGGCTAGTGTATGTACGCATGCGCGTCCATAGGAGCTGTTTGCCATTTTAATTTCTTAGCCCTCTTAAAACAGCAAATGTATCTAATAGAAGTCGCATCCAAATTTCGTGTGTGAGTTAAATAATTTATAAATGTCAAATAAAAAGAAATTGGAAACAAAATTTTGCAATAATTGCGTAAACAGCATCAAAATTATGGCACTTCCTTATATGAAACTACTCCTATCAACAAAATATGTTTCAAATGGGTACCCGTTATGTGGAGGTAATCAGATCGAATGTATAATACTCGGTCACCACCACGTAATGTTTGCTATATGTATAGTAATTTCCGAGTTCAGTAAATCAGAGACAATTCTACTGAGTACTTGCTCTTCGTATTGATACTTCTTAATTTGGTGAGTTTAAGCAGTGACTCTTGTAGGCACTCAGGTATGTACTCCAGGTTACCCTCTTATTTACATGTATTGTGCAAGTATCTATCGGGTATGAATGTTAGCGTGTTCACGCTACTAGGGTAACGCGAGGGTCATGACCAAAACTTGTCCTATAGTGGAAGCGGATTCATCACATGATTTTTTCTCGACGACATTTTATGTCAAAATTAGGATTGATTTTGATGAAATAAACGATATTTATTAAAGCACACGCAATATTTAGGTGATCACATTTAATAATTTCACTCCACGATAATGGATATATACGGTATACATTAAGAATAACAACGTATCTTTAATAACTTAAAGTATTTGCCTGATGCTTGGGCTGCTTTTGTCAGATCCAAAAGTCTGAATTATCTGAGCTGAGTTTGATCGCTCCTTTTATACTTTTTGATGGTGTACCCAGATGTGGTAATGTGGGTGACCTTATGTGGGTATATTGGGTGACTGGTGGTCACGTGACCTGAGGGGGTGGGCTCTGATTGGTGGTGTGGGTGGGGTATTGTCGGTATGGGTAGGCAGTATTGGCGGTACCAGTCCTGATGGTGGTTGGCGGTATGGGGGAGTGTGGTGGTTGGCAGTGCAGGGGTGTGTGGTCGTTGGCGGTGCGGGGCGCCAGTTGTTTGGCGGTATTGGCCAATTCTTTGGCGTAACTCAATGTTTTTGTCTCGCCTGCGAAGCAGAAGCAAGACATAGGGATCACTATTTCCGGCGGCGGCGGCAGCACCATATCTGTACTTATGGTTAAGGTTTTTAAATATCAATATTTCTCATCATTGCCCCATCAGATCTTGCTGAAACTTTACAGACATCTTATCTATAATGTAGGGAAGCTCATTCCATCATTATTTTAACAAAATTTTGAAAGCATTTTGCTGAATTTCCATGGTTTTCGACATAGAAAATGTACAGGTTTTTTATAGTTACGGTTTTTAGAGATCATTATTTCTCAGCATTGACCCATCAGATCTTGCTGAAACTTTACAGACATGTTCTCTATAATATAGGGAAGCATACTCCATCAATATTTTTTTTTAATTTTGAAAACTTCGTGCTGAATTTTCGATGGTTTTCAACATAGAAAATGTACAGGTTTTTATGGTTATGGTTTTTAGAGATCATTATTTCTCGGCATTGGCCCATCAGATCTTGCTGAAGCTTTACAGACATGTTCTCTATAATATAGGGAAGCATACTCCATCAATATATTTTTTTTTTGTGAAAACTTTTTGCTGAATTTTCCATGGTTTTCGACATAGAAAAATGTACAGGTTTTTGTCTCGCCTGCGAAGCAGAAGCGAGACAGGGATTACTCATTCCGGTGTCAGCGCTGCCATCATCCGTCATTTGTGCAGTTTTGGTTAAGGTTTTTTAATCAACTTATTTTTCAACACTGGCTCATCTGATCTCAATGACACTTTACAGAAGTGATCTATACTATACAGGGATGTGATCTACATAACAACACATTTAATTATGGGGCATTTTAACTTTTTTTGTTTAGGGCTTTGGACTTGGACTTTTTTCATGTATTTTTAAGTGCAGTTTTGGTTAAGGTTTTTTAATCAACTTATTTTTCAACACTGGCTCATCCGATCTCAATGAAACTTTACAGAGGTGATCTATACTATACAGGGATGTGATCTACATAACAACACATTTAATTTTGGGGTATTTTAACTATTTTTTTCACGGTTTTGAACTTGGACTTTTTTAATGTGTTTTGCAAGTGCAGTTTTGGCCAATTACTGGCCAAAACTGCACTTGCAAAACACATTAAAAAAGTCCAAGTTCAAAACCGTGAAAAAAATAGTTAAAATACCCCAAAATTAAATGCTTGTAATGCAAATCCTCCTAGACCATTTCAGATAGAAACGTGAAACTTTGGGGATGATTGCACATATGGTCAGGAATGTGCATGATACTTTTGAAATTTTGGCATCGGCCCTGGGGGTTGGAAATGTGGGATAAAAAATTACATTTTTCCAAAACTTTTCATGTCGCATATCATTTTCAAGACAATGATGAGTAGACTACAGTACAGGGAATTATTTTGATCTTGGGTCAAACTGAGGCGAGAGGTGTGGGGGTGGGGGTGGAGGCGGAGGCGGGTCAAAAGTGGCCACCAATCTATTGTAATGCAACTCCTAGACCATTTCAGATAGAAACTTGAAACTTTGGGGATGATTGCACATATGTCCAGGGATATGCATGATACTGGGGAATGTGGGGTAAAAAATAACATGTTTCCAAAACTTGTCATGTCCCATATCATTTTCAAGACAATTATAAGTAGACTACAGTACAGGAAATTATTTTGATCTTGGTTCAAACCGAGAGGTAGGGTGGGGGCTGGGTCAAAAGTGGCACCAATCTATTGTAATGCAACTCCTCATAGACCATTTCAGATAGAAACTTGAAACTTTGGGGATGATTGCACATATGGCCAGGTATGTGCATGATACTTTGAAATTTTGGCATGACCCCCAGGGGTACGGCCCTGGAGGTGGGAAATGTGGGATAACAAATTTTTCCAAAGCTTGTCATGTCGCATATCATTTTCAAGACAATGGTGAGTAGACTACAGTACAGCGAATTATTTTGATCTTGGGTCAAACTGAGGGGGTGGGGGCGGGGGTCAAAAGTTGGCACCAATCTATTGTAACGCAACTCCTCCTAGACCATTTCAGATAAAAACATGAAACTATGATTACATGTATGGCCAGAGATGTGCATGACACATTGGAATTTTGATATCACCCCCAGGGGCAGGAGTAATGGTGGGCAGAAAATAAATTTGAGCAAATGTGGTCATGTCACATGTCATTTTGAAGCTTGTAGTTAGTAGACTACAGTACAACACATTTTTTTGTTCTTGAGTCAATCTGAGGGCAGTGGCCAGGGGTCAAACTTATTTTTCAACACTGGCTCATCCGATTTCAATGAAACTTTACAGAAGTGAAATATTCTGTATAGGGATGTGATCTACAAACAATGGATTTGATTTTGGGACATTTTAACTATTTTTTTCACGGTTTTGGACTTGGCCATTTTTTCAACAATGGCTCACCAGATATCAACAAAATTTTACAGCAGAGTTATATACTATGCAAGAAGTACTATCTGCATCATTACTAGTTTCATTTGGAAAATTTTTTCAAGATCAGACTATCCACGGTTTGGTAAAGAATTTCCATGTTTGATTGGTTACACTTGTTTGTTGGTGCATTACTGAATATGTGTATTACAAACCATGCCAAGTTTGCTTTGCCAATCAACATTGTCCATGCCTTTACAGGCGAGACATTGTACGCTTCAGCGTTCTTGTTGAATGAGTGGTGACTGGTGGTAGGGGTGTGTAGGTGGTTGGCATTGCTCATGGTTTTGGTCAATACCTGATGGTATTGGGGTGGGGGTGCCAGCTGTTTGGCGTTACTGGCAAAGTTTTTTATGGGGGTAGTTAAAGTGTGTGGATGGTCGATATCTGGATATGTATAGAAATTTTGAGAAATTGTGTAGTGAGGGGTGGGGCTCAGGGGTGGTGGCGGGAGGGAGATACAGTAAAGTATTGATTAAATCGACATGAACTATGATTCAGACTTTTCAGACAATTGGTCAGGGGTGTGGAGATTGAGTCCTCCACTGCCCTCATGCTAATCCCAGACCCACCACTCACTGGCAGGTTCTATTTGCCACCAAAAATCCATAAAGCCAAAAAGGATGGTCTTACACCGGGTAGACCAATTATAAGTGGCATAGGATGCCCAATATAACTAAACAGTAGTTTCGTAGACGAATACATAAAGGTCCACATCACCAAGATAAACTCATACGTCAAGGACATATCGTGCCCAAGAAATATTTGACTATATTATAATATTGTTTATATTTAATGTAAAAATAATTTTATCAAAAAAAAGCCCACTGTGTACAGTCTACACTGGTTTGAATCAGTGGCACTAAGCAGCTCATCAAGGAACTTTAGCATATTTACATGGTCATATTACCAGTTATTATTGAACTGTTTAATTGTTGAATAATCTGCTAGTTCTAGACCACCAGCTACTAAGTCATTAATTGACCCATTGTGTTTGAAGAAACATACAACCAGCACAAGAGAGTATTAACCCTTTGAGCCTTACGGCATACATATATGTATTGCAATTTATGATGTTATACTTATTCTGCTGAACATTTGGGAAATGATTTAATTGAAGGCTGTTGCTGCCAGAGGCAGCAAACATTTTCTGTTAAATTATTTGAAAAATATTCAATAGTTGCTTTGTATGAATGTTATAAAAAGTAAACACAATTAGTACAGCATTGGAATGAAAGGGTAAATCCTCATTCTATGGATATATTTTAAATATAGAGATTTAACCATTATACTGCTGAACCCAGATATTAGCAATTTATAATTATAAAATGGAATCCATATTGCTGGCAGACCAGTCTGCCTGCAACAATAATTTAATTCAATAAATTCAGCATTACAATGGTTAAGTAGCTACATGAAGTTTAAGCCTGATATTATTAAGGATTGTATTTAATTGAATATATTGCTGAAAATTCATGTTTTTACAAATTATTGAATAGACATGTTTGAATGGTGAATGTTTGTTTGCCTGGAAACTAGTATGCTATATATGTGTGAAATTAATTTAAAAAAAAAAAAGAGTTGAGAGCTAGGAGAGCATGGCAGCGAGTAAGTTTGTAAATGCAGAGAGTTATGTAGAATTTTGAATATATAAAGTTGCTATGTAAAGTTATTGAATTTGAATTTGAAAAACAAAGTACAAGTTAAGACTGCGTTGTTGTCGCTCTCTGGAATAATTATAGTCAACCTTCAGAATAGAGAAATTAACATCGGTCTATCTAGTCTAATAGACAATAGGCAATCATTCAGCCCATCAGTCACTCCATCCGACAGAACGTATAGTCAGAGGCTCGCCCCCAGAGTCAACAACAATATACAAACCCTGGTTACCTTAATTTGGTGGAGGACCGGTTGTGTTGAAGTAGATTTCTTCAACACACCTTTCACAACCTCTCGACAAGCCAAGCGAGTAGTCATCTAATGTGTGTACCAAGTACCAAGCGAGTATAATCATCTAAATAGCCAAGCGAGTGTATCAGGATCATAAACTTTAAAACTGTGTTAGATATGGATATACGTAACCCAGGATGTACTTGTTGTTGCCATACATCCGTAATGAATCCAGTGCCAGCAATGCCAAGTGTGATACCTGTGCAAAACCAGCATATGTCAGCGTCATTAGCTGTCCGCATGAGTCAGCGGAATCCAGTGCAATCAGTGAGTAAAAGGAACACAAATTCAAATAGTCACAATGGTGTCTTTCGTCAGCCCGGACCTTCAACCAGCAGCAGTGCCGGCCAGATGTCTCACCACAACAGGCAGAAACATGTTTGTGGGAGATGTGGAGGTAAGAAAAGCAGGTCACATAGTGAAAACACTTGTCATTATCAAAATTTCAGATGCTGGTTTTGTTCTAAAATTGGTCATAAACAAAATATGTGCTACAGTAAACCCCTAAATGGTAGACTAAATCATCATAATTCTAATGCTAAGGTTAATGTTCACCATAGGCATAATATATAGGTTAAAAATAATATACAGAAACTGAAATCTCCATGTAATAAGAATTCCTCTGTTCAAATGGCTAACAAGCCAAGAAATAGTGTAGTGAAATCACGTAGTCAACACACTACACCATATCAAATAGTGAATACTAAAATGAACTCGCAATCAAAACAAGACAATTTTGTATCATCTTTAAATGTAAAAGCAAGTGCATTTGAGACTTCTAAGAAAATCCTGTCGTGCCCTGTAAAGAAAAATTTCTCAAGCAATATAAATCAGTCTCTTGCTTGGAAATCACCACAAAGTGTAATTAATTGTGCTAAAAATGAACAACGATTGGATTCAAAGCCAATAATTAATTCTTCCAAATTTACAGAAACAAAACTTGTGTCAAAATCAACTCAGACTGCTGCTAATGAAAATTACACTGCTACTGTTGCTACTGAAACCTGTAATCTTCCTTCAGCCATGTCCGCCACTTGTTCTGTAGATACGCACAATGCATCTACATGGACAGATTATTTATCTGATGAAAAGTCAGTCCAGACAACACCAACAGAAGAAAGTAATCTGTCATGCAATTGCATTGATAAGCAAGCACTGCTAATTAAGCAAGAAACAGAAATATATGCGTACAAGGACCAAATAAAAAAGGACAAGGAAGATTACAACAGCAAATTTACTGAATTTCAAAATACCTTTTCAGAGCCCCACAATATAAATCTGTCTCAGCGACAAAGAATTGAAAATCTTCAACTAGAAAATATGCAACTTAAAGAAAATAATGAAAGATTAGTGAATGAAACTCAAAGGTCATCAAATTATAACCAATATTCAGCCATTAAGTTCAATAACAAAGGTCAATATAATAAGAAGGAATTAAATACATGTATAGTCACAGTAAGAAAAATAATTTTGTTGACAAGTGCTCTCTGCTATGTTCCTGTGATTCTGACTGAAACATTTCCAGTTAAACATGTTTTGAAAAGTTGTGGCTTAATCAGTCAGAACCATTACATCACAGTCATCAGATGTGTTATTATTGTGAACTGTCATTTCAGCTGCTGAACCTGAATGATGTACTGGAGCTACATGGGATAATTATATTGTGTGAAATTTCCATCATCGCATCAGCTAAATTGTGCTACATTCGCTAAATGAAATGGATTACAGATTTATAGTTTTATATTTTAAATGAAGATAATGTATTTATATACATGCGTATGTAGGATATATGTGTTGAAAATCTATAAGTGATGCGGTTATGGAAGCATTATACAGATGCCAGATTCTTGAGGAGAAATGACGTGACCAGCTTCAGGGACAGTCGTTGACAGTGCCATAATTATAATGTTATATATTTTTCTAATGCCAGGGACTGGCATTAGCGGGAGCGGAAGGAAATTATCGTGCCCAAGAAATATTTGACCATATTATAATATTGTTTATATTTAATGTAAAAATAATTTTATCAAAAAAAGCCCACTGTGTACAGTCTACACTGGTTTGAATCAGTGGCACTAAGCAGCTCATCAAGGAACTTTAGCATATTTACATGGTCATATTACCAGTTATTATTGAACTGTTTAATTGTTGAATAATCTGCTAGTTCTAGACCACCAGCTACTAAGTCATTAATTGACCCATTGTGTTTGAAGAAACATACAACCAGCACAAGAGAGTATTAACCCTTTGAGCCTTACGGCATACATATATGTATTGCAATTTATGATGTTATACTTATTCTGCTGAACATTTGGGAAATGATTTAATTGAAGGCTGTTGCTGCCAGAGGCAGCAAACATTTTCTGTTAAATTATTTGAAAAATATTCAATAGTTGCTTTGTATGAATGTTATAAAAAGTAAACACAATTAGTACAGCATTGGAATGAAAGGGTAAATCCTCATTCTATGGATATATTTTAAATATAGAGATTTAACCATTATACTGCTGAACCCAGATATTAGCAATTTATAATTATAAAATGGAATCCATATTGCTGGCAGACCAGTCTGCCTGCAACAATAATTTAATTCAATAAATTCAGCATTACAATGGTTAAGTAGCTACATGAAGTTTAAGCCTGATATTATTAAGGATTGTATTTAATTGAATATATTGCTGAAAATTCATGTTTTTACAAATTATTGAATAGACATGTTTGAATGGTGAATGTTTGTTTGCCTGGAAACTAGTATGCTATATATGTGTGAAATTAATTTAAAAAAAAGAAAAGAGTTGAGAGCTAGGAGAGCATGGCAGCGAGTAAGTTTGTAAATGCAGAGAGTTATGTAGAATTTTGAATATATAAAGTTGCTATGTAAAGTTATTGAATTTGAATTTGAAAAACAAAGTACAAGTTAAGACTGCGTTGTTGTCGCTCTCTGGAATAATTATAGTCAACCTTCAGAATAGAGAAATTAACATCGGTCTATCTAGTCTAATAGACAATAGGCAATCATTCAGCCCATCAGTCACTCCATCCGACAGAACGTATAGTCTCAGGCTCGCCCCCAGAACAGCAATACAAACCCCGGTTACCTTAGACACAACAGATTTCATAAATAAAGTGGAATCTTTTGGACCATTAAAACCAGATTCACTACTAGTCACTATGGATGACACCTCTCTATATACTAACATCCCGAACAGAGGGCATCAGATCTGCAGCCATCTTCACCAAAATACGGTATACCAGGAACCTTCTCAATCAGAGGCCCCTGGTAACCTCTTGAAACTTGTCTTAGAGTGCAATAGTTTCGAATTCAATTGAGAACATTATCTCCAAGTAGGTGGCACAGCAATGGGAAGCAAGGCTGCGTGCACTTATGCCTACATAGCATAAAACTCACAATGGCATCATCAAACTGCCAGGTCCCATTCGTGGACACCATTGTTCAAATTTCACTGACAAACACCATCACATTTGACCTCTACACCAAACCTACAGACGCACATGGGTACCTACACTATGAGTCCGCCCACCCAACCTCCTGCAAGGACGCCATCCCATATGGGCAATTCCTAAGGCTAAGAAGGATCTGCTCCTGACTCGAAGACTTAGATAGAAATAGCCATGCAGGACCACTACTCAATCAGGGGCTACCCTGCCAACATCCTGCAAAAGGCCAGACAGGCAGCCCGGTACAAGGCCCGCCAGTTCCTCATCAACCCCATTAAAAAAAAAACTCGCCAACAAAAAATCATACAGACTAATCTTTGCGAATTCAACCGCACAGAGCGCTACAGGTTGTCAATTCCAGAGAAACCAGTCTGAGTTTAAAATGAACAAAACCATCAAGGATACGATCGTTAGGTCTAAATTACCAAACCAGGATCAAGCGACTCAGGAACACCGCAATCCACTATTCCCTTGCCCAACTAAGAATTGTAATATCTGTAAAAACAGGACAAATCCTGGTTCTTCAAAAGCAAACATACAGGCCTCCCACAAAGGAGCTTTCCCATTTGTCAATAATGTCAATGACACCAATATTCTTGCATTTTCTTGTCCAGTCTTTTACTGTGGCCATCGTCAATGTTGGTAAATGTCATCGGCTGTGTCAATAATGTCAAGGATGGCTGCCCGATTGTTCAATGGTACCTTTACCATTTGTCAATGATGTCAATGACACCAATATTCTTTCATTTCCTCATCCAATATGGATGTGACCATCGTCCAGTTGGTAAATGTCATCTGCTGGGTCAATAATGTCAGGGATGACTGCCCCATTGGTCAATGGTACTTTCTCATTGGTCAGTAGTGTCAAGGACAACAATATTTTGGCGCCATCCAGACAGGTGGTAGAGTGGTTTCCGGATGATAACTCTGTTACCGTTGGACTAGGTCTGGAGAGGAAACTCATCGAAATCGCTGCTAATCCAAAATCAAAGATGGCTGCCAGCCAATGGTGTCCATCTTTAAAATTGCTTTCCGGATGATAACTCCATTACCATTTATCAGATTGCTTTGAAACTTGATAGGGTGGTTGGACTAGATCTGGAGAAAGAAACTATTGAAGTCGACGATGATCCTAAATCCAAGATGGCCCTCGCCCAGCCACAGGTGGCCATCTTGAAAATTGATTTCTCCATTTCTGTTTAGCGGATCGCTTCAAAGCTTCAGGACTAGGTTTGAAGAAAAAACTTATTAAAATTGTAGATGATCCGAAATCTAATTTGGCCGCCAGCCACCGGCGGCCATCTTGAAAATTGATTTCTAGATGATAATTCCATGACTGTTTAGCGGATCACGTTGAAACTTCAAAGTATGACTGGTCTATGTCTGGTTGCTCTCATTCATTGATTTGCCATCATGTCGTGGTATCGTGGTATGTTGTGGTGTCATGTTGTTTGCAGAGCTCTTGTATTAGTGGTAAGGATGATTGCCGCATTGGTCAATAATGATAAGAACCATTGCCATCTGGCAATAGTTATGGTTGCCTGATGGACCAATGATGCTTGTTGTGCATTAATTAGTCTAAACATGTTTCCAGTTTCTCATCCGCTAGGTGAGCCCTATGGCCCTTGAGCCATTTATTGCTTTGAGCAAGATTACATGTAGTTCATCAATAATTGAGAAGTAGCGATTGAAAAATTTAATGGTGGCCGCCTTTCTAAAACCCAGCAGGGAAGTGAATCGAAAATCTGACTCTGAAATAACCCCTGCGAAAAATTGCTTAGATATCTCCATGAACAAACTTGCATGAACATCCAAGGATAATTGTGCATGGACAATCATGGATAACCTCAGATAATTTGTCCATAAATGTCCTTGATTGTCCATGCACAATTAAGGCCTTTTATGCAGCCATTCACTGCTTTACTTGAGGATGGATTTTCTTGGACAATCATGGACTTTCATTTCATATTTTACCTGTAGGTGAAACATGGATGCACTTTCATGGATAATCATGTTCATTTACGTTGTAATACGTAGTCAGATGTTCTATAATATCTTCGTGCTTTCAGGCCTAAAATTAGACATGATAGTAATATTTTGACAGACACATTTTGCATTAATAAAGGATAACAAATATAACTTCATTACCACATTAACACTATGATATGCCCTGATTGATACAGATGCTTGTTATAGCCAGAGATTAACACATTACATGCATTAGAAAGCCTGGTCACTGCATTACTATAGAGCTTAAGTTGAACCAAAACTGGTAACTGCTAATGAATTTCAGCAAACCAATAAAATACAAGTGTGAATTATCAGTTCAGATTTTTAAGGACCTTGATTGGCTATACTTTTCCTTGAAAATATCAGTTCATATTTTAAAGTCCATCCTTTTCCTTGCTTATAAAAAATATGGACAAGTAAGGATAATCATGGACTGTTAAAAGTGTGTTTGAATCCATCGTTTTCCTGCAGCATGGACAATCATGGATATCCTCGGACTTTTCGGGTAATGAATAAAACAATGGACAATTTGTTGCAAGGGGATATCGAGGGTGGCCCATACAATACCATTCTCACGTTTTATCAAGATTCATTCATCAGTAGTGAATAAATTAATTAAAAAACTTAGGGGTGCAGCGCCCTAGTAAATCCCATCAGGGCAGTGAATAGAAAGTTTGGCACCATAATAATATCAAGTTACCCATAGAATATCCCTCTCAAGTTTTTTTTAATCAAGATTCACTCATCAGTAATGAAGGAATAGTGATGTAAAAATATACAGGTGGGGTGTCCTATTAAAGCTCATCAGGCCAGTAAATTGAAAATCAGGCAGTTTAATGATGTCAAGAGTTACTCATAGAATATCCCCTCCCAAGTTATGTGTGGTACCCCTTAGTAAAAACTGGCAGGGCACTGAATTGAAAGTCAAGTTCTGTCCTGATGTCAATATGTATCTATAGAATATCCCTCTCAAAATGGTTCGAGATCCATTCATCAATAACGGGGGAGTAACGATTGTAAAACTTACAGCTGGTTTGAGTGCCCTTATAAAATGCCCCAATGTGATGAATCGAAAATTGGGGCTGCGTACTGATGTCAATAGTTACCCCTAGAATCTCCCCCTCAAGTTTTATGAAGTTACATTAATCATTAACAGAGGAGTAGCGATTTACGGGTGGGTGACCTACTAAAACCCAACATGTCAGTCAATCAAAAATCGGGTTCTGTACTGATGTCAGGACTTATCCCTAGAATATGTGTGTAAAGTTTCAGCAAGATTGGATGAAAACTGAATCTGTAGTAGTAAAAAGAAACAAAATCTCCACATCTCGAACAACACCACCAAGAATATAACCGAGCTTCAGAGATCTGTATCGGATCTAGCAAAACCTGAGACAGTGTCCAATTCGCATACAGATTTATGGTGATATCATTTTTTGTTAATATAAGCACTTCTACTGGCGCGATAATCTCCGGGGAGATGTTTATTTGGCATGTGAAATACTCTCCTGAGATTTACCAGTGCTAATATTGATTAAGTTTCGTAAAGCATCAGCATCAGCTGTCTAGCATGTCTAGAGAATCTGCATGTAACCTGAATGTCTTGAAGCTCTCCACACTATATACACAGAGAGTGCATGTAACCTGAAGCTCTCCACACTATATACACAGAGAGTCTGCATGTAACCTGAAGCTTTCCATGCTTTATACACAGAGAGTCTGCATGTAACCTGAAGCTCCACACTATATACAGAGAGAGTCTGCATATAACTTGAAGCTTTCCATGCTTTATACACAGAGAGTCTGCATGTAACCTGAAGCTCCACACTATATACAGAGAGAGTCTGCATATAACCTGAAGCTTTCCACGCTATATACACAGAGAGTCTGCATGTAACCTGAAGCTCTCCACGCTATATACACAGAGAGTCTGCATGTAACCTGAAGCTCTCCACACTATATACACAGAGAGTCTGCATGTAACCTGAAGCTCTACACACTATATACACAGGGAGGATGCATGTAACCTGAAGCTCTCACGCTATATACACAGAGAGTCTGCATGTAACCTGAAGCTCTCTACACTATATACACAGAGAGTCTGCATGTAACCTGAAGCTCTCCACACTATATACACAGAGAGTCTGCATGTAACCTGAAGCTCTCCACGCTATATACACAGAGTCTGCATGTAACCTGAAGCTCTCCACACTATATACACAGAGAGTCTGCATGTAACCTGAAGCTCTCCACACTATATACACAGGGAGGATGCATGTAACCTGAAGCTCTCCACATTATATACACAGAGAGTCTGCATGTAACCTGAACCTCTCCACACTATACACACAGAGAGTCTGCATGTAACCTGAAGCCCTCCACACTATATACACAGAGAGTCTGCATGTAACCTGAACCTCTCCACACTATATACACAGAGAGTCTGCATGTAACCTGAACGTCCTGAAGCTCTCCACACTATATACACAGAGAGTCTGCATGTAACCTGAAGCTTTCCACGCTATATACACAGAGCGTCTGCATGTAACCTGAAGCTCTCCACACTATATACACAGAGAGTCTGCATGTAACCTGAAGCTCTCCACACTATATACACAGAGAGTCTGCATGTAACCTGAAGCTCTCCACACTATATACACAGACAGTCTGCATGTAACCCGAAGCTCTCCACATTATATACACAGAGAGTCTGCATGTAACCTGAAGCTCTCCACACTATATACACAGAGTCCACATGTAACCTTTACTTCTCTGTCCTGTAAGCGTGTGTCTGTGCACCTGTACTCTATTTTAAGTGTGTGTCTGTGCACCTGTACTTCTGTATTGTAAGCGTGTGCACCTGTGCTTCTATCCTGTAAGCATGTGCACCTGTGCTTCTATCATGTAAGCGTGTGCACCTGTACTTCTCTGTCCTGTAAGCATGTGCACCTGTACTTCTCTGTATTGTAAGTGTGTGCACCTGTACTTCTCTTGTAAACATGTGCACTTGTACTTCTCTGTATAGTAAGCGTGTGCACCTGTACTTCTCTGTCTTGTGAGCATGTGTACCTGTACTTCTCTGTCCTGTAAGTGTGTGCACCTGTACTTGTCTGTCCTGTAAGCGTGTGCACCTGTACTTCTCTGTCTTGTAAGCATGTACACCTGTACTTTATCCTGTAAGCATGTGCACCTGTACTTCTCTGTCTTGTAAGCGTGTGCACTGATATTTCTCTGTCTTGTAAGCATGTGCACCTGTACTTCACTGTCCTGTAAGCGTGTGCACCTGTGCTTCTCTATCCTGTAAGTGTGTGCACCTGTACTTCTCTGTCTTGTAAACATGTGCACCTGTACTTCTCTGTCTTGTAAGCATGCACCAGTATTTCTCTGTCTTGTAAGCGCATGCACCTGTACTTCTCTGTCCTGTAAGCATGTGCACCTGTACTTCTGTCCTGTAAGCATGTGTGCATCTGTACTTCTCTATCCCGTAAGCATGTGTCCACATACATCTATTGATCACACATCCATTTTATAATATAATTGATAGTATAAAATCATGAGCAATCTGTGCCAATATGTATTGTAGTGCATGCTTTAGCTACACATGTGTAATTCAATACCAAAACCAGCCAGTTCCAGCTTCCTTATGCGAAGTACTAGAGCTGACTCACTGCTGAACATATGTGTTTGTTTGATGTGATTCTCCTATGTTACATTGCTCAATACTGAGCCTGTCTTAGCTATGGCATTATGGATGAATCATGTTTGATGCAGATTGCAGTCAGATTATGTTCCATCATATCAGATTATAAAAGCTATCATTGCGCCGGAGATTGCAGTGTGACATGTCTGCAGATTTCATCCTTGTGGCTTATGTCTGGTAATTTGCCAGAATTTAATAAACTGCTTGAAAAATGCATCAAATAATGTTTTATGCTTTAACCATTTAATGGCTAAACTTGGTCAAGAAATTCAAAATATCTGCTTATTGAATGTCCATTTGCAGGCCATGAGAATACTTTTTTAAATTTACCACTGAAATGATTGGCTCGATTACCAAATGTTCAGAAATTGCCTTGTCTTGGCCTGGAAATGGCCATTCCTCAAGATGCCTGCAGAGGCTGACTGTCTTCGTCATGAAATGGTTAATGGTCAGAATTGGTGAAGAGAATTACAATCTTTGATTGCAGACCAAGTAATGGCTTTTTAAAAATATTTAGCGCCTGATAGACTGGTTCGGTTAACTATCTTGTGCAATTCTAGAACGTGACCCATTCCAGTGGGGAATTCCGCAAATGGCCTTTTTGTCTCAAGAATAGTGTTTTAGTGATTAGTGTCAGTTAATGTTATTGCGACATCTTTTCCAGTATGTTTTGTCGTCCATGTCAGAATCGATTCAAAGCTCCTGAAACATCTAGGGCAAGAGGTAAGCCATGTTTGTTCAAGAGAACTTTATTTACCAAATGGTTCGGCAGCCATCTTGGATGATCTAGTTATCCTATCGGATAAACGGTTTGGTGGCCATCTTGGATCATTTTTCCGCCAAACGCTCCCATGCTAAAGCTATGGGATATTTAAAATGGCTTTTCGAGAACTACTGGGCCGATCTCAATTATATTTGTCAGGAATGTTTTGTCATCTGTATCAGGAGCTGATGTGAGCACATTTCTGACTATTGTACTACATGTTTTAGATGTCTTCTATTTAGATTAGGGCTGTAATGAACATTCGTTGGTTTGGAAAATCGCAAACCAAGGGATGACGAATAATGGTTCAGTTCGCTTGCATGGGATTCGTGTGATTCGTGAACCATACATAAGCTAACCCTTTTACCGATGAATTCCCATATCTAATTTTAGGAAAACCATACAGAAAAGCTGTTGAATATTTTGAAATTAATTTGACTAGTAGCTGTTGATGCCTAAGGCAGCAACAGCTTAGTCAAATTAATTTCAAAATATTGAACAGAGTAAGTTTTATATAAAGAATTTACTTTTTCAGGGATTTGTCAGTGAAAGGGCTAATAGATACGCAATCTCTGAATGTCCTCTAAGTGTGATTTACCAATATAACCAGGAATGGAACTTAGCTGGCTATGATTCTTATGTTATTTTCTAACATTTATTGTCAGGGCTTGTCATTTGTATTTTTATCCCATTTAGCCAGTAAAGCCACCTGCCTTTAAATGTTATTTTCTGTTAGGTGTAATTTCTCGCATACAATAGCATATTAAAAAGGTTCGTGAACCAGTTCGTGGTTCGTACATCTGTATCGTGAACCAGTTCGGTTCGTGAAACTCCTCACAATCCTCAGCCCTAATTTAGATGCCTTACTGTTGATGTAAATTATTAGCTCACCCAGCCTGAAGTGTCAAGTGAGTTTATGGAATGGCGACCATCCATCGTGTCTGTCGCCTGTCAACTTTCGCTTTAACCCTTACCACTCTGATGACAAAATTTTTAATTTTCAAATTAAATTAAAAGGTGAACTGGTGTTCATTTTTCAATAAATTTGGTGGAAGATGGTGCTTTCATAGACAGCAACATCGTCCACTAAAATTGTTGAAAATGTACACCAATTTCTTTGCTCTGAACACAGTAAAGGATAGAATATTGACGCCAGAGTGGTAAACGTTAAAAAATTATTCCTCATTAAAATGTCTTGCCTGATTTCAATAAATTTGGCTGGAAGCATGTGACTGTGGGAAAGACCTTGTTAGCTCACCAGGTCTTCAGGCCAGGTGAGCTTATGCTGTGCCATCCGTCCGTCGTCCGTCAACTTTTGCTTTAAAACGCTACTCCTTAACCAAGAGCCAAATTTTAACTAAATTTTGGTCAAAGGATGCTATTGCGCTTGGCCCCGCAACTTCCATTTGGAATTTTGATTCATAAATTTTTTGGGTCAAAATCTTAGATTTTATTAAAAATTTACTGGAAATTGTTAAATTGCTTCTTCTCCTTACCCTTTTGACCGATTTCAATCAAATTTGACTGAAAGGATCCTATGGTCATAGGTTATAGAACTTCCATTCAGAATTTTGCTTCGTAAATATTTTGGGTCCAAAACTTAGATTTTATTATAAATATAGCGTAAATTGTCAAATTGCTTCTTCGCCTTAGAATTTTGACCGATTTCAACCAAGTTAGGCTGAAAGAATCCTATGGTCATAGGCTCTAGAACTTCCATTCAGAACCTTGTTGCGTAAATATTTTGACTGAAAATCCTAGATTTTATTAAATATTTACCGGAAATTGTCAAATCTCTACTTCTTACCATCATCCAAATTAGACTGAAAGGATTCTATTGGGATAGGCTCTAGTACCTCTATTCACAATTTTGATTCATGAATTTTTTGCGCGATAATCTTTTTATTAAAAATTTTCCAAAAATTTGTCAAATTGTTTCTTACCATTTTGACTGATTGTAATGAAACTTGGCTGGGAGAATCCTATGGTGGTAGGCCTCAGACCTTCTATTCAGAATTTTGATTCATCAATTTTTCCTGTAGCGATCTGGGATTTTCTGAAAAATGGTGAGAAATCGTTTACAATGCTACTCTTCATTTTTTTTAACATTAACCTTTTCCGTTTAGCTCAACTGTTTATATTTCATGTTTGATTAATCATAGTAGACCCAAAGTTGGACGCATGCTTCCTTATAATGACATGGCATCACACAATCATGTTGGGCTCAAGAGGTCATTGGTCAAGGACACAGCGATCGTGTTAAAAACCTTGTTTTTTCAACATTAACATTTTCCGTTTAGCTCAACTTAGCAGTTTATATCTCATCTTTGGTTAATCATACTGGACTCAAACTCGGACAAATGCTTCTTTATAATGACACAGCATCACACAATAACCTTGGGTCAAAAGGTCAAGCAGCAAGGTCGCTGTAACCTTGGTGAAATCCTCGCTTTTATCAACATTAACATTTTCCATTTGGGTCAACATAGCAGTTCATGTCTCAACTTTGGTTAATAATACTGGACCCAAACTTAGATACATGTTTCTGTATGCTGAGAGGGCATCACATAATGACCTTGAGCTCAAAATGTGAAGGTCACTGTGCCATTGGTAAAAGGTTTGCTTTTTAAATATTAACATTTTGCATTTATCTCAACTTAGCAGTTGATATATCATCTTTTGTTAAGTATACTGAATCCAACCGTAGACATATACTTCCTTATAATGGGAGGGCAGCATACAATGATGTTGGGGTGAAAGGGACAAAGGTCAAGGTTATTGTTACATTGGTAAAAAAAAATGTTCAACATTAACATTTTTTTTGTTTGACTCAAGTTAGCAGTTCATATCTCATGTTTGCTTAATCTTCGTGGACCTGTACACCTACTTCCTTATAAGGAGAGGGCACAACTCAATGACCTTTGGGCTGAAAAGGTCAAAGGTCAATATTAACGTAATATTGGTAAATGACTGTTTAGCATTAACATTTTGCATTTAGCTCAACTAATTAGTTCATACTTCTTGTTTGATTGATCATATTTGACCCAAACTTAAACACATGTTTCCTTATAATGACAGCATGAGACAATATCATTGGGGGTCAAATGGTCAAAGGTCATTGTGGTCTTGGGAAAACTTTTTTTCAACAGTAGCGTTTTGTGTTTTGCTCCACTTCACTGTTTATATCACATTGGAGCCAATGTTGGCCATATGCTTCTTTATGGTGTCATAATGTGGGAACATCACATGACACTATGAAGTCAGAAGATCAGAGGTCAAGTTCACTCTGTCCTTGCCAAAATCTAGTTTTTATCCAAATTAACATTTTGTGTTTAACTCAACTTAACAGTTGATATCTCATGTTGTGTTAATCATGCTGCAGCCAAACTTGGATACTTTCTAATGGGAGCGGATGAGATAATTACTTTGGCGTCAAAAAGTCAAAGGTCAGGGTCATTGATAAGTGTATTGATATTCATATGCCTTCTATATATATATATTTTTAATGTTTGAAGTCGTGCTTCATAGCTCATTGGAAAGTCAGAAAGTCGAGCTTCATGGTGGCATTGCAACCACATTGCTGGTTGAACGTTAAAATGTTTAAAATTTGTATTTGTGTGGTGTAGTGGGTGTTTTAAGAGAGATTATCTAGGGTCAGAATCATGTATAAATTAGATTGTGTCCCTTTCGTAGTGTACATGATATAGTCGGCTTAGAAATTGTATCAGGATTTATCTGATAATGGGGGAAATTAAGCACTTAGTTGATACATTTGGTGAGGGAAATGTATTAGCAATAATTGTAATTTGTAAAATATCTGACCATGGTCAACAAAGTTTGGACATGATGGTCAAACAATGTTCTGAAAACCAACCATGTTTTGAGAATTGTTAATCTTTAAGAATTATTTGATCTTGGTCATGCAACCATGTACTTTCATGGCTGGTATAATTTAATACGTGAGGCAACTCTTTCATTGTAAACATGTATCGTTTTGCATGTATTTTTTTAAGTCCTAATTATTACATTACACATAAATTATGTAATTATCATTATTTATGACATTTGAATGGTAACTGCCGTATACATACATATAGAAACATAGTGTAATAATAAAGTATGGATTCTTGTACACACTTTCAAGCAATGCCAATGTCTTCATAGTCATATATCCAGAAAGTTTTATAAATCAATATTTTATATCTTGATAATGATTAACGTAGCTGATGACAATGCATATGTAATGTACGTAATCGCTTCGCTGCCGTGTTGCTAAGATGAAATGTAGTCCAATGCTTTAGGCTCTATAGCCTGGCACAAGCTATGTTGCAGACTAATGGTCATATAACCATGGCCACCCATGATGACCATTGTCACCCATTATTAGGGCTTCACAATATACCGATATATCGAATACCGGTATTATAGCTATACCGTTAGTCATACCGATAATAATTCATCGAATGTATGGATGTGTGTAAAAGCCACAGTAATAATTCATTGACTGTATGAATGTGTATAAAAGCAGTAATAATTCATTGAATGTATCGATGTGTATAAGAGCAGTAATAATTCATCGAATGTATGGATGTGTATAAGAGCAGTAATAATTCATCGAATGTATGGATGTGCATAAGAGCCACAGTAATAATTCATTGACTGTATGGATGTGTATAAGAGCTGCAGTAATAATTCATCGAATGTAAGGATGTGCATAAAGAGCCGCAGTAATAATTAATCGAATGTATGGATGTGTATAAGAGCAGTAATAATTCATCGAATGTATGGATGTGCATAAGAGCCACAGTAATAATTCATCGAATGTATGGATGTGTATAAGAGCAGTAATAATTCATCAAATGTAAGGATGTGTATAAGAGCCGCAGTAATAATTCATCAAATGTATGGATGTGTATAAGAGCCACAGTAATAATTCATCGAATGTATGGATGTGTATAAGAGCCACAGTAATAATTCATCGAATGTATGAATGTGTATAAGAGCTGCAGTAATAATTCATCGAATGTAAGGATGTATATAAGAGCCGCAGTAATAATTCATCAAATGTATGGATGTGTATAAGAGCCGCAGTAATAATTCATCGAATGTGTGGATGTGTATAAGAGCAGTAATAATTCATCAAATGTATAGATGTGTGTAAGAGCCGCAGTAATAATTAATCGAATGTATGGATGTGTATAAGAGCAGTAATAATTCATCGAATGTATGGATGTGCATAAGAGCCACAGTAATAATTCATCGAATGTATGGATGTGTATAAGAGCAGTAATAATTCATCAAATGTAAGGATGTGTATAAGAGCCGTAGTAATAATTCATCAAATGTATGGATGTGTATAAGAGCCACAGTAATAATTCATCGAATGTATGGATGTGTATAAGAGCCACAGTAATAATTCATCAAATGTATGGATGTATGTAAGAGCAGTAATAATTCATCGAATGTAAGGATGGGTATAAGAGCCGCAGTAATAATTCATCAAATGTATGGATGTGTATAAGAGCCACAGTAATAATTCATCGAATGTATGGATGTGTATAAGAGCCACAGTAATAATTCATCAAATGTATGGATGTATGTAAGAGCAGTAATAATTCATCAAATGTAAGGATGTGTATAAGAGCCGCAGTGATAATTCATCGAATGTGTGGATGTGTGTAAGAGCTGCAGTAATAATTCATCGAATGTATGGATGCGTATAAGAGCAGTAATAATTCATCAAATGTATAGATGTGTATAAGAGCCGCAGTAATAATTCATCGAATGTAAGGATCTGTATAAAACAGTAATAATTCCTCAAATGCAAGGCTATTATAAGGGTCACAGTAATAGCTGATACGCAATCACAAGTCCTGACAGATCCCTAGAGATATAACCTTTATGATGCTGGCTTCTGATGTAAATTGTTGTAAGACATTTCTGCTAGAATTGCTAAAGATTATCATGCTGATCAAGTGTTGTACATTCTGACCACGTCTATTGCCTTGCGTCATGGAGGGAGTTTGACATCTGGTATTTGAATAAAATGGAAAAGCTGGCAATTATTATTAATGTGGCTGTGTATTATGTATGCGTCTTAGTAATTTGAGCTGGTGTATTGACTTGTGAGTGTGTGCTATAGTTTGTCTGCTGTATGCGGCATTGATTGACAAGACTTGAGCAAACATTGACATGGATATTGACCAGTGCTATTGGCAGCTTCATATACGACCATTGTCCACACACCATGAAATGTTGCTTGCGTTTGATCCCAGGTGTACCGGGAACTGCATATTTAACACTCATGTTCAAGCTGGTCAAAGCACGCCTCTCCAGTCCTCTTGAGGAAAGTCTGTTTCAAGGCCAAGAGAAAACTCCTTTTGAAAATATACCACTGGATTGCCTGGCTCGATAACCGAGCGGCTGAGCCAGTCATTCCAGGGGTAAATTCTCAAAAATATTTTTCTCTGAGCCTCCAAATTAACATTCAGTATGCAAATAATTTTATATTGAATAGCAAATTTTGCTGCTTTGTGTTTAAGGTGTTAACAGGCATCCTCATATATGTATGCGCCTAACTCTTCAGGAATTGCTTCCTCATGTATGTATGCGCCTAACTTTTCAGGGATTGCTTCCTCATATATGTATGCGCCTAACTCTTCAGGGATTGCTTCCTCATATATGTATGCGCCTAACTCTTCAGGAATTGCTTCCTCATGTATGTATGCGCCTAACTTTTCAGGGATTGCTTCCTCATATATGTCTGCGCCTAACTCTTCAGGAATTGCTTCCTCATATATGTATGCGCGTAACTCTTCAGGAATTGCTTCCTCATGTATGTATGCGCCTAACTCTTCAGGAATTGCTTCCTCATATATGTATGCGCCTAACTCTTCAGGAATTGCTTCCTCATATATGTATGCGCCTAACTCTTCAGGGATTGCTTCCTCATGTATGTATGCGCCTAACTTTTCAGGGATTGCTTCCTCATATATGTATGCGCCTAACTCTTTAGGGATTGCTTCCTCATATATGTATGCGCCTAACTCTTCAGGGATTGCTTCCTCATATATGTATGCGTATAACTCTTCAGGGATTGCTTCCTCATATATGTATGCACCTAACTCTTCAGGGATTGCTTCCTTATATATGTATGCGCCTAACTGTTCAGGAATTGCTTCCTCATATATGTATGCGCCTAACTCTTTAGGGATTGCTTCCTCATATATGTATGCGCCTAACTCTTCAGGGATTGCTTCCTCATATATGTATGCGTATAACTCTTCAGGGATTGCTTCCTCATATATGTATGCGCCTAACTCTTCAGGGATTGCTTCCTCATGTATGTATGCGCCTAACTCTTCAGGGATTGCTTCCTCATATATGTATGCGCCTAACTGTTCAGGAATTGCTTCCTCATATATGTATGCGCCTAACTCTTCAGGGATTGCTTCCTGATGTATGTATGCGCCTAACTTTTCAGGGATTGCTTCCTCATATATGTATGCGCCTAACTCTTCAAGGATTGCTTCCTCATATATGTATGCACCTAGCTCTTCAGGGATTGCTTCCTCATATATGTATGCGCATAACTCTTCAGGAATTGCTTCCTCATATATGTATGCACCTAACTCTTCAGGGATTGCTTCCTCATATATGTATGCATATAACTCTTCAGGGATTGCTTCCTCATATATGTATGCGCCTAACTCTTCAGGGATTGCTTCCTCATATATGTATGCGCCTAACTCTTCAGGGATTGCTTCCTCATATATGTATGCGCCTAACTGTTCAGGAATTGCTTCCTCATATATGTATGCGCCTAACTCTTCAGGGATTGCTTCCTGATGTATGTATGCGCCTAACTTTTCAGGGATTGCTTCCTCATATATGTATGCGCCTAACTCTTCAGGGATTGCTTCCACATATATGTATGTGCCTAGCTCTTCAGGGATTGCTTCCTCATATATGTATGTGCATAACTCTTCAGGAATTGCTTCCTCATATATGTATGCGCCTAACTCTTCAGGGATTGCTTCCTCATATATGTATGCGCCTAACTCTTCAGGAATTGCTTCCTCATATATGTATGCGCCTAACTCTTCAGGAATTGCTTCCTCATATATGTATGCGCCTAACTCTTCAGGGATTGCTTCCTGATGTATGTATGCGCCTAACCTTTCAGGGATTGCTTTCTCATATATGTATGCGCCTAACTCTTCAGGGATTGCTTCCTCATATATGTATGCGCCTAGCTCTTCAGGGATTGCTTCCTCATATATGTATGCGCATAGCTCTTCAGGAATTGCTTCCTCATATATGTATGCGCATAACTCTTCAGGAATTGCTTCCTCATATATGTATGCGCCTAACTCTTCAGGGATTGCTTCCTCATGTATGTATGCGCCTAACTTTTCAGGGATTGCTTCCTCATATATGTATGCGCCTAACTCTTCAGGGATTGCTTCCTCATATATGTATGCGGCTAAATCTTCAGGGATTGCTTCCTCATATATGTATGCGCCTAACTCTTCAGGGATTGCTTCCTGATGTATGTATGCGCCTAACCTTTCAGGGATTGCTTTCTCATATATGTATGCGCCTAACTCTTCAGGGATTGCTTCCTCATATATGTATGCGCCTAGCTCTTCAGGGATTGCTTCCTCATATATGTATGCGCATAGCTCTTCAGGAATTGCTTCCTCATATATGTATGCGCATAACTCTTCAGGAATTGCTTCCTCATATATGTATGCGCCTAACTCTTCAGGGATTGCTTCCTCATGTATGTATGCGCCTAACTTTTCAGGGATTGCTTCCTCATATATGTATGCGCCTAACTCTTCAGGGATTGCTTCCTCATATATGTATGCGGCTAAATCTTCAGGGATTGCTTCCTCATATATGTATGCGCATAACTCTTCAGGAATTGCTTCCTCATATATGTATGCGCCTAACTCTTCAGGGATTGCTTCCTCATATATGTATGCGCCTAACTCTTCAGGAATTGCTTCCTCATATATGTATGCGCCTAACTCTTCAGGGATTGCTTCCTCATATATGTATGCGCCTAACTCTTCAGGGATTGCTTCCTCATGTATGTATGCGCCTAACTCTTCAGGAATTGCTTCCTCATATATGTATGCGCCTAACTGTTCAGGAATTGCTTCCTCATATATGTATGCGCCTAACTCTTCAGGGATTGCTTCCTCATATATGTATGCGCCTAACTGTTCAGGAATTGCTTCCTCATATATGTATGCACCTAACTCTTCAGGAATTGCTTCCTCATATATGTATGCGCCTAACTCTTCAGGGATTGCTTCCTCATATATGTATGCGCCTAACTCTTCAGGAATTGCTTCCTCATATATGTATGCGCCTAACTCTTCAGGGATTGCTTCCTCATATATGTATGCGCCTAACTCTTCAGGGATTGCTTCCTCATATATGTATGCGCCTAACTCTTCAGGGATTGCTTCCTCATGTATGTATGCGCCTAACTCTTCAGGAATTGCTTCCTCATATATGTATGCGCCTAACTGTTCAGGAATTGCTTCCTCATATATGTATGCGCCTAACTCTTCAGGGATTGCTTCCTCATATATGTATGCGCATAACTCTTCAGGAATTGCTTCCTCATATATGTATGCGCCTAACTCTTCAGGAATTGCTTCCTCATATATGTATGCGCCTAACTCTTCAGGGATTGCTTCCTCATATATGTATGCGCCTAACTCTTCAGGAATTGCTTCCTCATATATGTATGCGCCTAACTCTTCAGGGATTGCTTCCTCATATATGTATGCGCCTAACTCTTCAGGGATTGCTTCCTCATGTATGTATGCGCCTAACTGTTCAGGAATTGCTTCCTCATATATGTATGCACCTAACTCTTCAGGAATTGCTTCCTCATATATGTATGCGCCTAACTCTTCAGGAATTGCTTCCTCATATATGTATGCGCATAACTCTTCAGGAATTGCTTCCTCATATATGTATGCGCCTAACTCTGCTGGAATTGTTTTATTCATTTAGCAGTCTGAAGGTTCAGTGAGAAAATCTGCCCTACAGAATGTCCAGATTATGTAATGTCCTTAAGCAGTTGCTTCAAATGAGGAAATGTTTCCTACTGAGATTTTAACTCTAATCTTCGCTTAGACGTCATTAATGATAAAAACTGTGGTAATCTATTAAACTGGCTTACCACCCAGGTACAAAAACTTAATGAATGAGGCAAATTTGTTAGCGCTAAAGTGTGTAGATCTGTGTGTATGCATGCGTGCATGTGTGTGTGTGTGTGTGTGTGCGTGCATGCATGCGTGTGTGTGTGTGTGTGTGCATGCATGCGTGTGTGTGAGTGCGTGCATATGTGTACATTATGGATGCAAGCATGCATATGTGTGCACTAGTTATTATATGGCAAACACATTTATACTGTGTTACATAAGTGGTTTCTGTGATGCAGCTGTTATTGTTTAAGTTAACTTCCTTTCACTTAAATCTGGCTTAATGTGTTCTTATTATAGAAAATTGAACCGCACGAGATCACTGTTCTTTACAGTAGTTCAGCCTGGTGCTCCACTCAATGTAATAATGATATTCATCCTGGGGCCCCTTACTGTAATAATGAGATTCAGCCTGGTGCCCCTCTCAGGGTAATAATGAGATTCAACCTGGTGCCCCTCTCAGTAATAATGAGATTCAACCTGGTGCCCCTCAGTAATAATGAGATTCAGCCTGGTGCCCCTCTCAGTGTAGTAATGAGATTCAGTCTGCTGCCCCTCTCAAGGTAATAATGAGATTCAGCCCGGTGCCCCTCTCAGGGTAGTAATGAGATTCAGCCTGGTGCCCCTCTCAGGGTAATAATGAGATTCAGCCCGGTGCCCCTCTCAGGGTAATAATGAGATTCAGCCCGTTGCCCCTCTCAGAGTAATAATGAGATTCAGCCTGGTGCGACACTCATGATAGTAATGAGATTCAACCTGGTTCTCCACTCATGATAGTAATGAGATTCAACCTGACACCCCTCTCAAGGTAGTAATGAGATTCAACCTGGTGCCCCACTCATGATAGTGATGAGATTCAACCTGGCACCCCCTCTCAATGTAGTAATAAGATTGAGCCTGGCACCCCTCTCAAGGTAGTAATGAGATTTAGCCTGCTGCCCCTCTCATGATAGTAATGAGATTCTGCCTGCACCCCTCTCAAGATAATAATGAGATTCAGCCTGTTGCCCCTCTCAGGGTAGTAATGAGCTTCAGCCTGACGCCCCTCGCGTTGTAGTAATGAGATCCAGCTTGGTGCCCCTCAAGGTTGTAATGATATTGAGCCTGGTTCCCCTCTCAATGTAGCAATGATATTGGGCCTGGTTCCCCTCTCAATGTAGCAATGATATTGAGCCTGGTGCCCCACTCAATGTAGCAATGATATTGAGCCTGGCGCCCCTCTCAGTAGTAATGAGATTCAGCCTTCTGCCCTTCTCAGGGTAATAATGAGATTCAGCCAGGTGCCCCTTTCAAGATAGTAATAAGATTCAGCCTGGCGCTAAACTCAAGGTAGTAATGAGATTCAGCCTGGCATCCCCCTCAAGATAGTAATGAGATTGAGCCTGGCATCCGTCTCAAGATAGTAATGAGGTTCAGTCTGGTGCCCCCTCAGTAGTAATGAAATTCAGCCTGGCACCCCACTCATGATAGTAATGAGATTGAGCCTGGCATCCCTCTCAAGATAGTAATGAGATTGAGCCTGGCGCCCCTCTCAAGATAGTAATGAGATTCTGCCTGGCACCCCACTTATGATAGTAATGAGATTCTGCCTGCACCCCACTCATGATAGTAATGAGATTCTGCCTGGTGCCCATCAGGGTAGTATGAGATTCAGCCTGGTTTCCCACTGAAGGTAGTAATGAGATTCAGGCTGGCTTCCCACTCAAGGTAGTAATGAGTTTCAGGCTGGTTTCCCACTCAAGGTAGTAATGAGATTCAGCCTGCACCCCTTTTAAGATAGTAATGAGATTCAGCCTGACACCCCTCTCAAGATAGTAATGAGATTAAGCCTGGTGCCCCTCTCAAGATAGTAATAAGATTCAGCCTAGTGCCCCTTAATGTAGTAATGAGATTCAGCCTTGAGCCCCTCTCAATGTACTAATGAGATTCAGGATGGTGCGCTTCTCAGGGTTATGTCATATTAGGACACCCTCGGTATAATCATAATAAGCAATGGTGAAGATGCTTATCTGAACCACTACCAGGATGAGGGAACTAGGATGCCCATCTAAACCACTACCGGGATGAGATCACTAAGATACCCATCTAAACCACTGCCAGGATGCGATCACTAAGATGCTCATCTGAACCACTACCAGGACGAGAGTACTAAGATTTTCATCTAAACCACTACCAGGATGAGATCACTAAGATACCCATCTAAACCACTGCCAGGACGAGATCACTAAGATGCTCATCTGAATCACAACCAGGACGAGAGTACTAAGATTCCTATCTAAACCACTACCAGGACGAGAGTACTAAGATGGCCATCTAAACCACTACCCGAACGAGATCACTAAGATGTTGATCTGAACCACTACCAGGACGAGAGTACTAAGATGCTCATCTGAACCACTACCAGGACGAGAGTACTAAGATCCCCATCTAAATCACTACCAGGATGAGAGTACTAAGATGCCCATCTAAACCACTACTGGAACGAGATCACTGAGATGCCCATCTAAACCACTACCAGGACGAGAGTACTAATATGCCCATCTAAACCACTGCCGGGACGAGATCACTAAGATGCTCATCTAAACCACTGCCAGGACGAGATCACTAAGATGCCCATCTAAACCACTACCTGGGCGAGATCACTAAGATGCCCATCTAAACCACTACCAGGATGAGATCATGGAGATGCCCATCTAAGCCACTACCAGGATGAGATCACTAAGATGCCCATCTAAACCACTACCGGAATAAGATCACTGAGATGCCCATCTAAACCACTACCAGGACGAGAGTACTAATATGCCCATCTAAACCACTGCCGGGACGAGATCACTAAGATGCTCATCTAAACCACTGCCAGGATGAGATCACTAAGATGCCCATCTAAACCACTACCTGGGCGAGATCACTAAGATGCCCATCTAAACCACTACCAGGATGAGATCATGGAGATGCCCATCTAAGCCACTACCAGGATGAGATCACTAAGATGCCCATCTAAACCACTACCGGAATAAGATCACTGAGATGCCCATCTAAACCACTACCAGGACGAGAGTACTAATATGCCCATCTAAACCACTGCCGGGACGAGATCACTAAGATGCCCATCTAAACCACTGCCAGGACGAGATCACTAAGATGCCCATCTAAACCACTACCGGGACAAGATCACTAAGATGCCCATCTAAACCACTACCAGGACGAGATCACTAAGATGCCCATCTAAACCACTACCTGGGCGAGATCACTAAGATGCCCATCTAAACCACTACCAGGATGAGATCATGGAGATGCCCATCTAAGCCACTAACAGGACGATATCACTAAGATGGCCATCTAAACCACTACCGGAATGAGATCACTGAGATGCCCATCTAAACCACTACCAGGATGAGAGTACTAATATGCCTATCTAAACCACTGCCAGGACGAGATCACTAAGATGCTCATCTAAACCACTGCCAGGACGAGATCACTAAGATGCTCATCTGAAACACTACCAGGACGAGAGAACTAAGATGCCCATCTAAACCACTGCCAGGACGAGATCACTAAGATGCCATCTAAACCACTACCAGGACGAGAGTACTAAGATGCCCATCTAAACCACTACTGTGACGAGATCACTAAGATGCCCATCTAAACCACTACCAGGACGAGATCACTGAGATGCCCATCTAAACCACTACCAGGACAAGATCACTAAGATGCCCATCTAAACCACTACCAGGATGAGATCATGGAGATGCCCATCTAAACCACTACCAGGACGAGATTACTAAGATACCCATCTAAACCACTACCTGGATGAGGTCACTAAGATACCCATCTAAACCACTACCAGGACGAGATCACTAAGACACCCATCTAAACCACTACCAGGACGAGATCACTACGATGCCCATCTAAACCACTACCAGGCTGAGAGCACTGAGATGTCCATCTAAACCACTACCAGCACAAGATCACTAAGATGCCAATCTAAACCACTACCAGGACGCGATCACTAAGATGGATTACGTCTACCAAACTAACGGGTTTGTCACTCGTCACCTTCAATGAACAATACTGAAACCAGTTTAACCCTTTAATGACTAAATTTTTCAAAAAATTCAAATGTTTACTTATTGAATGTCCATTTGCAAGCCAAGAGAAGACTATTTTTTAACATTTATCACTGAAATGACTGGCTCGGTTATCGAGCCAGTTGTTCCAGTGGTGAATTTTCAAAAATAATTTTCTCTTGGCCTGCAAATGGACATTCCCAAGACAACTACAGAGGCCGGGTTTGGGTTAAAAGGAAATTGACTAAATAAAGGTATTACTATAAATTTGTACAGAGATAAGGGTATGTGTGCGTGCGTGTATGTTTGTTGTGTGCGTGCGTGTGCGTATATGTGTACATGGAACTATACATGAATACTTATGCAGGATATTTGGGTGTGATTTGATGTTAGCCTGGTTCCCAACATGTCCAGCAATGAAGGCAGTTTGATTTTAGTAGAATGGTAGTGGCGAATCAGCATGATAGTTGTAAAGTGTTCTAGAACATTTTCAAGAACTATTGATGACATTTCTAGAACTTTCATTGTTCTGAAGCGATTCTGGAGATGTTCTCGAACCATTTTAGAACTGTTCGAGAACTTAAACAAATAAGACATCTTTCGTAAACTGTTCTTGAAAATATTCCCTCGAAATTAATCAAAAAAATTAAAATTTTCTGACAATGTCCAGTTACAGACCAAGAGAAGACTATTTTTGAAGGTTTACCACTGGAATGACTGGCTCGGTTATCGAGCCAGTCATTCCAGTGATAAATTTTCAAAAATAGTCTTCTTTTGGTCTGCAAATGAACATTTCTCAAGACCACTGCAGAAGCTGTTTTTTGCTGATATAATCTTGAGAAATGTTCATTTGCAGACCAAAAGAAGACTAACCCTTTAACACTAATATCAGCCAAAAACAGCTTCTGTTAAAGGGTTAATCACAGTTCTACAAGCTTTAAGTTCTTATGTTCGTAAACTGTTCATGAAAATTTTCAGGAACAATTGAAGAATATTTCAGGAACTTTAAAGTTCTTAAAATGTTCTTGAAAATTTTCAGGAACAACTATTGAGAACAGACCAGGAGATTTAAATTTCTTAAAATGTTCGTAAACTGATCTTGAAAATATTTCATGAGCAACTGAAGAAAAGGTCAGGAACTTTAAAGGTCTTAAGATGTTCCTGAACTGTTCTTGAACATATTCAGGATTAACTGAAGAACAGCTCAAGAGCTTTGAATCTTTTGAAATGTTCCTAAGCTGTTCTTGACAATTTTCAGGAACAAAAAAAATATATCTAACCATGGCCAACAAAGATTGAACATAATTGTCAAACAAATTTCTGAAAACTGTTTGACCTTGGTCAACCATGTTTTGATCATGTAATTGCTTGCATAATTAAGTAAGGGATGCAACTCTTTGATTATAAACATGTGGGTTTTTTGCATTTAATAGTCTTAATTATTTTATTAAACATGAATTATGTAAGCATAATTAATTATGACATTTGAATAGGAAATATTATATACATAGAAACATACAGATAATAATACAGTCTAAATTTTTGCATAAACCTTTTCAAACAATGACATTTTCATAGTCTTATATATCCACAAAAATTGATCAATAACATATCTTCATGACTATCACCATAGCTCATGACAATTCTTACAATGTTGTAATCGGATCTGAGCCTTTTGGTTTGAAGATCATCAAAGTGTAAGTGTTGTTAAGCTCTCAGCAGTGCGGCTTTGTTACAAAACTGGAGTGGGATTGCTGACTAATGCTTCAATTGCTATTTCAGCCATGGTTATTAGTCCCCTACCAGTAAAACCAGTTGGGGGAGGGGGGGATGAAGTGGTGGGGAGGGGCCACTATAGGTTTGCACGTCTGTCGCAGTTGGTTTTCCACACTTCTTCGCAGTCCTTCAAGGTTTTCGCCTAAGAATTGGTACATTTTTTATGAGAAGTTATGACCAAGTTCAAGTTTCAGGCGTATACATCAATTTTTCCTGTGTTTATGCCCCCTTTCGGCTTAAAAAATATCAGCTTTCCCCGCTTTTTTAGCACTCCTTCAAGATATTTAAGGGAAAATCAGTACATCGCTTTAATATAAGGAGTTACAGAGCAAGTTCAAAGTTTGAAACATTTTCATCAGTTTTTCATGGAGCTATGTCCCCTTTCCACTTACGAAATATGAAAAATATTAGTTTTCCACATGAAAAATATCGGCTTTCTGCACAAAGAATATTAGTTTTCCACACTTTTTTTTTGTAGTCTTTCAAGATATTCAACTGAGAATTGGTACGTTGCTTTGTTATGAGAAATTACAGAGCAAGTTCGAGTTTCAACTGCTTCTGTCAATTTTTAATGGAGTTTTTGACTGTCAATCTCTAAAGATTTATATCACCAGGTAGGGGACAAAGCAATACTTACAGAATGCTTGTTTAATAGGAGTGTTCATGAACACTTCTGGAATTATTCTTGAAAATATATTTTTAGAACCTCTTGAATAGTTCTAAAACATTGTTATAGAACATTTCAAGTTCTGTTGTTGAATTGTTCTAGAATGTAAGTTCTTGATTAGTTCTATATTTATGTAGATCATTTCGAGAACTGATAGTTCTAGGACAGAAGTTCTTGAATTGGTCTAGAGTATAAGTTCTTGAATAGTTCTATAATATTCTAGAACTAGTGTTATATAAATGTTCTAGAACAAGTGTTATATAAATGTTCTAGAGCTAGTGTTATATGAATGTTCTAGAACCTAGGCGTTCTAGACCCGTTCTAGAACATAAGTTGTTGAATATTTCAATAACATTTTAACAACCTATATTCTGAAACAGTTTTAGGATATATGTTTTTAAATAGTTCTGGAACTGCTTCATCTGTTCTCGAGCAGTTCAAGTACAGTCCGTGAATGTTAACTCTTACCACTCTGATGTCAAAATTTAAAACTTTCAAATTAAATTAAAGAATGAACTGGTGTTAATTTTTAGACAAATTTGTTGGAAGATGGCACCATCGTAGACAGCAACATCATCCACCAAAATTGTTTAAAAATGTACACCAGTTGCTATTACATCACAAACATCTATACCGTTCAATCACTCCTTGCTAAATCAACTACTCTGCATTTAGCCACCAGAATAAGATATTTATACTTGCTTATATGCCTCAATATGCCTATACCACTTCATCACACCTTCGACCAGGCTACTGGTAGAGCACATTACCAGCATATGACCTATTAGAGACTGGCACCAGTCTATACACACTCCTTAGTGATACCTGTCACTGCACATGTACGCGCATGCGCAAAGGAGCCCAACTCGGAAACAGATTCACTTTTCAAACAGTCTGCAAGGCAGAAATTCATAAAATCCAGTCTAAGTTTTTATAACTTTGTTTCTGTGTTCAGCAATCTGTTTGGAAGGATTACCTTTATTCAACATGCCTAACATGAAGTCTATTCTACTTAAGTTGCGCTCGTTGAACGTTTTATGGTCTTTGATGACTATTTATACTTATATAACTTTGTTACTGGTTTTCGTGGTAGTCAAGTTTCGTGGTAGTCAACGATGCCTTCCATTTCATCATCATCATGTTCCCTCACTTACTATGCACTTAGATTCAACTCTATTTTATTCAAATACTTCATCTATACGTCAATATCTTTAAAGAGTTTGCTAGCGAGTCTCATTTATTCTTTGAGATATTTGAATTTTCCCGTCATTTGTAGCAATGTGCTTTTTCTTATGATTCCTCTTTAGAGATCGTCTCTAGTTTTATGAGGCTGTATGCTTCATTTTTACTTATTTTTCGTTTTTAGGAGTCCGTTAAAGTGGTGGATAAAACTAAATGTTCGTAAATGAAGTGTGATCGTTTGCACTCTAAGGAGTTTTCGAGGCACGTGTGCCTCAAATGCATTACCTGTACGCCGACAGTGATGTGCGGCATAATCAAGGAGTGGTCAGCGGCTGTGTCAAAATCTTATTTTAAAGACTTTTCGAAATTATTGGTGGCCTCTGATCGCTCCCCTTCTGCTGCTGATAAGTCTAAGTCAGTCTCATTTTTAGCTCGCCTGTTCGAAGAACAGAAGAGCTTATGTCATCACTACGACATTGGCGTCATCGTCGTCCGCGTCTGGAGTTTTTATTACACCACAAAAACATCCATTACCGTTCAATCACTACTTGCTAAATCAATTATCTGCATTTCGCTACCAGAATAAGATTTTTATGCTTGCATACACTCCTCCCCATGCCAATTCCTATAAATATGGACCCTCAACCAGGCTACTGGTCCATCTCCAGTATATTAACTGATATAGACTGGCACAAGTCTGTACTCACTCCATAGTGACGCCTGTCACTAAGCGCGCTTGCGCATGCGCACTGGAGCCCAAATAGGAAACGGATTCACTTTTCAATTATTCTGCAAGCAGAACAACTGCACAAATATTATCAGAAAGTTTTTATAGCTTTGCGCTGTGTCAGCTTACTATTGAAGGACTTCCCTACGCTAAGATATGCCTACTATGAAGTCTATCCTCCGAAAATTATGTTTTTGGAAGTATTTCGTGGTTATATTGAACTTTATAACTATGTATATAAATGTTACCGGTTTTCGTGGGTTTCGTTTTTGTGGTAACAACTTTAATATGCCTAAGTCATCATCATATAGAAACACTCTATTACTCCAGTGAGCCCTTAATCACTTTCAGTTAAAAGAAAAAATAGTGCTTTACAAGGAATTACATTTATTTCCCTATGATAGGAAACAATCTTGAATTTGAACTTTTCCGGCCTTTCTTTGAAAGGCGTTTGCATGTTTCTAGACTCCTTTTATCAAAATTCTAAGCTGTATGCTTCTTTCGTAATCTTTTCGTTTTTTAAGAGTCTGTTTTAACGACCGATAAATCAAGTGTACGTCCTCAATCTGTGAACGAGTTCACTCTGTGGAGTATGAAGGACTTTCCTGTTTTAAGTGCACTACATCTACCCCCACATCGATGTGCAGGTTTTGCATAGGGTGGTCTGCGTTCGTATCTAATTTTCTTTAAGGATTATTCGTCCTTACAGTGCTGCGCTATGGTAGTACTTCCCCTTCCTCCGTTGCTAGTAGACAAAAGCTATGTCTTTTGCAATATTCTAATGTGTCTAATCCAGCAGCAACGGAGGTGGGGGGGGGGGCTTCTTTGGAGAATTCGGAAGCAGTGATAGCTTTATTTGCTAGATTTGAATCCTTCGCTGCAGTTTTGACTAAATCTTTAGACGAAAGAATATCTTCTGCCATCATGGAGGCCACGAAACAGGAAGTTTCTTCTGATTCCGACGATAGCCCGAGGACTAGCGGGCGTTCCCACAAAGGGGGCAAACCGATTCCTCTAACGTCAATGCAAGTAATCAGGTCTCCTAAACAAAGTCTAGAGCGACTAAGTTCTCGAAGGTGGGCTCGTGAAGTTCACCGGGTCAAACCCACATTAGTCTTGAGGGTGATAGGCATAACCTCAAGCAGTGGTGGCGGAGGCGGAAGCTAACGTCCAAAAGCCTTATGCTAATGCCAAAATTTTCGGTCATACCAGTCGTCAAGATTGTTCATAGGTCGCCTATAGCCATAGTCCGCAATCTAGTTTTGCTAATTCTTCCGGTTCCGTTGGGGTGGATTCGGGTCCTCGGTACTCGGGTTTACTTCCATTTTCCGGTGCTACTTCCGTTCCGTCCATTTCCAGTTTTGCAGGACATCCAGGTCTTCAAGATCCGGTTCTTACTTCCATTCCGACCGTTTCTGGTATTACTAATAAGCTCTTCCGACTTTCGCTTCCGTTTGGACATACTTCCGGTCTAGTGAATGAAGTAAGAATAAAGAGCAAATAATTAGAGCAAATAAGCTCTCGAAGGTGATCTCGAGCAGGTCACCGGGTCAAACCCATGTGAATCTTGAGGTTGTAAATAAGAAGAAACGGCATGATCTTCAAGCAGTGGTGGTGGCGGCGGAAGCCCCCATCTTTAACATATATGCCAATGTCATTGTCTTAGATCAGTTGTAGTGGCTTCAGGTCCTCAGGACAGGGGTTACTTCCGTTTCCGGATCTACCTCCGTTCTTTCCGTATCCGGTCTGACTTCCGGTTTGCGTATTTCCGGTTCCTATGCTTATTCTGGGTTTTTTAATGTACATCCGGGTTCAGTTTCCGGTTGTCTTCCGTTTTGCGCATTTGCATTTCCTATTTTTACACTTCCGGATTCGTACATCCGGGGATAGGGTCATTACCGGTTTTCATGGTGTTCTATGAGTAACTTCCGGTTCTGTCTTCCTTTTTTGGATTTCCGGTGATAGCTCTTACTGAGATTCCAGGTTTGTCTTTCTGAGGATCTAGTCATCATTTTGTCTAAGAGTTAGTCTTATTTCAGTAGGTGCTTTTAAAATCGGAATGTTTAATCGCTGAAAATATTAATTCTGAGACATTGCCAGTATTGAAGTCTCTCTGGGAATTGTAGATATTCAACATTTATTCTTTTATGAGTGAAACATTTCAACGTAATTAAAGACTCTTCCGACTGGTTGCCAGATGGGTTTTTGGTTGCAGTCGATAAGTCAGTGTGTTCTACGCATTATGGCTAGATGTCGCAAGTAAAATTAATTTTTAATTTCATCCAACTTTGGATGGCCAGTTGTCTTCGGGCCGTTCAGCCTTTTTTCGCGCTCTTTTTTCCTCTTATGTCGGCAGTTTAACATATTTATTTTAACCAAGGGAATTAATTTCTTGAAGAAAATTCCTGTTTCTAGCGTAATTCTTAGTCTAATTCTGACAGGCGCTGAAAGGAGAAGATTCAGTAGTGGATTCATAGGGAAGAGAATGGCTCTAAGATTAATGATTACAAGAGCAAGAAAATGCTGAGAATAGAGAAATAGGATACGGGTGAAGGAAGAAGGAATAAAAGCCGAGCTTTTTCTTCTGCGTTGTCACAGTCATGGTTTAGGCGAGTCTTTTTGTTTTGATTTTATATCGCCTCTGTCTTTCAGCGTTTTGTTTCGTGATTCATCCTGTAGTGTTTAATCATAATCAAGTATCAGAGTTTTGTGTATTTAACATCTAGCTGTTCCCGGAGATTCATTATTATTCTATCAATCATTCCTTTTATTGGCTTATCAATCTCTATGACACCCGTCTTTACAAGATGATAATATTGGTTCTAAGTCCTTAATAATAATGAGTTAAGATAAGTATAGGTCTCTTCCTTCATCCTCTGCCCCTTCTAAAGTTTTCTTCTAGTCATGTTCTCTCTCTCTCTCTCTCTCTCTCTCTCTCTCTCTCTCTCTCTCTCTCTCTCTCTCTCTCTCTCTCTCTCTCTCTTCCTCCTCTTGGGTTTTCCCGTATTTCATCTTCTATCAATCCTCTCCAGGGATCTTCTGGTCCTGTTCTTTCCTCTTCATCCTCCATTCTTCTTAATTCCTCTCTTCCTCCTTCTGCCTCGTCTTCCTCCTTTGATCATCTTGATCCGATTGTCTCTGTTATTCTCTCTTTTGAGCGTGAGTTTCTAATTATTGATTAAGGTCTGGTTTTCTCATTGCTTTCTGTTCTTAGGAATTCGTCCCTTGTTCGTTCTTTCATGTCAGCTTTTTTCTCTGTTCACATTCCTTCTGATCAATCTTTTTCCTTTTCTGATTCTTTACAGTTTTTGTCTCCTAGCTTCTAAGAGGCCTTGCTCTCTTCTTTCCATTTGAACTGTTGATTCTATGGCCTCTGGTGATTCTTCTCATCATTTTTCTTCTCCATCTCCTAATCCTTCTAATTTTTCTATTCCCAAGTCGGTCACGGCTGAGGAGATTTTGTCCAGTCAGGGTCTCTTCGGATGACCGGTCCCTGGCTCCCAGGTGGATTGCTTAGTCCCTTTCTCTTCCTTCTTTTGTGTCGGCACTTTCCTCTTCTAATTCTTCTTTCTTATCTCCTCTGGTCCTCCCATTGTCAATTTGGTCATTACCATGCTAGTTTTCTTTGTGAATGATGTTAATTCTAAGGAATTTATACATACATGAGAGCGTTCATCCTATGGTAGGATTTCCTACCCTGTCATTAAATCTTAGTAAAATGATCTCTATTCACTCTGAAACATTCAAATCTGCATTAATTTTAATTTATCAAGGAGGTATGACATGATTAAATCTCATGATTCTTACTCCCAAGTCAAGATGGAGACCATCTCCCAGATCATTTCCAGTATAGATCAGGTATGTGGTCGTTTTCCATCGACCAAAGTGATGCCTTCTTTCATGTTCTCATTTACCCTTCTTTCAGAAAATTCCTGAGATTTGCTTACTAAGATCGAGTTTGGCAGTTTCGCTTCATGCCTGTTGGCCTGACCACGGCTCCTTTTCTTTTTACTCGCCTAGTCTCAGCCGGGCAGGAATTTTACACCATCGTTCTATCCATCTACACGTTTATATAGACGATTGGTTCGTAAAGCAAGTCTTCCTCAATTCTCTCAGGAATTCTTCCAGAGGTTTGCAGTCTGGCATGCAACCTAGGGTGGATTTTAAATCTAAAGAAATCAAGCCTAGGTCCCTCTCAAATCTTCACGCATCTAGGCGTTTCTTTCGATCTGGCCCCGGGTCTAGTCTTCCGATCAGATCCAAGAATAGAGGCTTTATCAGTGGCAATGGAAATCCTGTCTTCCATGGTCTGAGCAAGATTTCTGCTAAGAGTGATAGGTTTGATGGTCAGCGTAGAGAATGTTATTCCATGGGCGGCGCTGATGAGAAGACCCTTCCAAATGTATTTAATGTCCCTTTGGAAGCAGTCGGTTCACTCTATTTACCATCAGATTCCCATCAGAGAACACTTGATTCCTCTTCTAGATTTTTGGAAAGATCGTTCTCTGCTTCTGGTGGGTGTTCCACTGGTAAAGTCCTCCCCTCAGGCGATTATCTTCACAGACGCTTCTCAGGAGGGATGGGGAGCAGTCTGGGACTCCCTGTCGGTTTCCGGTCTTTGGTCCTTGGAGGAGTCGACAGCTCATATCAACATTCTGGAATTGTGTGCTGTCAAGAAGGCTCTCCTTTCATGGTCAGATCTTGTGATAGGTCTCAAAGTCTCGATTCGGTCGGACAATTTGACAGTGGTCTCTTATATCAACAGGCAGTGGGGTACAAGGTCATCCCTCCTTTGTCTAGAAGTGTGGAACCGTCTCTTATGGTGTCGCAAGAATCAGATTCTTCTAGTGTCTTCAGGCAGTCTGAATTTTGTTGCGGACCAACTGTCACGTCCCAGCAAATTCGCCCACACAGAGTGGCAGTTAAAGAGGTCGGTTGTCAAAGCCATTTTCAGTCTTATGGATCGTCCTCTGTTTGCGACATCTCTGAATGCTCAGATCTCCTCTTACATGTCTCCTTTTCCGGACAGTCAAGCCCTGGCGGTGGATGCCCTGTCTCAGTCCTGGACAGGAATGTTCATCTATGCGTTCCCTCCAACGATTTTGATTCCGTTAGTGTTGAAGAAGGTCAAAGATCAAATCTGCGCGATTCTTTTAATAGCTCCTTTTTGGCCAAAGAGGATTTGGTTTGTTGACCTTCTAGATCTCCTGGTAGACTTCCCTCGTCTTCTTCCATTCTCCCAGGATCTTCTGTCTCAAGTAAGAGGTCTTTGTCTTCGTCCAAACCCAGAAATCTTCAGTATGTGTGTTTGGAGAATATCGAAACTAAAGTCTACGAGAATAAAGTTTCTTCAAGATCTTCAGTAGTTATCGATTCTTCAAGAAGAGAGTCGACCCGCAGAGCTTACAAGTGTCGACTTATAATTTTTGGAGAATGGTGTTCTGACCAAAGTCTCGTGCCCAATTCTGTTTCTATTCCCCAAGTATTAGACTTTTTCACATATCTCTTTGATTCCTTGCATTTATCAGCTAATACGGTTAGGGGATATAGATTTTCTCTGGCATCTTCTCTTCCTTGCCTTGTGTATGCCGATGTCAAGGACACTAAGACCTTTAAGAGTTTTTATTAGAGATCTAGGCAATATTCGTACCCCGATAGCTAGGCCTTTATTTTCATGGAACTTGGCTTTAGGTCTTCAAGTGCTGGCAGGTCGTCATTTTGAACCTCTTTCCTCTATTAGTATTAACGGCCTCTGCTAGAAGGCGTTCGGAAATTCATGCTTTTTCTGCTGAAAGGGAGAGATTTATGGTTTCAGGAGACGGTTTAGTTTTATATCCCAGAAGGGATTTTTAAAATCTAAAACTCAGTCTAACCGGTTTCCTGCTAGTCCGATCATTTTCAAATCATTTTTGTCTTTTTCACCTTCCGACAAACTAGTATCCTGTTAGGGCATTAAGAATGTACAAACAGCGAACTGATTTCAAAAGATTTGATCCGTCACTTATTGTTTTCTTATGCGGAAGAGTTAGCTAAGCCGGTCTCAAAGTTTACGATATCCTGATGGATTTGGGAGACGATTAAGCTTTGTTACGGGATTGCTTCTCCGGAACAAATTAATCTCTCCCATATTAAAGCTCACGGCTTCCTCTTTTGCGCTTTTTGCCGGTTCATATTTAGATGAAGTCATACAGGTTGCAGGATGGAAATCTGAATCCTCTTTTACAACCTTTTATCTTAAAGATCAGAGTGCAGCAGCCTCCTTTCATAATATTACGATTTTAACCAAAATAGGTGAATACCATTTACCAAGCACATCTCACCATTTTCGTTAAGACTGCATCTGTAAGAAATGGTGAGAGTTTATTTTGGTTTTTATTTATCTCTATGTTCAAGTTTTCCTTATTTGATAATCACGGTGTGATTGATTTAAATGCACTATTATGTTATGTTATTAACATTTGGATAAGATTGGTTTGATTTTTATCCTTGTTTGATGATTCTCAAATCGCCTCCCACCTAATGTTTTAAGTGGGGCACTGACCAAATCTACAGGTTTAGCAAGTAGTGATTGAACGGTAATGGATGTTTTTGTGGTGTAATAACAACCCCCCACAGACCCCCCTTGCGGGTTGGTCTGTTGTTTTATTAACCACTATAAAAACATACTTACGATTCAATCACTACGACCCGGCCTCACCCACCCCGCGTGGAATTCATTTGAGAATTGACCTATAATATTTGGCACTTAAATTCAGAAAAGTGAATCTGTTTCCTATTTGGGCTCCAGTGCGCATGCGCAAGTGCGCTTAGTGACAGGCGTCACTATGGAGTGAGTACAGACTGGTGCCAGTCTATATCAGTTAATATACTGGAGATGGACCTAGCCAGTAGCCTGGTTGAGGGTCCATATTTATAGGAATAGGCATGGGGAGGAGTGTATGCAAGCATAAAAATCTTATTCTGGTAGCTAAATGCAGATAATTGATTTAGCAAGTAGTGATTGAATGGTAAGTATGTTTTTCTAGTGGTTAATAAAACAACAGACCAACCCGCAAGGGGGGTCTGTGGGGGGTAATGGTCACCAAACTTCATCTATAGCTTCATTGCTGCATAGTTATCAATAGTAAGATGCTTTTATCCCCTTCCTCCATATATTTTCCACTCGTGACTTTGTTATTTGTGGTTAAGTTTTGTGTTTGCCTTGAATTTGTTTTAATATACAATACTGGTTAATGTTTTAGTTTAACTCAGATACAGCTCAACTATCAGGGTTATGGTCAGCAAACTTCATCTAGCTTCATTGCTGCATTGTTGTCAATAGTAAGATGCTATATGTTATAGCATATTGGAATCAATCTTGCTCACATGTTTTACCTTGGTTTTGAGCACATTAATGATGAACAGATCATTAGGCTATGCCAAGCAGTTAAAGATGAAATGAACAGATTACAAAAGCATATGAATCTTGTTCCAGACTTATCTTTCCTAGATGAAAAAGATATAAACAATTTTACAACACTTCCACAATGTATGATCCTTGAAAAAGCACATAGCAGATATTCAATATGATCATAACTTTGTAAACAATGATATTAGTCATTATGTTGAAACCAAACTAGAAAGCAACACATCAGATGCAGACATTGAACTTCCTGGATACCATTTAAAGAGATTTGACTGGAGCACTTTTAGCAAAGCTCCTTCAGCTTAAGGAATGGCAGTATACAGCTAGTCTGAGATTGTCGCCATAATTGATGAAGAATGGAAGACATTGAAACGTGCAGTCATCATTGATGGACAATGGAAGACATTTAACCTTGCAGCCATAATTGATGGACAATGGAAGACATTTGGCCTTGCAGCCATAATTGATGGACAATGGAAGACATTTAACCTTTCAGCCATAATTGATGAACACTGAACAATTTAAACCTCGCAACCATGAATGCATATAGATATTGAACCTTCCAGCAATGATTAAGAACAGCACAAATTTGTAACCTTGACATCACAATCTATTAGTACTTGAATACAATGAGCTTTGCAGCCAGGATCCATGAACACATGCATGTATTAAAACCTTTCCACCCTGAGTGGTTGCAAGTTGAAGATATTGCACATTGTAACCATGATCGAACATTGAAGGCATTGAGCCTTACAGCCATGATTATGGACACTAAAAACATTGAACCATGCGAACACAATCAATGGCCACTGGAAAATACACCCGTACTGAATTATTGATGAACAAGAGAAGCATCTGGGTAAATTGTTTTTAGATTTATCACTATTTGTATGAATTGTGGCTTATAGGTTATGGATTACACACAGATTAGCGGCCAAAGATGATGGTTTTTTAGCCTTTCAAATGTCAGGCCAGTCATGGTTTCTGAAAGAGTCTTGAAAATTTGCTGTCCATGAAAATAATATTTTGGAAAGATTTTAACTTCTGGGTCATTCCATGTCAAGACAACCAATTTTCAGAAATCTTGTTGCATGACCGATTTAGATTATCATAATTCTCTCTCTCTACTGTATTATTAGTACTTTTTTAGGAAATCCTGCAAAATTTTAGCTCTCAAATCTCAATATTTTTGGAGATATGGATGCTAGAACAGCACGGGGGTCCACCACATGTGAAGCAATTGTCATTTTGTAGCATTTTCAAGGTTCTGCAAATTCTTAACCTGACATCCAATTCCAATGAAATCTTCAGTGCTTGGTCGCATGTATGTACCCTCTTGAAATATGCAGGGCATAATAATTTGTGTGCTCGTGTTGGTAACCTAGGTAACATTAAAAATGAACATTTATTCAAAGTGACAAATTTTCAGACCCACTTGTGATTACAATTATATTAAAACTATTAGAGTTACAAATTTAATACTTGATGGGCCAATTACATATATATTTGTTAGTTTATACCTAAAAGAAAAAATATGTGGTTCTTTATATTTTTGAAATATAGGTCCTTGAAATTGGGAAATGTGGGGATTTGTGATGAGTTACAAAACATAACATAATGTAGACTTTGCACATAGTATAATATTTCCAGAAGTGTGTTTTTTGCTTTATTACATCATTTATGACATCTTCATTTGTTGTTAATTTAAAAATCATTGTTTTGTGTGTTTAATAGTCGAGCTGATCCCGGAAATTTGTCATCACTTAACAGGCCCATAATATGCATTCAATTCATAGAATCACAATGATGTCATCACAATTAAATTTCCCATAATACCCTAGAGCGATGCCATTTCTGGAGGGACTAATTTAACATTACGAGAAATGGGCCGTGAAACCCTAATTACATTTTCCTTACTGTCCTGCAAAATTCAGTCACGATTTGATGTTTTCTGATTCCAGACGGGGTTATTGCTGACTCTCATTTACAGGATTTGGCTATATCTTGATTCTAACCCCTCTATGCCAATCCATCGCAGCTGTCCAGAGGAAAGCAGCAAGATTTGTGCTAGCTCGACCTGTCTACAAATATCCAAGACAGAGTGTTACCGGCATGCTAACAAGCCTAGGATGGGAGACACTCACACAGAGAAGAAAAACAAATGTGACATTCATGCACAAAATTCTAAATGGCCATGTAGCAATACCACCCGAATACGATCCTCAGAAAGCGTCGATATCCACCACCAGGTGCAGTCACTCACAAAAGCTACAGACAATCCAGACTAGAATCCAACAATACCAGAGTTCTTTTATTCCAAAAACTGTGCCGATCTGGAATGGCCTGGCTGACAGCATCATCTCAGCACCGGATGTAGACATGTTCAAGAGCTACATCCAGGAAGTGACTATCTAAGTCTCCGCAAATCACTGTAAATATGTATATAAACTGCTTTTATTCCTGAGACAGAGCGGCCATCTTTATCCAGACGTGCACCTGGGCGTGATGTTTAGTATGAATTTTGCCCAGTATTAGTACAGATACAGACACATCCCATATGTTTCAGTTTGCCACAAAATCTGGTTAAAACACTATAAATAAAATTATTTATACTGTTTTCAATGTATACAGCATTTTAATAAGCAAGGCTATGCTTCTATGATGCTTTTTTCGCCATACAAAGAAAGCGGTAAAATTAAATAACAGAAATAAACGCGAGTTACCACTTTTCATGAGGGCTAAGAATAAGTATAGCCCAGGGTTTTATGGTTTGAGCTTCATGGCAAATGTAATCTATGTGTTGCTATGAGCAGTCCTCTAGCATGTAGTACGTTTGGGCTAAGTTTTCCCCAATATTAATGGCGGCCCTTCTCATAATGGCTGGATGTGCAACCTATGAATACAGTATTATGGAGCTATTGTAATTTAATCTTTGATCTTTATCACTTTACTATTATAGGGCCAATCCACCATTTTTTTAGTTTGCTTAGCATGAAGCATTTCACATTATGTAAGTTTACATTTTATTTTCTATGTTCTGTCAATAGAGTGGGAGTTCTTGCTCTATCGCTATTATATTTTTATTGACCGTATATTTTTATTGAAGGAAAAGGCGAACCAAATAAATGATGAAGCTATTCTAAGCAGTTATGAATATCCAAAACAATGATACAATCTATTATCCGATCGAGGCATCTTCTTAAAGGGCTATTTGATACTCTTGGTTCAGTTTCATGTTGGACTTGTGTTACCTTTTAGAAGATGCCTCGATTTTTAATAGATTGTGTCAGTGTTTTGGATAATCATAGCTGCTTAGCATAGCTTCCTCATTTATGTGGTTCGCCTTTTCCTTCATAATTGAGGTTATGCAGGTATCTGGATGGATATTTGAAGTAAGCAGAGCCTCATTTACAGAGGTCATCTTTCCGTTTTCTTTACAAATGATTGTCTGTATGACATCAGTGAGATATTGAATTAGTTAATGCTAAAGTTCACACTGTCTGGGGTATGACTTTCTCTTGATCATTTAGTGGCTCATCCATAGTTGATGGCATGTAGATCGTTTGATGGAATTCTGAGTCTAGATTCAATTCATCCTATTTTAAAGATTAGAGTACAGGGGCCTCATTCTTTAGAAATATAGCCTTATTAACCAATTGGATCCATTGGTCTAAATCTCTTGTCTTCAAAGGCTGTTTTTTCATGTTGCTTCGGCATCAGCCAGGAGATCTGAGATTCATGCTCTCTCTGCTGAATAGGACGGATTTATCGAATCTGGGGACATTTAGTTTTATGTCCCAGAAGGGATTTTTTATCGAAACCCAATCTATCAGTCATCCAGCCAAGCCGCTTAATTCTTAAATCTTTATCGTCTTTTTCACCGTAGGATAAGTCAAGGTGTCCGGTCAAAACATTTCAGATTTCAAACGTAATCAATATGAAAAGATTCTTCCCTCTTTTTGATTCCTTATGCGAAGGAGGTTGTCAGTCCTGTCTCCAGGGTTTTTATTGCAAAGGGATCTGCAATTACATGTATATCAGATTTTACTACGAGATAGCTTCCTCTGATGAAATTCTATTAGCCCTCTTTAAAGCTCATGATGTTCGTGAGAAGGCTACCACATTCACTTTGTTCGCTGGCTCATCATTGGTCGACATTATGCAAGTTGCTAGATGCAAAATTTTTCAACTTAATCTTTAAATTACTTGAAAGATCAGAGTTCAGTGAATTCCTCTGTTAGGAATATATGCGGTTTAACGCTACAGTCTAAAAGAGCATTCATCGAGCTCATTTCACCATTTTCACAAGGTTGTTTGTCTGTCTGATATGGGTGAGAATCTTTATTTATCTTGTTTAGTTACTTTGAACTTTTCATTTTCCTTGTGTGATAATCACAGGGTAATTGATATTGATGCACTATTCAGTTAACGTGGTTAACTTTAGTGTATAGTATTGATTTAATTTTATCCTTGTTTAATGATTCTCAAACCTCCACCCACCAAAGGGTTTTAAGTGGGGCACTGACCAAATCTACGGGTTTAGCAAGTAGTGATTGAATGGTATAGATGTTTGTGGTGTAATAACAACCCCAACAGACCCCCCCCCCCCCCCCTTGTGGGATGGTCTGTAGTTTTATTACCCACTATATTGATACTTAGCGTTTAATCACTACGACCCGGCCTCAACCACCCTGCGTGGGAATGATTTGAGAATCTGCTTATTGTGTATTGCATCTATTTGGAAAAGTTAATCTGTTTCCTATTTGGGCTCCATTGCGCATGCGCGGTCATGTGCAGTGACAGGTGTCACAGAGGAGTAGGTATAGACTGGTGCCAGTCTCTATTACCTAGGCCATATGCTGGGAGTGTACACTCCCAGTAGCCTGGTTGATGGTGTGATGAAGTGGTATAGGCATGTAAGCAAGTATAAAAATCTTATTGTGGTGGCTAAATGCAGTTTAGTTGATTTAGCAAGTAGTGATTGAATGGTAAGTATGTTTATAGTGGTTAAGAAAACTACAGACCATCCCACAAGGGTGTCTGTTGGGGGTTTGTTCACGAGAACCTGATTGACTATATGGTTTGGTGACCATCTTTTTGCGAAAACGACTTCTTCACCAGAACCGCTGAAAGGATCAGGCCGAAAGTTGCGATATATGATTAGGGACTAAGGGTCATTAAAGTTTATTCAAGGGAAGTTAATCCATCACAAAACGTGGCCGCCATGTGGGGCGGCTATATTGGATTTTTTTGTATTTTTAGCTCACCTGGCCAGAATGGCCAAGTGAGCTTATGCCATGGCGACCGTCCGTCCTCTGTCCGGCATCCGTCCGTCCGTCAACTTTTCTTTAAACGACTTCTCAAGAACCACTGGGCCGGTAGCCATCTTGGATTTTGGCCGATTTTAGGAAATGGCTTTAAAAATCTTCTCCGAAACTGCTTAGTGGATCAATTCAAAACTCACGAAATATCATATAGGGCAAGAACTGAACCAAATTTGTTCGAAGGAACTTGATTGGCCAAATGGTTCAGCGGCCATCTTGGATAACCTAGTTTTCGTGAAAACGACTTGTTCTGCAGAACCGCTGATCGGATCGGGCTGAAATTTTGGGGATATGATTATGGACTAAGGGCCATTAAAGTTTGCTCATGGGAAGTTGATAGGTAAAAAACATGGCCGCCGTGGACCAATTAAATTTTAGCGTGTTTGGCTGCCATATTCAATTTTTTTATTTGATGGATTTTGAAGCCGAAATTGGTTTTCTTAACTCCGCTTATGTGTCAGTCAGCTGTCGTATCCATCTGTCTGTCCGTCACCAACAATGGCGGCTCATTTTGTTATTTCTTGATGGATTGACACCAAACTTGGTCACAATGTTAATGTCGGCATCTAATATCTGTGTTCTTAAATATTTGCAGTCTCACTTTCATAGGGAAAATACAGGTTTGTTCCCACCGTCCATTGATTTATCACCATGTCAGATTTTATTGCCAAACTAGATATTAAATTCCAATTAACAGATTAACCTTTCCAATACTGCCGAAATATTTAAGATTATGTATTATGTGCTCTGACATCTATGCTCTTAAAAATATTTTGAAATGTATTTGATTGAAAGTTGTTGCTGCCTTAGGTAGCAATGAAAGTTATTGCTAAGGCAGCAATGACTTTCAGTCAAATTATTTTTTAAATCAACTCCAGCTCACCCTACCCCTGCTGCTAACTTGGTGATTCAGCCAGATGTGCATTTGTTAAATAGATTGTGTGGTGGTGGGGAATAACCTGCTATAAAGACCACCTACCTGCCTTTAGAGACCATTTTCAGCAATTGTATTTAAACCTCTGGTAACCGTCTGACTGAGTTTTTGCAGACGACATATTCCAAAGGTTATATCTCTGAACATGATAAATATTTTGAAAACAATTGGACTGATAGTTGTTGGTGGCTAAGCTTCAGTCGAATTGTTTTCAAAATAATCAAGAAGTCAAGAGCTTTTGAAAATTGAGATTATTGGCTGCACTGGCTTGCAGCAGTGAGACAGTTAAGAAACCATCTGTAGTTAGCACTGATATCATCTATTTTCACTTAAACATTGTTCAAAATCACTAATGCAAAAAAAAACAGTCCAGAGATTGTTGTCAATATCTCGTAAACATTTGACTGAAAATCATCGGAAGTAACACCGATGGATGTAAAGCTTAAGTAAGATTAGTTGAAATGCCAGGTGAGCGATACAGGCCCATTGGGTCTCTTGTATGGATTTTGAGGCCAAAATTGGTTTTATATATGTTTTTGGGTATTCTGAGCTCAAATTTGTGATTTTAGAACCTGTCGGATAAACGGTTTGGCAGCCATCTTGGATCGTTTTCAGGCCAAAAATTTCCATACTAAAGCAATGGGAAATTTTAAATGTCTTGAGAACTATTGGGACGATTTCAATTTTAGTTGTCTGGAAGCATCCTTAGGGCATAGAGATTCAAGTTTGTTCAAACGAAGCCGATCGGCCAATTGGGCTGGTGGCCATCTTGGATTTTAGCCAATTTTTAGAAACTTTTTAGACTGGTGCCAGTCTCTAATAGGCCATATGCTGGGAATGTACTCTACCAGTAGCCTGGTTGAGGGTGTGATGAAGTGGTATAGGCATCTCGAGGCATGTAAGCAAGTATAAAAATCTTATTCTAGTAGCTAAATGCAGAGTAGTTGATTTAGCAAGTAGTGATGGAACGGTATGTTTATGGTGGTTAATAACAGACCATCCCACAGGGCAGCAGGGGTGGGGGGGGGGGGGGGGCGGCTGCGTCTGTTGGGGGTTTCTTTGCTACAGGCACAAATAAAAGATAGAATGTTGACATGTTGAGGAGAAATATGACACCTTCACTCCGACTCCTCCGTAAGTACCAACTTTGTTGGGAAACTAAGTCATCAAGGATTGTGGGCTGACATCCACATACAGAGGCAACTCTGACTGCAACTCTGACTATGTCTACCCTTTTTCAAACAAGAAACTGTGCTCGACATCCTCGGGTGACGCAATCTTCCCAGGAGCTTACCATAGCTACATGGAATGTATGTGGTCTGAGTGCAACATCAAAGAGGCAAACCATAGGTGCAGACTGTGAACACCATAACATCGACATTGCATGCATTCAAGAGACTAAAGTAGCTAAACACTCAGAGCTGCAACTACAGACAGGTCATAAGCTAGTGCTCATGGAGCAAAAACAGGCCACCTACCAGGGCTTAGGCTTCGTAGTCGCACCAAGGGTCTGGGATCATGTCATTAGTTTTGAATACGTCAGTGATCGCGTTGCATTCATCGACCTGGCTATACCTACATGAAAACACACCACCGCTAAGTGTCGAATTGTCAACACATGCGGCCCAACTACCGAAAAAGCCAAAGAGAATCCAGCAATATTAGATTCCTTCGATGCAGAACTGAGCTCCGCCATTACAATCCTAGCTAGATGGCAACTGTTCACATATGGAGATTTCAACTCCAAGCTGGGTAAACTCGGAATTGCGGACAAAAGTTCAGGACTTGGCGTATGCATGGGATCCTATGGAGAGGGCACACACAACAGCAATGGAGATGCACTGGTGGCATTCCTTAGTTCCAATGGCCTATTTGTCACAAATATGGCTTTCAAACACCCATGCTGTCACAGGACAATATGGACTGGACACATTACTGATCGCATAGCCCCAAAAGGTTTTAAGGCTACAACGGCTGTCTTCAACCAAATGGACTTTGTACTATGCAAGACAGAAGCAAAACCCTTACTCTGGAATGCTCGTTCGTATGGAGGCACAGACCTCAATTCTGACCATAACCTAGTCATTACAAGCCTTCAGATGAATGATCTCTACCTAATATATAAACACCATACCAGGCAAGAGGGTAGTCACCTACAACCTACCCAAGCTCATCAGCGACACAGACACTCAAATGTCATACAAAAAGGCCCTCGAGGAGCAGATAGCTAACATCGATGTCGGCTCCGATCCAAATGAAGCCCTAACCAAAATACTGATATCTATGGAATCATCTGCTATCAGCACTGTAGGTGTTCTTAAAAACAACCAAACTAGGTATGCTGACAACCCTCTAGTAGTAAAACTGTCAGCAGAGCAGAAAGCGTTACGGCTGCACATTTATCAAAGTGGCCAAAGGGAAGACCGCACCAAACTATACCGGGAGCGCAATATTATTCTGCGCCACATTAGCGAACACTTAAAAGATCTTGCTATTCAACAGGCAGACTCCCTAGCAGATGAAATCACTGCCACGGATGACTGTCACAAAATGTTTCGTGCAGCCCGAGCCCTAAGAGTTACTGACTACCTTCCACCACTCACTGTACACAACTCTGAAGACACTTTATCGGGACTGACCAGGGAAAAAACAGTTCACTAACAATGATGATGAGCCCTTGCACCCGTTCTCACGAGACCCCAGGCCATTACTAACACCAATTAAAACAGCAGAAGTTGAGAAGGCACTTAAAGCCCTGAAAAATGGACATGCATCTAGACCTGATGGCATGAGCAATGAACTATTCAAATATGCAAGTGACATTATCTCAAAACCGATCACTCACCTAATCAATTCAGTTTTTATGCACCACCTTCCCATCGATGATGTAGGTCAAGGCACCCTTATCGCACTACCCAAGCCCAAGAAACCACCTGGGCCCCCAGCCAATCTGCAGCCCATTTTGCTCCTCAACAGCATGCGGAAAGTCCTATCCAATGTTACTCTATGCCGCATCCGAGACAAGATCGATTACTTCACCAGATCATGTCAGAGTGGCTTCAAACGTGAACGCAGCTGCGCAGACATTGTATGGGCTCAACGCATGCTTGCGTCGGTAGTCATGTCCAAACATTGGGACTTCCACAAAATGACATGTCACGAGCCTTGACACAATTAAACACTCAAAGATCCTAGATGTACTATGCCAGGCCAGTTGCAATGAAGATGAGCTACGACTAGGGAGACTACTGCTTGCAGACACCAAGCTGAGAGTACGAGTCAAGTCAGTGATGTCTGTAGAGTTTGAAACCTCAATCGGCTCCCCACAGGTAGAGGGCCTATCTCCGGTGCTTTTCACCTGCTACCTTGCTGCCGCACTGAAATCTATGCAGGAAAGTTCCACAAGACCAAACCCCCCAGTGTCAATACTAGGCATGCCGCTAGAGATGGAATATATGCCGACGATGTGGACTTCATAGATGAGGAAAAGAAACCCCTTGACGAACTTCTCCCAATAGCTGCAAGCAAACTAAAAATTGAAAATCTTTATGAATGAATCCAAAACAGAGTTCATCCACATATACCTATCGACAAACCATGAAACTATAGAAAATGATGACCCACTTCGTGGCAGTGAACCATGGAGGAAAATTAAAACCCTGGGCTCACTGCTTTGCAGTACTGCTGACATTTCTGCACGCTGCGTCATGGGGAACATAGCTTTCCAGTCCTTCTGGAAGCTATGGATTCATAGATCAAAGATACCCTTGATAAAGAGGCTACATTTATACAATGCAACCTGCGTATCCTTGATGCTGTATGACTGTAACAGCTGGGCAGCTCCAAAGGCAGCTCTAGACAAACTCGATGCCTGCCACCACAAACACCTATGCACCATCACTGGACACCGATGGCCAGACAGCATAATTTCCAACGGTGCACTATGCAATACGTCACCGCTGTCTGTAAAAGACAGCAAAGATGGTCCATGTTTGGCCATGTGCTAAGGATGCCAGAAGAGACACCAGCACAGAGAGCCTTGGAATTCGCCCTACTCGGAGCCAGCAAATACAAAGCCAGAAGAGGACGTCATTGCATGAATCTGCTAAGTGTGGTACGGGGTGAAGCAGGACTCGGTACACTCAAGTCAAGAATGAACCTGAGGAAGCTAAGGATTTTGGCTGAGGACGAGACACAGTGGACAAAAGCAAAGAAGGACTGATTGCAGCTGTAGGATGTTTCTACTACTACAGGACAGTTGTCCTAGAAATATTCAGGTTATATTCTCCAAAACTTCTAGAACTCCAAGTTCTAGACTTCTAAAACACCAAGTTCTAGAACTGTTCTGGAATAAAACTTATAGTTCTATAATATTCTAGAATTAGTGTTATATAAATATTCTAGAACTAGGAATTCCAAACCTATTCTAGAATATAAGTTCTTGAATAGTTCTATAAGATTTTAAGAACTTGTATACTAGAAATTGTGTTTCAGAAAAGGTCTTGAACTTAGTTCTAGACCTGTTCTTGAAAATAAGTTCTTGGATAATTCTCGAACAACTGTTTAACTTGACAATTTAAGATCACTCAGAATACATGATACCTATTTAGACTAACAGATTGTTCCAACAATTAAATGTAGGTAATCATGTGGTATTACGTAATGCTGATAGGCCTAAATGTGTGTGTGTGTATGTGTGTGTGTGTGTGCATGCGTGCGTGCATACATGTGTGCGCGTGTACATCTGGGCATGGGCTGAAATGGAGTGAATTAGACTAACAGATTGTTTCAACAATTAAATGTAGGTAATCATGTGGTATTACGTAATGCTGATAGGCCTAAATGTGTGTGTGTGTGTATGTGTGTGTGTGTGTGTGCATGCGTGCGTGCATACATGTGTGCGCGTGTGCATCTGGGCATGGGCTGAAATGGAGTGAATTAGACTAACAGATTGTTTCAACAATTAAATATAGGTAATCATGTGGTATTACGTAATGCTGATAGGCGTCAATGTGTGTGTGCATGTGCATGTGTGCATGCGTGCGTGTGTGGGGGGGGGGATAAAATGGAGTGAAAAGCGACTCGTCCAAAACCATTGGAAGAAATTCAACCAAAGTTGGTATGAAGTGATCAGTTGATACCATTTTACAAGTCCCCAGTCAAGAAATTCAATGTGCAATAACTCTGGACCTGTTAAATATTTTGAAAGCGGGATTATTCACCAACAACTTTCAGTCAAATTGTCTTTAAACTATTCAGCATATTCAAAGTTAACCCTCATGGAAAATGTAGGCAGCAGACTGGCATTTAATATCAGAAAACAGCATGGTCTGATTTCTGAAGAAAATTAATTATAATGCAGTTGCTTTAAGAATGAACTCTGATATTAAGTTTTGAGGATCAAAGATTGTTTGTAAAGCACTTAACAAATCTGAGATCACTAATAACTATATGAATCTCTATGTGGCTGAGTTCCCAAGTTATCAGAAGTGGCGTGAGTGCTCAGAGGTCAGACTAACATATGGGTCATTCCATATAAGAAGGACCAAAATTTTTGAAATCCGTCAAGTCATAGTTTCAGATTTCGTTCAAACTTTGTCAGAGTAAGCATATGTATGTATTAACAGGATATTCCAAGTATTATAGTGAAAGGTCAAATACCTTTTGAAAACTGGCCTATCCAATACCCCCTGCCTAAAATTGACAAAAATTTGTAACAAAATTTCTATGTTTGAGGCTTCATATCTCACCGACTACAGTGCTCACAATACTAGGTCTTTTTATTTTAACAGTCTGGTCACCATAGTTCGAGAAAATCACAAGCATTTTGTGCTGACCTGTTTTAGGCATGTATTAGGGGTCGTCAAAAATGCCAAAAAATGTGATTTTTCATATTTTAATCCAAATTTGGTGATGCCGTAAAATGTATTTGTATTTGGTTTACACAAATGATTTCTATCCTGTTAACTAGAGCTACTGCCACTTTAGTGATATTTATTACCTAATGGCAAGATATGCTCCGCAAAAATTTTGTGGGAGCCATACCCCCACCCCTGTTCGCCAAAATGGGGTGACTTCATAACATCTTTTTTCAAAATAACCCCTTTCAATTTTTTTAATATTTTGGTGAATGTTATATATATGGTCAATGGTTACAGGGCCAAAAGGTTCACTCTTACATTTGTTTCCTTTTAGAGCTATGGCAAATACAAAATCTGATATTTTTTCAAAAACTTGTATGATATTCGATTTTGGGGGGTTAATAATTTTAAAAGTATACACTCTAGAAGTATGAAACAAGAGATGTAGTGCGTTTCCATGCCTTATTAAAAGAAACAACCAGCATTTCCCTTTTACAAAATAGATAAACATGGATTTTAGAGATGTCAAAACCTTACTTTGTTAAAATTTGACATTTTTGTGGGTAAACTACAAGTCATTATTCAACACCATTTTCAATGGGAATAACATATTGCCTGGAGAATATTTAAAAAACAATTTGACTATAAGTTGTTGCTGACTTAGCCATCAATAATTTTCAGTCAAATCATTTTCAAAATATACACCAGGTACAGAGTTTGTCCTGTAAGCTGGTCGAGCTGCAACAGCTCATCACTCAGTCTTGAGTTATCCAGTGTTAATAAAGACTGAGAGATTTCATATCTAGAGAAAATAACTCAACCTTCAGAGCTTTGTATATAATTAGGTCAATTGCTGTAATAGACATAGGTAGTGAGGTGATATTGATTAGTCACATGGTCTCAGTTTTTCTCAGATCTGCATGCAAGTATTGCTATCAACAAGAGTTCAGTCAAGCATTTTAAGTGATCAAGATTAGGCAGCATGACCAGTGAAAGTGTTTAATAATTACTGCTTTGAAACATTGACATTGTTGCTGATACACAAATGTTTAGATATTTACTTTAGAAATTTAATAATTCACTATACATTTTAATGATAAATTAGGCCTTTTAATTTGAAAAGTGTAAACTTTGACTAGGACACATTGCACAATGGCTGAATTACCAGAGACATTTTGTTCAGTTGGACGTCTCACTAATGATAAATGTCATAAGTTTACGGATAAATGCTCTGTAAATGATGTTTTACAATTGACGGCTACAGATAAAACACTTGTTGCAATGAGAAGCGGCCAGAGTGAGGATAGTTTAGAAACAGTGTGCTGTTACCACAAGAAACACTATCTGCATATATTCCCGATGATGAAGCAGAACACTTCATGTTGTGATCCCCTAAAAGTTCACAAAAAGCTTATTAAAAAGGGACTAGTTAATATAGATCAAGAAATTGTGGCATTAATACAGTCGAAAACTAGAGAGAGAAAACAACCTGGCCAAAAGATTTGCCATCATTGTTTGCAGAAAATTAATAACCTAACAGATTGTAGTGACAGTGAACCGGAATCAATGGCCATAGCAGATACTTTGTACAGTAATGCTGAATGCCTCAACTCTAGTTTCTCAGCAGTTGGAGTTTCTCCCCTAAAGAGTGTCCATTCAGAAAGGAAAGTATCATATGGTAAACGAAAAATCAAACAAATGGCAGAAGCAACAACAAGTCACGTGGCATCCCACCTAGGTTTTCCACCTAATAAATTAGTTGCTGACACTTCACAAACTGAATGTACATGTGATTCTAAGTTAGATGTGGACTACTTGGTATCGAACATGAATGAAAAACTGTCTGTGTCATCACGAAATCAAAAGATACAAGTATTGACTATTACACCTAAATCATGGTCGATAGATAAAACTGTTCAGGCTTTTCAGGCATGTGGTGTTACGCGTTATATGGTGAAACAAGCCAGACAACTTGCGCAGAATGATGGAATACTCGCTGATCGTGAAACCTTTAAAAGAAATAAGCTTGATCAGCATACACTAGATAGTGTTATTAACTACTACCAAGATGATACTGTATCTAGACTATTACCCGGGAAAAATTATTTTGTTACTATAAGAATTTGTGGTACCAAAGAACATAAGCAAAAACGGCTAATCCTGACAAATTTGAAGGAAGCACATGCTAATTTCAAAACAGAAACTGGACTTAAAATTGGTTTCTCTAAATTTGTTGAGTTAAGACCCAAATGGTGTGTAACTGTTTCTTCTAGCGGCAGCCACAATGTTTGTGTATGCGAAAAACACCAAAATGTAAAGTTTATGGTGGATGTTATCTCTGAAGACTATCATAACCTAATTGACAAATCTGTATGTGACAGTAGTTCTAGAAATTGCATGCTGCAACGATGTGAAAAGTGTCCAGGAACTGCATTTCTCAAAACTTACTTAGAGCAAGACCATTACGAGCACATGGATGAGGATGACATCATTAAATTCAATGAATGGGTATCCACAGACCGAATTGAAATCATGCGCCGAGAAGTATCAGTTGAAGATTTTATTTCTATATTATGTCAACGGATCCAAGAATTAACACCACATTCCTTCATAGCGAAATCTCAAAGTGAATTCTTGAAAGCGTGCAAACATGATTTAGATGACACTACTGCCATTGTTGTTCTCGACTTTGCTGAAAATTACAGCATTATTGTGCAAGATTGTGTACAGGGATTTTATTGGAACAATTCTCAAGTCACGATACATCCTTTGGCATTTTATGTTAAGGCTTATGGAAAGTTGAATGAAGAAAATGTATGCTTCATCTCTGAGTGTCTGAAACACGAAACAAATACTGTGTACTGTTTTCAGGAGATTTTTACAAGACATTTGAAGGAAAAGTATCCCAATATTCATATACCGTTAAAACTCGACTAAAGGACGCAGTTTTTTGGTCAAAACACATGTACTAGAAAGGGGGTTGCGTACTATAATCGAGAACATTCCTTCCCCACATTTTTGGCTCGAAATTTTTCTTAAAAAGTCACAGATTATACCACGGAAATTGAACTAAATGTTACCCTAGACAATTCACGCCGCCTGACGACTATGTTTAATGTATACTCCAAAAACACCAAGCGGAAGTGAAATTATTAAATTGGGGCGCCTAAATATTGCTTATTCTTTAATACATATCACTTATTAAATCAAAATTAATCCAGAATTTGACATAAAATGGCGTCGAGAAAAGATACGTGTATAAATCACGTGATTCGCCTCCAATCGCAAAAGATCTTTATTCTAATTAGAGCGAGTACTCGGATATAAATATTCTGGACTCGGAACTCGGAAATTGCTTTATATCATCATTGCGCGATAGGAACTGAATGTTCCCGTACCTGTTTGATAACCAACTCCCGTTAGCGCATAAGATTACACAGCGCCTCCAATCACAAAAGAGCCAGATAACCAACTACCGTTAGCGCATAAGATCACACAGCGCCTCCAAACGCAAAAGAGCCATTACAATCTGTTTCTATCACGCGATTTCGATGTTTTCAAGGAGACATTTTATGCCAAAATTAGATTGATTTTGATGTAATAAACAATCTTTATTGAAGATACACGATATTTAGGCGGTCCTATTTAATAATTTCTCTAACATCATGCAAATTTTTAGTCATGCATTAAACATGACCGGATTGATGGTTATTTTTGATACCAATTTTCGATTTTTTAAAGGTACATTTTTTCTAAATTTAACAGCGTCTTATACTTGAATACAAGAGTTTTTTGGGCGGATTTTGGTCAAATTTGGGACAGCGTCCTATATTCGAGGGCGGCCTTTAGTCGAGAAAGTACGGTAATTAAATACTTTAGTGATGGGTGTGCAGGACAATACAAGAACTTCAAAAACTTTATTAATGTCTGCCATCATTATTCAGATTTTGATATTAAGGCAGAATGGCATTTCTTTGCTACCAGCCATGGTAAAGGTGTTTGCGACGGTATCGGTGGCACAGTGAAGCGCTTAGCCACAAGGGCTAGTCTGCAAACAGCGCTTATACGAAATGCTAGTGAATTGTATGAATTCAGCCAACAGAACATAAGCAAGATCAAGTTCTTCTTAGTTAGTAAAGATGAGATCCAGAGCCATCATACAATGTTGGAAGAGCGGTATCTCCTTGCCAAAACAGTGCAAGGAACCAGGTCATTCCATTCGTTTGTTCCAAATGACACTAACTCTATCACAGTAAAGCGAATTTCAACTGATGATGTTTCATACACTCGGTCATTTTCTAACACACAACCTGGTATGTCATCAGAGATTCAGAATTTAAATATCCCTATGGAACTGTCTTTGAGTGACTATGTTGGTGCATTGTATGACAAAAATTGGTGGTTTGGCATAGTGTTAGAAATTAGTCTAGAAAATGAGGACTGTCTCATTTCGTTTATGAAGCCGCATGGACCAGCTCGATCCTTTAGTTGGCCAAGGCGCACAGACCAGTGCTGGGTTCCTTTTTGTGACATTCTAAGTAAGGTGTCAACACCATTGACAGCAACTGGCCGGCAGTACACTTTTCCACAAACTGATATCGACTTTATAAATGGACTATTTAAATAATTTGGAGGAGCGGTATATGCTGGATCATGTACCGTATCATCAATTATTGCTGAGCTATGTAGTATTATGTACTATCTCTTAACACTTTTATATTATATCATGTGTATTAACCAATGCCTGTCTCAGTTTATTAAATAATTCCATGAAATGGGTGACATTTAGGCATACTTTAGTATGAGAGATTACACATATTGGCCTGGTCGCAGTGTGTCAAAATTGTCTATAAATGGCCATAGAAATCCATGTAGCTGTACTAATATGACCATAATATACCATTCAATGTCCACCTATGATGAAAAAGTATCTAAAATGCTAAAGTGGAGATATTTTAAACTTTTTAAAACAAATTAGATTGTCGCGAAAAATGTCAAATTTTAACAGAGTCGGGTCTTTGGGTCTAGAAAATCGATGTTTATGTATTATATAACCAGGGAATGCTGATTGGTTCTTCTAATATAGCAGGAGAACTGGTTGTATCGCTTGTTTCATGCCTCTAGGCCCTATAATTTTAAAATTATTAACCCCCAAAAATGGAATATCGTACAAGTTTTACAAAAATATCACATTTCTAATATGCCATAGCTCCAAAAGGGAACAAATGTAAGAGTGGAAGTTTTAACCATGTAACTATTGACCATATATCTACCATTCACCAAAATAAAATAAAAATTGAAAGGGGTTATTTTGACTTAATAGGCGATGAAGTTGGCCCTCTTTTGTGAACAGGGGTGGTGCATTGGGCCCCCAAAATTTTTTGATGAGCAAACCTTGCTGTTAGTCAGTAAATATTACTAAGCTAATATTAGCTCTAGTGAACTGGGTAGAAATCATTTAGTTACAGCAACTATAATATACATTTTACTGTATCACCAAATTTTGTTGAAACAGGAAAAAAAGCTGTTTTTAACGTTTTTGGTGACCCCTAAAACACACCCAAAACAAGTCAACACATATTGCTTGTTATTTTCCTCAAGTATGCTGACCAGACCATTAGAATGAAAAGATCTAGTATTGTAAACAGTATATTGGATGAGATATGATGTCTCAAACATTGGATTTGTACTTGAAACTTTTGTCAATTTTAGCATAGGGGTCTTTGAGAGGGCATTTTTCAAAAAGTATTTCACATATCAGTTAAAAAATTGTCATGCTCAATTAAAACATCCATATGCTCACACTGAGAAAGTTTGAAGGAAATCTGTGACTATGAGTTGACGGGCATTGGTCCATCTTGTACGGAATGACCCATATGAACTTGTGAGTTAATTCTAAATAACACTAACTATACCCGATGATGTCGAGAGGGCAGTAGTTCCATGATCCAGTGATGTCTAGAGGGCATTAGTTCCGTGACGTAACCCTAACTGTATACAATGATGCCCAGAGGGCAGTAGTTCTGTAATCCAATGATGTCTAGAGGGCAGTAGTTCTGTGATCCAATGATATCCAGAGGGCAGTAGTTCTGTCATCCAATGATGTCTAGAGTGCAGGAGTTCTGTGATCCAATGATGTCCAGAGGGCAGTAGTTCTGTGATCCAATGATGTCTACTAGAGGGCAGTAGTTCTGTGATCCAATGATGTCTACTAGAGGGCAGTAGTTCTGTGATCCAATGATGTCTACTAGAGGGCAGTAGTTCTGTGATCCAATGATGTCTACTAGAGGGCAGTAGTTCTGTGATCCAATGATGTCTACTAGAGGGCAGTAGTTCTGTGATCCAATGATGTCTAGAGGGCAGTAGTTCCATGAATCTGATGTAACACTAACTGTATCCAATGATGTCTAGAGGGCAGTAGTTCTGTGATCCAATGATATCCAGAGGGCAGTAGTTCTGTCATCCAATGATGTCTAGAGGGCAGGAGTTCTGTGATCCAATGATGTCCAGAGGGCAGTAGTTCTGTGATCCAATGATATCCAGAGGGCAGTAGTTCTGTCATCCAATGATGTCTAGAGGGCAGGAGTTCTGTGATCCAATGATGTCCAGAGGGCAGTAGTTCTGTGATCCAATGATGTCTACTAGAGGGCAGTAGTTCTGTGATCCAATAATGTCTACTAGAGGGCAGTAGTTCTGTGATCCAATGATGTCTACTAGAGGGCAGTAGTTCTGTGATCCAATGATGTCTAGAGGGCAGTAGTTCCATGAATCTGATGTAACACTAACTGTATCCAATGATGTCTAGAGGCAGTAGTTCCATGATTCAGTGATGTCTAGAGGCAGTAGTTTTGTGATTCAGTGATGTCTAGTGGCAGTAGTTTTGTGATTCAGTGATGTCTAGAGGCAGTAGTTTTGCGATTCTGATGTTGATTGAGGAGTTATTTTGATGATCAGAGCGGCACCCGTCTAAATCAGCCATAAAGCTAATAACAGGCTTCATTCAACCTACATCCTAGCCCTGTTGCCATTCCGCTGTCCATGTCACACAGACCAATGATTATCTAGTGATAGAATGCTCAATTGCACGTCAGGGTTGTAGTCAATCGCGTGTAAAGATAAAGCATCATTTGGGCTCACACAGGCAGATTGAATTGCGCTTTGTATGACATTATTTGTCTTGCTCTGTGTAATTTTGACAAGATTAGCTCTCTGATTGGATCATGAATAGCCATAAAAGAGCCAGTGTTTACTGTAACTCAGTCAAGAAGCAGTAATTGATAAATAATTAACTCAGCAGGGCTGCAGTGCGTAACAAGCACTAAACTCATGTTATAAAGATTGGTCTAAATGCAAAATTCAATAATCAATATTGCACTCAAGCGACCAATTTGAAAAGCAGTTTCTATAACCTATGACATCCTGCCACCTTAGATACTGTTACCAAGAGCTACGATGTCCTACCAACATAGATTCAGACTTAAAAATAATCTGACAGTGAAGCTGGTTTAAAATCTGTTAGTGATTAAAATTCTGTTACTGTTAGACATCTATTAGTTTTCTTATGGAACTCTGCGCCTTGCGTTTTTGACATGCCACTATTGGCAGCTTTAACCCGTACCACTCTGATGTCAATATTCTATCTTTTACTGTGTCAATAGCAAAGAAACTGGTGTACATTTTACAATAATTTTGGTGAAAGATGTTGCTGTCTACAATGGCACCATCTCCCACCAAATTTATTGTAACATGAACACCAGTTCACCTTTTAATTTAATTTGAAAATTTAAAGTTTTGACATCAGAGTGGTAAGAGTTAATTGCATGAATTAGAACTGTGACCTGTTCAGTCCATTTATGTATTACTGATTGTGATCACCTTGTTTATAGTAATATGAAGATTCTATCATTCTCTTGTACTGTGACGTGTGTGATACGGCTATAATATATGGCACTGTCTCACTGCCTGATCACGCTCCAGGCCTTGACAAGCTGAACACGCTCCAGGCCTTGACAAGCTGATCATGCGCCAGGCCTTGACAAGCTGATCATGCTCCATGCCTTGACAAACTAATCATGCGCCAGGCCTTGACAAGCTAATCATGCGCCAGGCCTTGACAAGCTGATCATGCTCCATGCCTTGACAAGCTAATCATGCTCCAGGCCTTGACAAGCTAATCACGCTCCAGGCCTTGACAAACTAATCACGCTCCGTGCCTTGACAAGCTGATCATGCTCCATGCCTTGACAAACTAATCACGCTCAAGACCTTGACAAACTAATCACGCTCCGTGCCTTGACAAGCTGATCATGCTCCATGCCTTGACAAGCTGATCATGCTCCATGCCTTGACAAGCTGATCACGCTCCAGGCCTTGACAAACTAATCATGCTCCATGCCTTGACAAGCTAATCATGCTCCATGCCTTGACAAGCTAATCATGCTCCATGCCGTGACAAGCTAATCATGATCCATGCCTTGACAAACTAATCATGCTCCATGCCGTGACAAACTAATCATGCTCCATGCCTTGACAAACTAATCATGCTCCATGCCTTGACAAGCTGATCATGCTCCATGCCTTGACAAGCTGATCATGCTCCATGTCTTGACAAGCTGATCATGCTCCATGCCTTGACAAGCTGATCACGCTCCATGCCTTGACAAACTAATCACGCTCCAGGCCGTGACAAACTAATCACGCTCCAGGCCTTGACAAACTAATCACGCTCCATGCCTTGACAAACTAATCACGCTCCGTGCCTTGACAAACTAATCATGCTCCATGCCTTGACAAACTAATCACGCTCCATGCCTTGACAAACTAATCACGCTCCATGCCTTGACAAACTAATCATGCTCCGTGCCTTGACAAACTAATCATGCTCCATGCCTTGACAAACTAATCATGCTCCATGCCGTGACAAACTAATCACGCTTCATGCCTTGACAAACTAATCACGCTCCGTGCCTTGACAAACTAATCACGCTCCAGGCCTTGACAAACTAATCACGCTCCGTGCCTTGACAAACTAATCACGCTCCATGCCTTGACAAACTAATCACGCTCCATGCCTTGACAAACTAATCACGCTCCGTGCCTTGACAAACTAATCACGCTCCAGGCCTTGACAAACTAATCATGCTCCGTGCCTTGACAAACTAATCACGCTCCAGGCCTTGACAAACTAATCACGCTCCATGCCTTGACAAACTAATCACGCTCCGTGCCTTGACAAACTAATCACGCTCCAGGCCTTGACAAGCTAATCACGCTCCATGCCTTGACAAACTAATCATGCTCCGTGCCTTGACAAACTAATCACGCGCCAGGCCGTGACAAACTAATCACGCTCCAGGCCTTGACAAGCTAATCACGCTCCATGCCTTGACAAGCTAATCACGCTCCATGCCTTGACAAACTAATCATGCTCCAGGCCCTGACAAGTTACTCAAGCTCCAGGCCCTGACAAGCTAATCGCGCTCCAGGCCTTGACAAGCTAATCACGCTCCAGGCCTTGACAAGCTGATCATGCTCCAGCCCTTGACAAACTAATCACGCTCCAGATCTTGACAAGCTAATACAGAGTACTATTAGACTGTCACAAGTCCTCAGATTAGGCCAGTCACTTAGATCTTGTCACCAAGCAGCCGAAGCAGGTCAAGCAGAACAGCTGATCTCTCTGAACCAGACAGTCTCATTATTGACCATAGCAGGCCTCATTATCAATGTGATTAACACAGGTTTCAATAATTATACCTACAGGCATTTATTAGCTCACCTGGCCAGAATGGCCAAGTGAGCTTATGCGATGGCGACCGCCCGTCATCTGTGTGTTGTCTGTCATCCGTCAACTTTTTCTTTAAACAACTTCTCAAGAACCACTGGGCCGATTATATTTGGCAGGAATCATCCCTAGGGCATAGAGATTCAAGTTTGTTCAAACGAAGCTGATCGGCCAAAATCCAAGATGGCCGTTGGCCAAAATGGCCGATTTTTAGAAACACTTTAAAAAATCATCTCTGAAACCGCTGGAGGAATTGATTCAAAGCTCATAACACATCATCTATTGCAATGGTAGACTCAAGTTTGTTCAAGGCAACCTGATTGGCCAATTTGCCTGGCAGCCATCTTGGATGACCTAGTTTTCGCAAAAACGACTTCTCCCGAACCGCTGAAGGGATGGACCTGAAATTTGGTAAATATGCTGAGGGACCAAGGTCCATTCAAGTTTGTTCAAGGGAAGCGCGTACGTTAAAAAACATGGCCACCATCCACCAATCAAAATTTACCGTTTGTTGGTCATATTGGCTTTTTTGTATTCGATGTATTTTGATGGCGAAAATTGCTTTATATATGCTTGTCAGTGTGGCGAGTTCAAATATGCCACTTGCGAGACTGTCGAATAAACGATTTGACTGCCATCTTGATTTGTTTTCCCGCCATAGTCTCCCATAGTAAAGCAATGGGCCCATAGTAAAGCAATGGGGAAATCTTTAAATGACTTCTCAAGAACCACTGGGCCGATTTCAATTATATTTGGGAGGAAGCATTCATAGGGCATAGAGATCTAAGTTTGTTCAAATGAAGCGGATCGGTCAAAATCCAAGATGGGCGCCGGCCAAAATGGCCGATTTTTAGAAACATTAAAAAATCTTCTCCGAAACCGCAAGAGGAATTGATTCAATACTCATAACAAATCATTTATGGCAACATTATACCCATGTTTGTTCAAGCCAACCTTATTGGCTTATTTGCTTGGCGGCCATCTTGGATGACGTAGTTTTCCCAAAAACAACTTCTCCCGAACCGCTGAAGGGATAGAGCTGAAATTTATTAAATATGCTTAGGGACCAAGGGCCATTCAAATTTGTTCAAAGGAATTTTGCACGTTAAAAACATGGCCGGCATCAACCAATCAAAATTTAGCATTTGTTGGTCATATTTGTTTTTTTGTATTTGATGTATTTTAATAGCGAAAATTGCTCTATATATGCTTATCAGGGTGGCGATTTCAAATATGCCACTTTCGAGACTGTCGGATAAATGGTATATATTTGGCAGGAAACATCTATAGGGCATAGAGATCTAATTTTGTTCAAACGAAGCGGATCGGTCAAAATCCAAGATGGCCGCCGACCAAAATGGCTGATTTTTGAAAACTCAGTAAATATGATCTAGGGCAACAGCTGAAACAAGTTTGTTCAAGAGAACTTGATTGGCCAAATAGTTTGGCGTCCATCTTGGATGACCTAGTTTTTTCGAAAACAACTCCTCAAGAACCGCTGGAAGGATCAGGCTGAAATTTGGGAGATTTGATTAGGGGCTAAGGGCCATTAAAATTTGTTCAAGGGAAATTGATCCATCAAAAAATATGGCTGCCGTGGGCCAATCAAAATGTAGCATGTTTGGTGGCCATATTGAATTTTACTTTGGCGAATCTTGAAGCCGAAATTGGTTTTATATATGTGTTTGGGCATTCTGATTTCAGATTTGCCATTTTCAAAACTGTCGGATAAACGTTTTAGCGGCCATAATGGATCATTTTCCAACTATAAACTCCCATGTACTAAAGCATTAGGAAATTTCAAGTGTGTTTGGCAGAAAACATACATAGGGCATAGAGATACACGTTTGTTCAAATGAAGTCGGTTTGTAATTTGCCTGGCGGCCATCCTGGATTTTTTAAATGCCTTTAAAAATCTTCTCTTCCGAATCTGCTGGGGGGATTGATTCAAAACTCATGACAGGTTATTTACGGAAACAGCTGAATTCAGTTTGTTCAATGGAACTTGATTGCCTAATGCTTTAGCAGTCATCTTGGATGACTTGGTTTTCATGAAAACAACTTCGTATCCAGAATCGCTGAACAGATTGGGCCGAAATTTGGGAGATATGATAAGGGACTAAGGGCTGTTAAGTTTTGTTCAAAAGTAGTTGATACATAAAGAAACATGGCTTCTGTTTTCTTGTTATAATTCTGCTCAACTCTATAGGGTTCTACTTATTGTTGATGGCCTTTCTGTTTGAAATGCCTATGATGCAGGTGAGCGATACAGGCCCCTTGGGATTCTTGTTTACAAATTTACTGTCTTCAAATTAATACATAAGTTTCAATTATACTTTTAAAAGAATTTATTGTTAGCTCACCTGACCAGAATGGCCTAGTGAATGTGTGCCATGGCGACCATCCGGTATCCGGCCATCAAGCTTTTCTTTAAACGACTTCTCAAGAACTGCTGGGTCAATTTCAATTATATTTGGCAAAAAGCATGCATGCAGCATGGAGATCCAAGTTTGTTCAAAGGAAGCCGATCGGCCAATTTGGCCAGCAGCCATATTGGATTTTGGCTGATTTTTAGCTCACCTGGCCTGAAAATTTTCAAAACTGTCGGATAAACGGTTTGGCAGCCATCTTGGATCATTTTCCTGCCAAAAGCTCTCATACTAAAGCAATGGGAAATTTAAAATGTCTTCTCAAGAACTGCTATGCCGATTTCAATTATATTTGGCAGGAACCATCCTTAGGGCATAGGGATCCAAGTTTGTTCAAACGAAGCTGATAAGCCAATTTGGTCGGTGGCCATCTTGGATTTTAGCCGATTTTAGGAAATGTCTTTAAAAATCTTCTCCGAAACCGCTTGGTGGATTGAAGCAAACCCCATGAAATATGATCTAGGGCAAGAGCTGCACCAAGTTTGTTCAAAGGAACTTGATTGGCCAAATGGTTTGGTGGGCATCTTGGATAACCTTTTTTTTTAGATATTGGGCCCCGAGTGCCATTAAAGTTTTTTCAAGGGAGGGAGCTGCATCAGAAACATGGCCGCAGTGGACCAATCAAAATGTAGCATGTTTGGCAGCCATATTGGACTTGCAAAAATGTTCACAAACTCATTTAAAAGACTACTCCTAAACCACCCATCAATAATTTTGACAAAAATGCATAGTGCTCCAGGTGAGCGACGCAGACCCCTTGGGCCTCTTGTTAGAAATGTCTTTAAAAATCTCTGAAAACGCTTGGGGAATCGATTCAAAACTCACGAAACATCATTTAGGCCAAAGGCTAAGCCATATTTGTTCAGGAGAACTTGATTGACCAAATGGTTTGGCGACCATCTTGGATGACCTAGTTTTTGCGAAAACGACTTCACAAGATCGGGCCAGGATGTAGGAGATATTATTAGGAGCTAAGGGCCATCAAAGCTTGTTCGAAGGAAGTAGATCCATCAAAAAACATGGCCTCTGTGGGCCAATCAATATGTAGTGTGTTTGGCAGCCATATTGGATTTTTTTATTTGATATATTTTGAGGCTGAAATTGGTTTTATATATATGTTTTTGGGTATTCTGATCTCAAATTTGTGATTTTCGAAACTCAGGTTTGTCGACCATCTTGGATAATTTTCCCGCCTAAACCTCCCTTATTAAAGAAATGGGAAATGTTTTCTCGAGAACCCCTGGGCCGATTTCAATTATATTGAGCAGGAACATTCCTTAGGACATAGAGATTCAAGTTTGTTCAAACGAAGCTGATAGGCCCATTTGGCCGGTCGCCATGTTGGATTTTGGCCGATTTTTAGAAATTTCTTTAAAAATCTCCAAAACGACTTGGATCATCGATTCAAAATTCAGGAAATATGATCTAGGGTTTGAAGAGCTGAACCAAGTTTGTTCAAGGGACCTTGATTGGCCAAGTAGTATGGAGGCCATCTTGAATGACTGAAAACAACTTCTTCCCCAGAACCATTGAACAAAATTAGGCAAATATTATTAGGGAATAAGGGCCATTAAAGTTTGTTCAAGGGAAGTTGATATGTAAAAAAACAAACATGGTCACGATGGACAAATCAAAATGTAGCGTGTTTGGCGGCCATAATGGATATATTTATTTGATGGATTCTTAAGCAGAAATTGGTTTTATATATGTTTTTAGGTATTCTGATTTCAAATTTGCCATTTTCAAAACTAGGATAAACGGTTTGTCGGCCATCTTGAATATTTTTGCCACCAAAAACTACCATACTAAATCAATGCAAAATTTTTAATGTCTCTTTCTCGAGAACCACTGGGCCAATTTCAAGTATATTTGACAGGAAGCATCCTTATGACAGATACAAGGCTGTTTAAAGAAAGACATTCAGGCCATTTGCCCGGTGGCCATCTTGGATTTTGGCTGACTTAGAAACGTCTAAAAATCTCGGAAACAGCTTGGGGGATCGATGCAGATATCATGAAATATGATCTAGGGCAAGAGCTGAACCAAGTTTGTTTGAGGGAACTTGATTTGCCAATTGGTTCGTTGGCCATCTTGGATGACCTACTTTTCGTGACAACAACTTCTCCAGAACCGGTGAACGGATTGGGCCAAAATTTGGCAAATATGATTAGGGCTGAAGAGCCATTAAAATTTGTCCATGGAAAGTTGATTGGGCCTAATTTGACTGTTGTCAAAAACATGTACGCCGTGAATCAATCAAAATGTTGTGCTTTTAATGGACATCTTGTATTTTCTGCATTCTGAGAAAATCTTAGAAAGACTGCTTATTAAGCATTGGGCCAATTTCAATAATACTTGCCGTAACTTTCTTCACTGAAAATTTGATTGGTAAATTTTTCCAGTGGTCATATCATTTTGTTCGTCTGTGCGAGTGGCCGATAATTCCAGGTGAGCAATACAGGCCAATTGGGCCGTTTGTTATAGATGCAAATTTAACCTCTTCTCATAGATTAATTAAATGCATGGACTTTATGTAAAAAATGTGGTGACCTGTTACTTTATAGGCACTTGAAGTATAGTATCCCTACAAATGTCAAGATGTATCACTTACTGCAAATGTCAAGTCACCACTCACTGCAAATGTCAAGATGTATCACTCACTGCAAATGTCAAGTCATATCACTCACTGCAAATGTCAAGATGTATCACTCACTGCAAATGTCAAGTTATATCACTCACTGCAAATGTCAAGTTATATCACTCGCTGCAAATGTCAAGTTATATCACTCGCTGCAAATGTCAAGACATATCACTCACTGCAAATGTATCACTCACTGAAAATGTCAAGTCGCATCACTCACTGCAAATGTCAAGACATATCACTCACTGCAAATGTATCACTCACTGAAAATGCCAAGTCACATCACTCATTTCAAATGTCAAGATATATCACTCACTTAATCAATCACTGCAGATGTCATGTCATATCACTCACTTAATCAATGACTGTAAATGTCAAGACATATCATTCACTTAATCAATGACTAAATGTCAAGACATATCACTCGCTGCAAATGTCAAGACATTTATCACTCACTTAATCAATCACTGTAAATGTCAAGACATATCACTCACTTAATCAATCACTGTAAATGTCAAGACATTTCACTCACTTAATCAATCACTGCAAATGTCAAGACATCACTCACTTAATCAACCGCTGTAAATATCAAGACATATCACTCACTTAATCAACCGCTGTAAATGTTGACATATCACTCACTTAATCAACCGCTTTAAATGTCAAGACATAATACTCACTGCAAGTGTCAAGTCATTTCACTCACTTAATCAATCGCCGTAAATATCAAAACATATCACTCACTTAATCAACCGCTGTAAATGTCAAGAAATCACTCACTTAATCATTCACTGTAAATGTCAAGACTTACCACTCACTTAATCAATCACTGTAAATGTCAAGACATATCACTCACTAAATCAATCACTGTAAATGTCAAGTCATTTTACTCACTTAATCAATCACTGCAAGTGCCAAGACATATCACTCACTTAATCAATCACTGCAAATGTGAAGACATATCACTCACTTAATCAATCACTGCAAATGTCAAGACATATCACTCACTTAATCAATCACTGCAAATGTCAAGACATCACTCACTTAATCAATCACTGCAAATGTCAAGACACATTCAATTTCAAGACATATCACTCACTTAAACACTCACTGTAAATGTCAAGACATATCACTCACTTAATCAATCACTGTAAATGTCAAGACATTCACTCACTTAATTAAACACTGTAAATGTCAAGCCACTCACTTAATCAATCACTGCAAATGTCACTTAATCACTCACTTAATCAATCACTGCAAATGTCAAGACATATCACTCACTGTAAATGTCAAGACATATCACTCACTTAATCAATCACTTCAAATGTCAAGACATATCACTCACTTAATCAATCACTTCAAATGTGAAGACATATCACTCACTGCAAATGTTAAGACATATCACTCTTAAACAACCAGTGCAAATGTCAAGCCATATCACTCATTGCAAATGTCAAGACATATCACTCACTGCAAATGTCAAGACTTATCACTCTCTTAATCAATCACTGTAAATGTCAAGACATATCAGTCACTTAATTAACCACTGCAAATGTCAAGACATATCACTCACTGCAAATGTCAAGACATATCACTCACTGCAAATGTCAAGACGTATCACTCACTTAACAACCACTGCAAATGTCAAGCCATATCACTCATTGCAAATGTCAAGACATATCACTCACTGCAAATGTCAAGACTTATCACTCTCTTAATCAATCACTGTAAATGTCAAGACATATCAGTCACTTAATTAACCACTGCAAATGTCAAGACTTATCACTCTTTTAATCAATCACTGTAAATGTCAATACATCAGTCACTTAATTAACCACTGCAAATGTCAAGACATATCACTCACTGCAAATGTCAAGACTTATCACTCACTGCAAATGTCAAGACAGATCACTCACTTAATCAATCACTGTAAATGTCAAGACATATCACTCACTTAATCAATCACTGTAATTGTCAAGACATATCAATCACTGCAAATGTCAAGACAGATCACTCACTTAATCAATCACTGTAAATGTCAAGACATGTCACTCACTTAATCAATCACTGTAAATGTCAAGACATATCACTCACTTAATCAACCACTGCAAATGTCAAGAGATATCACTGTTATAGGGGATACGGGAATGAAGGCATGTACTTATATGGGATGTGGGAATGGATTAACCACTGCAAATGTCAAGACTTATCACTCTTTTAATCAATCACTGTAAATGTCAATACATCAGTCACTTAATTAACCACTGCAAATGTCAAGACATATCACTCACTGCAAATGTCAAGACTTATCACTCACTGCAAATGTCAAGACAGATCACTCACTTAATCAATCACTGTAAATGTCAAGACATATCACTCACTTAATCAATCACTGTAATTGTCAAGACATATCAATCACTGCAAATGTCAAGACAGATCACTCACTTAATCAATCACTGTAAATGTCAAGACATGTCACTCACTTAATCAATCACTGTAAATGTCAAGACATATCACTCACTTAATCAACCACTGCAAATGTCAAGAGATATCACTGTTATAGGGGATACGGGAATGAAGGCATGTACTTATATGGGATGTGGGAATGGATAATCTTGCTTATGTAGGATGTGGGAATGGACACTTGCTTATGTAGGATGTGCGAATGAACATTGAGGTTTGGGAGTGTTTTATGGGACGTGGGAATGAACAATCATGTTTATATGGGATGTGGGGAGAACACTTGTTAGCCTACCTGGCCAAAAAGGCCAAGTGAGCTTATAACATGGCGACCTTCCGTCATCAGTCAGTGAACTTTTGCTGGGTGGATTTCAACCAAATTTGGCAGGAATGCTTCTATGTTGATATGTTCCAGAAAATCTATTAATAATTTGGATTGGTCAAATTTTTGTTTTTTTATGTTAAAATTTACTGTAAAATGTAAAAAAGGTGGCTAGCAGGACCCTGATAGTGGTACTGCTCCAGTACATATATATTCAAAATTCTCTGTCTATCAGTTAGCCTGTCTAGCTATCCATCCATCTGTTAGCCTGTCTAGCTATCCATCCATCTGTTAGCCTGTCTAGCTATCCATCCATCTGTTAGCCTGTCTAACTGTCCATTCATCTGTTAGCCCCTGTCTAGCTATGCATTCATCTGTTAGCCTGTCTAGCTATCCATCCATCTGTTAGCCTGTCTAACTGTCCATTCGTCTTTCTGTCTGTTCGCCCGCCTGTATACTGTATCTGAAATTGATGTATTGTATGATAAAGGCTGTATGGAGTCTTCTAGTCTGAGGTATGTCATGTAACAAGAGTAAGACTGTGTCAATAAATTGTTGGCACGGTTGCATTCACAAAACTTCCACCTATGGTCACTCGTGGTATGGTAAGACGTATCAAAAGTGCTGTTCCTTTCATAGTTTTACAGCAAATTTAGTTCAGGGGGAGGTGCGAACGTAGCCTCTGATGTAATGTATCTGAGAGCATAGCCTCTGATATAATCTAACTGTGAGCGTAGCCTCTGCTGTAATGTAGCTGGGAGCGTAGACCGTGATTTAATGTATCTATGAGCGTAGCCTCTTATGTAATGTATCTGCGAGGGTAGCCTCTGATGTAATATATCTGCGAGTGTAGCCTCTGATGTAATGTATCTGCGAGGGTAGCCTCTGATGTAATGTATCTACGAGCGTAGTCTTTGCGATGTAATGTATCTGCAAGGGTAGCCTCTGTCATGTAATCTATCTGCGAGGGTAGCCTCTGTGATGTAATGTATCTATGAGCGTCGCCTCTGATGTAATATATTTGGGAGCGTAGCCTCCGATGTAATTATCTGTGAGCGTAGCCTCTGATATAATGTATATGTGAGCGTAGCCTCTGATGTTATATATCTGTGAGCGTAGCCTCTGATGTAATGTATCTGCGAGCCTAGACTCTGATGTAATATATCTGTAAGGGTAGCCTCTGATGTAATGTATCTGAGCGTAGCCTCTGATATAATATATCTGGGAACGTAGCCTCCAATGTAATGTATCTGTGAGCGTAGCCTCTGATGTAATGTATCTGGGAGTGTAGCCTCTGATGTAATGTATCTGTGAGCGTAGCCGCCGATATAATGTATCTGGGAGCGTAGCCTCTGATGTAATGTATCTGTGAGCGTAGCCTCTGATGTAATGTATCTGGGAGTGTAGCCTCCGATGCAATGTATCTGGGAGTGTAGCCTCTGATGTAATGTATCTGTCAGCGTAGTCTCTGTGATGTAATATATCTGTGAGCGTAGCCTCTGATGTAATGTATCTGCGAGGGTAGCCTGTGATGTAATATATCTGCGAGCATAGCCTCTGTCATGTAATCTATCTGCGAGGGTAGCCTCTGTGATGTAATATACCTGTAAGCGTAGCCTCCAATGTAATGTATCTGTGAGCGTAGCCTCTGATGTAATATATCTGGGAGCGTAGCCTCCGATGTAATGTTTCTGAGAGCATAGCCTCTGATGTAATGTATCTGCGAGCATAGCCTCTGTGATGTAATGTTTCCGGGAGCGTAGCCTCCGATGTAATGTATCTGTGAGCGTAGCCTCTGTGATGTAATATATCTGTGAGCGTAGCCTCTGATGTAATGTGTCTGCAAGCGTAGCCTCTGTGATGTAATGTATCTGCGAGCGTAGCCGCTGTGATGTAATGTATCTGGGAGCATAGCCTCTGTGATGTGATGTAATGTATCTGTGAGCGTAGCCTCTGATGTAATGTATCTGCGAGCATAGCCTCTGTGATGTAATATATCTGTGAGTGTAGCCTCTGATGTAATGTATCTGTGAGTATAGCCTCTGTGATGTAATGTATCTGGGAGTATAGCCTCTGTGATGTAATGTATCTGTGAGTATAGCCTCTGTGATGTAATATATCTGTGAGCGTTGCCTCTGATGTAATGTATCTGTGAGTATAGCCTCTGTGATGTAATGTATCACTAAGGTTATAGTTTCCATAAATTAGAACATATAATACAAAATTCTGCTTGTACATTTTGCATTATTTTCAGCTATTTAGAGCAAATATGTTGAAATGTGTTTAGAATAAAGTACATGTCATGCATGTAGGCACAAGCGATATAACCTTTAACACTCAAGTCAGCCAAAAATGGCTTCTACAGCCGTTTTGGGAAATGTCCATATGCAGACGACCAAGAGAAGAGTATTTTGGAAAATTTACCACTGGAATGACTGGCTCAATAACCGAGCCTGTCATGCCAGTGGTAAAATTTCAAAAATACTGTTCTTGGTATGCAAAGGGACATGTTCTATGAGAAAATTGCAACTTTCTTGAACAAATTTGAGGGTTAAAATGTGTCAGGCAATGGAGCCTCAAGGCCACTTGTTCATGTTCTGCTTGAGCAAGATCTGAAGCCTCATAACATTGCTCTATGATGTGATGGTCTACATTCTATATTGTCTGTAACCTCTGAGGCTACCTGATTGTCTATTAAATGCTGAGCCTCTGGTATTTGCCTCTCATTGTTGTCTTCTTTCAGTGGTAGACTGTTGTATTCGGCAAATGCTGAGCTGAGTTTTGTTCACAGTTTATCGGTTGAACTATTGATTTATTTGATCAGTTTCTAAATCAGTGAGAACAGAAGAAAAGAAAGCTGGGCTCTGTACGCATCAGAGAATGGCACTGATTAAGGGCCCAATTAAGTGAGCGTTGGCTCCTTAATAAAGCGCGGACGGCTGCCATGCTGTCACTTTCAGATTGATTTGATGCTGCTTCAGTATTCCACAAATAACTCAAGAAAATGTGATGGCTAAATAAGAATCCCCGGAGTAGTGAGTGAAGAAACGCTTCCTGAATGCCGAGGATGACAGCCTAGACAAGAGATCTGATTGGATCCAAAGCATGGTGGCCGCATTATCACAGAGATATCGTCAGTGTTTGACATTAAGTATTTCCTGTTGTCATTAGATGATGTGATGTATTAACCCTAATACCACTCGGATGTCAAAATAAAAAATTGTCAAAGTAAATTAATAAGATGAATTGGTGTTCATTTTTCAACAAATTTGGTGGAAGATGGTGCTGTCGTAGACAGCAACAGCGTCCACCAAAATTATTGAAACATGTACACCAGTTTCTTTGCTATTGACACAGTAAAAGATAGAGTATCAGTGGGGTAATAGAATAAATAGTGGGGTAATAGACTAAATAGTGGGGTAATGGACTAAATAGTGGGGTAATAGACTAAATAGTGGGGTAATAGACTAAATAGTGTGGTAATGGACTAAATAGTGTGGTAATGGACTAAATAGTGGGGTAATAGACTAAATAGTGTGGTAATAGACTAGATAGTGTGGTAATGGACTAAATAGTGTGGTAATGGACTAAATAGTGTGGTAATAGACTAAATAGTGGGGTAATAGACTAGATAGTGTGGTAATGGTCTAAATAGTGTGGTAATGGACTAAATAGTTGGGTAATAGACTAAATAGTGTGGTAATAGACTAAATAGTGTGGTAATAGACTAAATAGTGGGGTAATAGACTAAATAGTGGGGTAATGGACTAAATAGTGGGGTAATAGACTAAATAGTGTGGTAATGGACTAAATAGTGTGGTAATAGACTAAATAGTGGGGTAATAGACTAAATAGTGTGGTAATGGACTAAATAGTGGGGTAATGGACTAAATAGTGGGGTAATAGACTAAATAGTGTGGTAATGGACTAAATAGTGTGGTAATAGACTAAATAGTGTGGTAATAGACTAAATAGTGGGGTAATAGACTAAATGGTGGGGTAATGGACTAAATAGTGTGGTAATGGACTAAATAGTGTGGTAATAGACTAAATAGTGGGGTAATAGAATAAATAGTGGGGTAATAGACTAAATAGTGTGGTGATGGACTAAATAGTGGGGTAATAGACTAAATAGTGGGGTAATGGACTAAATAGTGGGGTAATAGACTAAATAGTGGGGTAATAGACTAAATAGTGGGGTAATGGGCTAAATAGTGGGGTAATGGATTAAATAGTGGGGTAATAGACTAAATAGTGTGGTAATGGACTAAATAGTGTGGTAATAGACTAAATAGTGTGGTAATGGACTAAATAGTGGGGTAATAGACTAAATAGTGGGGTAATGGACTAAATAGTGGGGTAATATACTAAGTAGTGGGGTAATGGACTAAATAGTGTGGTAATAGACTAAATAGTGTGGTAATGGACTAAATAGTGGGGTAATAGACTAAATAGTGGGGTAATGGACTAAATAGTGTGGTAATGGACTAAATAGTGTGGTAATGGACTAAATAGTGTGGTAATAGACTAAATAGTGGGGTAATAGACTAAATAGTGGGGTAATAGAATAAATAGTGGGGTAATAGAATAAATAGTGGGGTAATGGACTAAAGTTCATTTTGATAAGATATCATCGTCATCATCATCATCATCAGCATCAGAAGTCTGCCCAGGATGATGAGTATGGTGACAAAGGGTGATCAAGAAATTATGTGTGTAAATAGGCAGCCGATAAGCAATCAATGCTTTTGTTAAATCATGGTTTTTGCGCTTAGAAAAACATCTCGGCTTATATTTTACGATCAGTTAATCTTATTGCAACTAAACGTGGCTATGTGGTTGCCTATACTGTTAGGAAGCAGCATGATGATACTAAGGTCACTGTGGATACAGAACATTTTAAAGTTTAGCAAAGCTTCTCGGCTTATATTTCAGGATTGGTTAATCCTTTTGGAACTAAAGTTGGATACATTCTGACATATGATGTTAGGAAGCAGAATGCTGACACCGAAGTCACAACGTCGAAGGTCAAGGTCATTCTGACCTCTACAAAATTTTGTTATTTTTCAATGTTTAATTTTTAGGCTTAGCAAATCTTATCATGTTGTATTTCGGGAGTGCTTAACCGTAACGGAACACAGCTTTGGTACTTGGTTACTTATACCAAGAGGATACATGATGGTGACATGGGAGGTCACCAGGTTAAAGGTCAAGGTCATTGTGATTGTGCCATGGCCTCTGCTTTTTCAACTTTAAGTTTTTACGTTTAGGAAATCATATACATTTATATTTGACATTTACTTAATATTAATACCAAAACTAATCTTGGACACATGGTCCCCTATAAAATAAGGAAGATGCGTGCTGATAGTGACATCAGTAGATCCAAGGTCAAGGTCTTGATAGCTTTGATATTTCACCTCTGTCATGTCTGCGTTTCCAACATTACGTTTTTAGCTCACCTATGTGAGCTTATAAAATTGTAACTTGTCTGTCTGTCTGTTATCTGTCCACAATTGTGGCATGTTTCGCCATTTGTCGATGAATTAAAACCAAATTTGGCAGATGTTCTTTTTGGCAATATTTATTTGGGCTATAAGGATGAAGTGGTCACACCCTTAAATAAGGGGCATAACTCTGGTTCATTAATGCGTTTTTAGGTATTGTAGCCTGCAGGGAAAATACGCTTGTGGCACCATTCGTCATTTATTGATGAATTAAAACCCAATTAAGCAGATATATTCCTTTAGGCAACATCTATTGGAGCTATGAATATGAAGTGAACACGCCCTTAAACAAGGGCCATAACTCAGGTTCATTGAGGTGTTTTTAAGTATTGAGCCATATGGGAAAATACATGTTTTCACCGAGTGTTGATAGATTAAAGTCAAATTTAGCAGATTAATGTTCCTTCAGTCAAATAGCTATTTGAACTATGGATATAAGGAGCCAGCACCTTTAAACAAGGGCCATAACTCTGGTTCATTAAGACTTGAAACTCAGTTGAACCCTTTGGTTAGAATACATTTGTTTTGTCAATTGTTGATGGATTAAGAACAAATTTAGCAGATATATGTATGTTCCTTCAGACAATATCTATTCACCCTATGAATATGAAGTAGCCACGACTTGAAATAAGGGCCATAACTCTGGCTCTTTATCCCTTTTGAGGTATTGAACCCTATGGGTAAAATAATCTGAGTCATGTTTCGTAAATTGGTAATGGACTAAAACAAGATTTGTCAGAAATGTTCCTTTAGTACACTTATATAAAATGGCAATAGTGTTAGGGATGATTGCCCCATAGATTAATGATACTCTTCCTGTTGGTCAATCGTGCCAATATTCTTGCATTTCCCCATCCAAATTTGTTACTGTGACCGCACCATTGCCCCATTGGTAAATGTCATTGTTGTGAAAATTGAACCATTGATCAATCGTGTCTGTGATGGATGCCCCTTTGATTAATGGTACTTTTCCCGTTGGTAAATAATGTCAATGACACCAATATTCTTGCATTTCTGCATCCACATTTTTTACTGTGACCATTGACCCGTTGGTAAATGTCATCTGCTGAGTCAATAATTGATCAATCGTACCCTTTCCATTGGCCTATAATGTCAATGACATCAATATTCTTGCATTTCCTCATACAATATTTTTAGTGTGCCATTGTTCCGTTTGTAAATGTCATCTGCTGGATCTATAATGTCATGGATGGCTGCCCCATTAATCAATGGTACCTTTCCCATATTTCAATAATGTCAATGACACCAATATTCTTGCATTTGCTCATCCACTATTTTTAATGTGACCATCGTCCAGTTTGTAAATTTCATCTGCTGGGTCAATAATGTCAGGGATGGTTGCCCCATTGGTCAATAGTACTGTTCCCATTGCCCAATGGTGTCAAGGACACCAATATTTTGGCAGGATGTTATGTGATCGCGCCATCCGGACAGGTGGTAGAGTGGTTTCCGGATGATAACTCCATTACCATTTATCGGATTACTTTGAAACTTGATAGGGTGGTTAGACTAGCTCTGGAGAAAGAAACTATTGCAGTTGACTATGATCCTAAATCCAAGATGGCCCCCAGCCACTGGTGGCCATCTTGAAAATTGATTTCTCCATTTCTGTTCATGGGATGACAGTACTAGGTGTGAGGAAAAACTTATTGAAATTGTAGATGATCTGAAATCCAATTAGCAGCGGCCATCTTGAAAATTGATTTCCAGACAATCAAGACTGTTTAGCTGATCACATTGAAACTTCATTGGATGACTGGTCTATGTCTGGTCTACATCGGATATCTCTCATTCATTGATTTGTCATCATGTCACTCTCATTCATTGATTTGTCATCATAACATGGAATTATGCACCGTTTGTAGAGCTCTTGTTGTTAGCTTAACAAGTGAGCTTATGCCATGGTGGCCAGCCATTGTCCGTCAAATCGCTTCTCCTTAACGGTTTGACAGATTTCAACCAAATTTGGCTGGAAGGATCCTATACTCGTACCCTCCAGATATTTTTCTGAATTTTGATTTGTCAATTTTTTTCTGAATTTTGATTTGTCAAATTTTTTGGGTCAAAATGAAATTCTGGTCAAAATTCTACTCCATAGCCGCTTGCCATATTTCAACCAAATTTGACTACATGAATTCTATCGTGGTAGGCTCTAGAACTTCTATTTAGAATGATTGATCAATTTTTTGGGTGAAAATCTTAGATTTTGTAAAAAAATTATCGGAAATTGTCAAAATGCTACTCCTCATTAACCGCTTGGCCGATTTCAACCTAGTTTGGCTGGAAGGACCCTTTGGGTGTAGGCTTCAGAACTTGTGTACAGATTTTTGATTGGTAATTTTTTGTGTGAAAATATTAAATTTTATGAAAATTTACCAGATTTCGCTTAAAATGCTACTCCTCATTAACTGCTTGGGTGATTTAACCCAGACTTGGATGGAAGCACCCTATGGTGGCAGGCTTCAAGGTGTAGGCTTCAGAACTTGTGTACAGATTTTTGATTGGTAATTTTTTGTGTGAAAATATTAAATTTTATGAAAATTTACCAGATTTCGCTTAAAATGCTACTCCTCATTAACTGCTTGGGTGATTTCACCCAGACTTGGATGGAAGCACCCTATGGTGGCAGGCTTCAGATCTAGTATTCAGAACTTTGATTGGTAAATTTTTGGGTGTCCATCTTGGATTTTCCAAGTTTTGGTAAATCAGTTAAAAGTCTACACCTCATTAACCGCTTGGCAGATTTCAATCAATCTAAGCTGGAAGGTCCCTATGTGGGTAGGCTTCGGAATGTATTTACAGAATTTCTATTGGTCATTTCTTTTGGTGGCCATCTTGGATTTTCCGAAAATTATCCGTCACAACTTTAAATGCAAATGGTTCAAATGCTAATGGTCCAGGTGAGCACCACAGGCCCTTGGTAAGGATGATTGCCGCATTGTTCAGTAATGATAAGGACCATTGCCATCTATCTACGGCAACAGTTATGGTTGCCTGATGGACCAATGACACTTGTTGTGCATTAATCAATCTAAACATGTTTACAGTTCCTCATCAGCTAGGTGAGCACTATGGCCCTTGGGCTATTTTTTTTGTTTGCCTATATTTTAGGATTGCTTAATGCTACTGGAGCCAAACTTTGACACATGGTTTCACATACCATACCGAGGCATCATGATGATAGTGAGCTCATTAGGCCAAAGGTCAAGGCCATTCTAATATTTCTCTTTGACCTCTGCTGTTTCAACCTTGAGTTTTTCCATTCAGCAAATCATTTATATTTCTGGATTGGTTAATGAAGTAGCTAAATACTCAGAGCAGCAACTTCAGACAGGCCATAAGCTAGTACTCTTGGAGCAAAAATGGGTCACATACTGGGGTTTAGGCTTTGTAATCGACCCAAGGGTCTTGGACCATGCCATTAGTTTTGGATACATCAGTGAGCGCGTTGCATTCATCGACCTGGCTATACCAACACGAAAATGCATCACCACTAAGTGTTGCATAGTCAACGCATATGGTCCAACTACGGAAAAAGCCAAAGTGAATCCAGCAATTATTAGATTCCTATGCAGAACTGAGCTCCGCCATTACAATCCCAGCTAGATGGCAACTGTTCCTATGCAGAGATTTCAACTCCAAGCTGGGTAAACGCGGCATTGCGGACAAAAGTTCAGGACTTGGCTTATGCATGGGATCGTATGGCGAGGGCACACGCATCAGCAATGGAGATGCACTCGTGGCATTCCTTAGTTCCAATGGCCTATTTGCCACAAACACGGCTTTCAAATGCCCATGCCGTCACTGGACAACATGGACTGGATACATTGCTGAGCACAAAGCCCCAAAAGGTTCTAAGGCTACAACTGCTGTCTTCAACCAAATAGATTTCATACTATGCAAGACAGAAGCAAACCCCTACTTTGGGATGCTCATTCCTATGGAGGAACATACCTCAATTCTGACCATGGGCCAGTCATCACATACCTTTAGATGAACCATCTCTACCTAATATATAAACACCATACCAGGCAAGAGGGTAGTGTCACCTACAACCTACCCAAGCTCATCAGTGACACTGACACTCAAATGCCATACAAAAAGGCCCTCGTGGAGCAGATAGCTAACATCACCGTCCTCTCCGATCCAAACAAAGCCCTAACGAAAATACTGAAATCTATGGAATCATCAGCTACCTGCACCATAGGTGTTCTGAAAAACAACCAAACTAGGTATACTGACGACCCTCAAGTAGTTAAACTATCAGCAGAGCAGTAAGTGTTACGGCTGTGCATATATAAAAGTGGCCAAAATGAAGACCACACCCAACTTCGCCGGGAACGCAATAACATTCTGCGCCACATTAGTGAACTCTTAAAAGATCTTGCTATTCAACAAGCGGATTCCATAGCAGATGAAATCACTGCCACGGATGACGGTCATAAAATGTTTCGGGCAGCCCGAGCCCTGAGAGTTACTGACTACATATTCATGTCAGCTCTGTTCAGACGTGTTCAGCTTGGACGTTTTAAAAACAATAGAAGATCTAGACAATGAATTTGTAACTGGATCTGCAATAATCGGACCATCTTTAACTCTTAAAAGGCTGACACATTGTAAGAATTGTATGTCTCTACTATTTAATAAACATGCTGTTGAAAATTTTGAAACTAATTTGATGGGGCGCCGTTGCTGCAACAGAACCCAGTCAAATTAGTTTCAAAATATTCAACAGCTTACCTGTATAGTTTTCTGGAAATTGATAGTCAGGGAGTTTAGAGATCGATCAATCGATCCCAACACAAGCGAGGTGTGGGTTGCGCTTAACTAGAGATGGGCGGGGCATAGCTAAAACTGCAATGGTCCATTTCATTTGTCAGTGTTTTACTAAGAGGTGAGATTTTGCAGTCCTTTGGATCTGGAACATAGTTTTACGACATCATTGCTCATAGCATTGCTGCTCACTTGAGTCACTGACAAATCTTGATGTCTTCTAGTTTTCCACGATCTTTGGGTTGTGATACAGTATCGTTGTTCTGTGATACTGTGGGGTTAGAAATAAATGGATAAATCTAGTACTGGCAACCTATGATGCCATTTAATACATTTTCAGGTTGCCCGCCGCAGATTAAGTCCGTATATGTTAAGCTAAGTGACAAAGAAAAGGAAAATTAGAATAACTATTGCTTTTCAAATAAATTCTGAAGAATGGACACAATTATTAAGAAATGGCATTAAGCATACTGGTTACTCTTTCTAATAATTAAATAAATAAATGACTTAAAATGAAGTTTATCTGTACGGTAGGTATCAAAATCACAGTATAGTACTATTAGTCTGAGTATTTATCATGGTTGCCCTATGTACCATTAACAGCCAAAGTTTAGTTGCCCTTTTGAAAATCAGGTTACCCCGGGCAACGGGGCAAATGGGCATTTCAGTCCCTGGGTACTGGTAAAATGACAGGCTGGGAAATATGGCAATCTAAAGGTAAAATGCCTTCTCGAGAATCAATTGGTTAATTTCAAATATATTTGGCAAGAAGCATCCTTATAGCATAAAGATCCAAGTTGGTTCAAATGAAGCCAATCGGCTAATTTGGCCAGTGGACATCTTGGATTTGGCAGATTTTTAGAAACGTCTTTAAAATTTTGTCCGAAACCGCTTGGGGCATCGATTCCAAACTCATGAAATGTCATCTAGGGCAAGAGCTGGACCAAGTTTGTTCAAGCGATCTTGATTCGCTAAATGCTTCGGCGAATATCTTGGTTGACCTAGTTTTCATGAAAACGACAGTTTCTCAAGGATAATCTCCAATTGCAGAACAAGAAAAGCAGACTTTAAGAATTTGCTACTCGATTGACAGGCACGGATATTGAGCCAGTCATTTCAGTGATACATTTTCAAAAATTGTCTTCTCTTGGTCAGCAAATGGACATTTCTCAAGATCAATGCAGAACCTGTTTTGGCAACAATGAGGGCTAGGGTCTTTAAATTCATTCACCATTTAAGCCTTGATATTCAAGTGTCACAATTGCAACATGTACAGTTGAACATTTTGATTTGACCTCAACTTAGACCATATCGCATCTTGACACAGTGCATTTGGTTTTCGTTCAATAACTTCGCTTATAATGGATGGATTCATTTCAAACTTAGTATGCCAACTGATGGCATGCCCTTGGTGGAGACTGTGTTGCAGCGAGACTCGTCTAGATTCACTGAAGTTATCTCCCTTGAAATACTTAAGATCTGTCAAAAAAGTCTGCTCAATAAATATCATTTATAATAGATATTTTACTACCATCGCTTTGTCTACCCACCTATCTGATTAGTCATTTGTCTATTTGTTTGCCACTACAATCTATCAGTCAATCCCTGTGGCAAAAACTTGGTGGTCCGAAGAACCATATCAATTTTGACATCAAAGGTCATGGTCACTATGACTTGATTAATAATGTAAAATTGTGTTTCCAGATGATAACTCGTGTTCTATTGAAGGGATCATTGCAAATGTGATGTGGGAGCTTGTCATTAGTGGTCCGAAGAACCCTATCGATTTTGGCCTCAAAGTTCAATGTTACGGTGTCGACCTACCTATCGGATTAGTCATTTGTCTATTTGTTTGCCGGTACAATCTATCAGTCAATCCCTGTGGCAAAAACTTGGTTGTCCAAAGTACCATATCGATTTTTTCGCCAAACGGTCAAAGGTCACGGTCACCTACTTAATTACGTAATATTGCGTTTCCGGATGATAGCTCAAGTTCTATTGAAGGGATCTTTACCAATCTGGCGATGGGAGCTTGTCATTGGTGTTCCAAAGAACCCTATCGATTTCAGCATTAAACAGCCAAAGGTCAAAGTCACTGTGACCTAATTAATTATATTGCATTTCCGGATGATAGCTCGAGTTCTATTGAAGGGATCATTACCAATCTGGCGTGGGAGCTTGTCCTTGGTGGTCCAAATAACCCTATCGATTTTTGCTCCAAACGATCAACGGCTAAGGTCAAAGTTATACAAGTAGTCATGGCATTACGTTATTTTGGCATTGACATGGAATCGAACCCACAACCGGCGAGAGCACCTAGCATCATAGTCCACAGTGTTGCGGCATTGGTGTGGTGGAAGCGTTTGTGGACTATGATGCTAGTTTCTCTCACTGGTTGTGCGTTCGATTCCCTGTCAAGGTTAAGGTCACAGTGACCTAATTAATGATGTAATATTGCGTTTCCGGATGATAACCAATCTTGGGTGTGAGGTTGTGCTTGACGGAATGGAGGCATACGTTCGCATTCTCTGATTGCTGTTATTATCATTATTTTTATTTTTTTAAATTATTATTATTATTATTATTATTATTATTATTATTATTATTATCAGGTTGATCTTGCTTTCAAAGCCTTGCTGCTGTATTATTGAGTGATTATATTGGAGGCTGTGTAACATAAGAATAGATGAGTCTCTGTCTAGACAGGTAATTATGCCCTCCTATACTAAGATGTATTTTAAAATCTTTTGGCTTCATGACTATTGTGACAGTCACATCAATAAGGCTATTAATGCTTACATGTAAAATCCTCAGAGATCAATTTTAACACAACTACCACAACCGAATATATACATTGAAAAGAATAACTGGCAAAGCAGAAAGCGAGACATATGTATCAGTTTTCTGACGACGGCGACGGAGGCAACAAACTTCTCAGTTTATATTTCAGGATTGGTAAATCCTATTGCAACTAACCTTGGATACATTGTTGCCTATAATATTAGGAAGCAGCATGTGGACACTGAGGTCATGAAAAATGACAGTTTGCTTAGTGAATGTATGCCCATGTGCAGGGCAAGAGAATACTATTGTGACAAGTTGCATGGTGGCTCAACCCCGCAAGACACAGTCCTATACACAGGCGGTCGTTATGACCGTACCAAATCCAGGGCATCACTTGTATCATGAACAAATAACAAAAAGAGTGATTAAAATGCAAACAACTATAATCCTGATGAAATAAAATAATTAAATGGACGATGAGTTGATTAAATAGTAGTTATATCTGGCCTGACTGAAGCGTATCACTTGGTCTCGTGCGATTTGGCATCCACTGATGTACTGAGTCGTATGTTTGCCAACGCTGTCTGTGCGATTTAGATTCACCACTGCAACGCAGATGCGACGTAGACGTACCACTGCGACGTAGATGCGACATAGATGTACCTCTGCGACGTAGACGTACCTCTGCGATGTAGAGGCGATGTGGATGTACCTCTGCGACGTAGACGCAATGTCGATGTACCTCTGCAACATAGATGTGAAGTAGATGTGCCGATGCCACGTAAGACCCAAGCCAATCAGCGCCAATGTCACGTGGTCATGTCCGAGATGACATAACCAACTCCAGTATGAACTAAGACACGTCCGTAGGTGGTTTTCAGAATTAAAGACGAAGAATCAACCAAGTTCGAATCATAGCAACAATAGTATGAGAACACGAACAACAGTGTTCACTCTCAATGGTGCAGCAGTAACTATCTGACCATGAGGACAAGTTCCAAGAAGTTTATATACATAATTTTGGTAAGCACGATTTGCATAACAAGAATATATGAAGATCAAGAAATCACCGAATTTGCCAAATTCGGTAACATACATAACATGTGATCAAGCTACAATTTGAATTACAAAGCTAATCCAACCAATAACTATGGAAGAATAATGAGAAGAATATTATGAACAATCATGAAACATATCCCTAGGGGAAAACTCACACTAGCCTATAAAATAGTGACACTTAGAACAAGCCAGGAATTTTAAAAGCTCACCTGAACACATCAGGAATAACACACCTGTGCAATTTACATATGAATAATCCATGAGAATATTTACTACTATAGTAATAGTGTAGCGGAACATGAACAACAACAAGTTGTAATAATCTGTAATCAGTCAATGATCAGAGACGGTAGGGAAGAACAAGAGAAGGAATATGGTGACATACCGACTTGTTACAACTATTTTTGAAAATGTATTAGTGGAATGATTGGCTCGAGGATCGAGCCAGGCATTCCAGTGATACATTTTCAAAAATAATATTCTCTTGCCCTGCAAATGGGCTTTTCTAAACACCATTGAAATTTTCGTCTGATATTCTTTTGTTGTTATGTCTTGGTAATTTGTATCCAAGCTGATTAATCGAGTAATCACGATTATTTTTTAATAATCGATCGCTATCACTCAACGCAATAATCACACAAGCCTAGAATGTGCATGTTATTCACAGAATCACTGACAACTTATTTAGTAAACCATAAAGCTAGGCTTGCGCGATTATTATTCTGAATGATCACGAATGATTATTTAAGAATAATCTCGATTACTCGATTAATCAGCTTGGGTACAAATTACCAAGACATAACAACAAAAGCATACCAATGACGAAAGGTGCAATGGCGTTTAGAAAAGTCTATTTGCCGGCCAAGAGAAAATGATTTTTGCAAATGTGTCATTGGAATGCCTGGCTCGATTCTTGACCCAGTCATTCTAGTGATACATTTTCAAAAATAGTATTCTCTTGGACTGCAAATGGACCTACATTCAGTGAGAAAAATGTCACTTGTCATGACCGATCTCATTAAAAATGTAATTAAAAGGTTGGAATTGAAATCTTATACACAGTAGAAATTATTCACAATTATTTGATTATTTAATTTTTAATCATATAAATTAACGATTTAAAAATAATCATGATTTTTGATTTAATCACGTAATCGTACAAGCCTACATAAAGCAGCGTTCTGTTAATGTTGAAAGGCCATATCCCTGATTCCCAGACACACTGGTCTGTTAGTGTTGGAAGGCCTTATCCCTGATTCCCAGTCACACTGGTCTGTTAGTATTGAAAGGCCGTATCCCTGATTCCCAGACACACTGGTCTGTTAGTGTTGGAAGGCCTTATCCCTGATTCCCAGGCATACTTTTCTTTTAGTGTTGAAAAATATTATTTCTGATTCCTAAAAAAACTTCTGTTAGTGTTGAAAAATATTATTTCTGATTCCTAAAAAAACTTCTGTTAGTGTTGAAAGGTCTTGTCCCTGATTCCTAGACACATTGTTCGTTTAGTACAGAAAGACTGTATCCCTGATTTCCAGACACACTGGTCTGTTAGTGTTGATGGGATTATTTCTGATTCCTAAACACACGGTTCTGTTAGCATTGAAGAGCCTTAATCATGATTCCTAGACACAGGTGGTTCATATGACATGAGCGACCACCATATGGAGAACAGATGATTTGAAGACAGATGGCCTCTTTAAGACAAGGTCCTTTGCAGCCAAAAGATAGCAGCAGCTCCGTAAGACAAAGGAGCTGCCAATCATGTTTTACTATGACCTTCCCCAACCTCTCATTCTGCCCTGACCTCTCTGTGGCCCTCACCTACCTCTCCCCAACCTCTCTTCCTCCACCTCAACCCTATCTCTCTAACAACCCCAAGTTTCTGTTGCTGCATTCGCCCAACCTCTCGGGTAATTTATCAATCAATATTGGTTTTTCTCGATATTTTCTGTGGTTTTAATTTCCCATAGGAGATGAGAGATGAGGTACTGGTGAATGAGCTGAGAGGACTGATGTGATACCTGGTAACACATCATCTCTCCTGTCACTCATGGTAACACGTTATCTCTCCTGTCACTCAGTATGATTCCTGGTGATACGTCATCTCTCCTGTCAAGCATTCTGATTCCTAGTGATATGTCATCTCCTGTCACTCATTCTGATTCCTAGTTATATGTCATCACCTGTCACCCATTCTCATTCCTGGTAACCCGTCATCTTGCTTGTCACTCATTCTGATTCCTGCTGACACATCATTACTCATTATGATCACAGCTGCGCGAATACCTGTATGGATTATGACCATGATCAATTGATCATGTTAGTTACACCAGTCCTCAGTGAAACAGCCGTACACTAGCTAGGAAGGTGTGCCCATGCGCATGTCACCATGTCTGTGTCCTCAGCGAAACAGCCGTACACTAGCTAGGAAGGTGTGTCCATGCGCATGTCACTATGTCTGTGTCCTCAGTGAAACAGCCGTGCACTAGCTAGGAAGGTGTGTCCATGCGCATGTCACTATGTCTGTGTCCTTTGGGAAACAGCTGTAGACTAGCTAGGAAGGTGTGTCCATGCGCATGTCACCCTGTGTCCTTTGTGAAGCAGCCATACACTAGCTAGGAAGGTGTGCCCATGCGCATGTCACTATGTCTGTCTCCTTTGTGAAGCAGCTGTACACTAGCTAGGAACGTGTGTCCATGCGCATGTCACCATCTTTGTGTCCCCTGTGAAGCAGCCGTACACTAGCTAGGAAGGTGTGTCCATGAGCATGTCACTATGTCTGTCCTTTCTGAAGCAGCCATACACTAGCTAGGAAGTGTGCCCATGTACATGTCACTATGTCTGTGTCCTTTGTGAAGCAGCCGTACACTAGCTAGGAAGGTGTGTCCATGCGCATGTCACTATGTCTGTCTCCTTTGTGAAGCAGCCGTACACTAGCTAGGAATGTGTGTCCATGCGCATGTCACCATGTTTGTGTCCCCTGTGAAGCAGCCGTACACTAGCTAGGAAGGTGTGTCCATGAGCATGTCACTATGTCTGTGTCCTTTGTGAAGCAGCCATACACTAGCTAGGAAGTGTGCCCATGCACATGTCACTATGTCTGTGTCCTTTGTGAAGCAGCCGTACACTAGCTAGGAAGGTGTGTCCATGCGCATGTCACCATGTCTGTGTCCCCTGTGTATGAATTATGACCATGATCAATTGATCATGTTAGTTACACCAGTCCTCAGCGAAACAGCCGTACACTAGCTAGGAAGGTGTGTCCATGCGCATGTCACTATGTCTGTGTCCTTTGTGAAGCAGCCGTACACTAGCTAGGAAGGTGTGTCCATGCGCATGTTACTATGTCAGTGTCCTTTGTGAAACAGCCGTACACTAGCTAGGAAGGTGTGTCCATGCGCATGTCACTATGTCTGTGTCCTCAGTGAAACAGCCGTACACTAGCTAGGAAGGTGTGTCCATGCGCATGTTACTATGTCAGTGTCCTTTGTGAGGCAGCCGTACACTAGCTAGGAAGGTGTGTCCATCCGCATGTCACTATGTCTGTGTCCTCAGTGAAACAGCCATGCACTAGCTAGGAAGGTGTGTCCATGCGCATGTTACTATGTCAGTGTCCTTTGTGAGGCAGCCGTACACTAGCTAGGAAGGTGTGTCCATCCGCATGTCACTATGTCTGTGTCCTCAGTGAAACAGCCATGCACTAGCTAGGAAGGTGTGTCCATGCGCATGTTACTATGTCAGTGTCCTTTGTGAAGCAGCCATACACTAGCTAGGAACATGTGCCCATGCGCATGTCACTATGTCTGTCTCCTTTGTGAAGCAGGCGTACACTAGCTAGGAATGTGTGTCCATGCACATGTCACCATGTTTGTGTCCCCTGTGAAGCAGCTGTACACTAGCTAGGAAGGTGTGTCCATAAGCATGTCACTATGTCTGTCTCCTTTGTGAAGCAGGCGTACACTAGCTAGGAATGTGTGTCCATGCGCATGTCACCATGTTTGTGTCCTTTGTGAAGCAGCCGTACACTAGCTAGGAAGGTGTGTCCATGCGCATGCCACTATGTCTGTGTCTCCTGTGAAGCAGCCGTACACTAGCTAGGAAGGTGTGTCCATGAGCATGTCACTATGTCTGTGTCCTTTGTGAAGCAGCCGTACACTAGCTAGGAAGTGTGCCCATGCACATGTCACTATGTCTGTGTCCTTTGTGTAGCAGCCGTACACTAGCTAGGAAGGTGTGTCCATGCGCATGTCACCATGTCTGTGTCCCCTGTGAAGCAGCCGTACACTAGCTAGGAAGGTGTGCCCATGCGCATGTCACCATGTCTGTGTCCTTTGTGAAGCAGCCGTACACTAGATAGGAAGGTGTGCCCATGCACATGTCACTATGTCTGTGTCCTTTGTGAAGCAGCCGTACACTAGCTAGGAAGGTGTGCCCATGCGCATGTCACCATGTCTGTGTCCTTTGTGAAGCAGCCGTACACTAGCTAGGAAGGTGTGCCCATGCGCATGTCACCATGTCTGTGTCCTTTGTGAAGCAATCGTACACTAGCTAGGAAGCTGTGCCCATGTGTGTCTGTACATGCATGCATGTGTGTCCACAGATGTGTGTGTGCATATTTCTGTGTGCCTGTGCACATCTGCGTGCACGCTTATGCGTGTGCATGCATCTGTTTGCGTATTTGTGTGTGTGTGTGTGTGTGTGTGTGTGTGTGTGTGTGTGTGTGTGTGTGTGTGTGTGTGTGTGTGTGTGTGTGTGTGTGTGTGTGTGTGTGTGTGTGTGTGTGTGTGTGTGTGTCCATCCATGCATAGCATAGATACATAGTTGTGTGTGGCTTGCTCTTCGCAGCTGTAGTACAGTATGATAATTCTGCGCTTGGTTGATGTGGGCATGCTAGGTAAAAATAATGAATGACTAGCTAGTCACTAGCATATAAAACAACAGTCAATGTTTTTACAAGAAAACATTTTATCGTCCTTATAAAGTGGGGCTGAATATATCATGAGTCAAGCGAGGGACGCTAGCTCAGTCCACGTTATTTGTAAAATATACATCTATGATTCATATAGGTGAAACGTTAGCCTAATTTCTCATGTATTGATCGTGACATTTACAGACCACTTTCACAAAAAACATTCCAAGGAAGCACCTAGACCGTGAACAATGAATAATGTTAAACTCGCCTCTGTCTGCCATTGTTATGCTGTGTAAAGATCTGTTATTTAAACATCTATAGCATGTAAGACTGGGAGTATTGTAATGAAACAGACAATAGTACATCAGGAGGCAGTCTGATATATACGGCTACTCAATATCCAAGAAAAGACTATAAATTTATAAATATCGCAAATATTAAAAACACACCTGACAGTGGCATTTCTCACAGTGTCACATAGATGGCAGTGTCACAGAGATAGCAGTGTCACAGAGATAGCAGTCTCACAGAGATAGCAGTGTCACAAAGATAGCAGTGTCACAAAAATAGCAGTGTCACAAAGATAGCAGTATCACAGAGATAGCAGTATCATAGAGATAGCAGTGTCACAGAGATAACAGTATCACAGAGATAGCAGTGTCACAGAGATAGCAGAGTCACGGAGATAGCAGTGTCACGGAGATAGCATTGTCACAGAGATAGCAGTATCATGGCGATAGTGTCACAAAGATAGCAGCGTCACGGATATAGCAGCGTCACGTATATAGCAGTGTCATGGAGATAGCGGAGTCACAGAGATAGCAGTGTCACGGAGATGGCAGTGTCACAGAGAGATAGCAGTGTCACGGAGATAGCAGTGTCATGGAGATAGCAGAGTCATGGAGATAGCAGTGTCACGGAGATAGCAGTGCCACGGAGATAGCAGTGCCACGGAGATAGCAGTGCCACGGAGATAGCAGTGTCACGGAGTTAGCAGAGTCACTGAGATAGCAGTGTCACAGAGATAGCAGTGGCACAGGGATAGCAGTATCACAGACATAGCAGTGTCACAAAGATAGCAGTGTCACAGAGAGAGCAGTCACAGAGATAGCAGTATCACAGAGATAGCATTATCACAGAGATAGCAGAGTCACGTAGATAGCAGTGTCGCAGCGATAGCAGTGTCACAGAGATAGCAGAGTCACAGAGATAGCAGTGTCACAGCGATAGCAGTGTCACAGAGATAGCAGTGTCACATAGATAGCAGTGTCACAGAGATAGCACTGTCACAGAGATAGCAGAGTCACAGTGATAGAAGTGTCACGGCGATAGCAGTGTCACAGAGATAGCAGAGAGGGTCCTTGTGATTCCACCATAGGTCTGTATAAACAAATATTATTATCTCCTTGAAAACAAAGTTTGAAGGATATAGGAATGTTCGCGTAAGTGACTAATTGGTTTCCGTGCAATAACTGATTTCAACCAAACTTGTAATATAACTAAATAGTAGTAAGACAGATGTCAAGTTCGTATTCTATTCACCTTCGTCCGCTTTGCCAGAGTTATCCTCCTTGAAATGGAAAAATAAATTCTTCATTAATATGCGATAACTCGAGTTAGACCTGACGGATTTGAAGCAAATTCAAAATATAACTTAATAATAGTCAGAGGTCAAGTTTGTGTTCCATTACTTTTCGTAAATTTTTGCAAGAGTTATTGCCAATGAAATATATAAACTTCATTTTTTGCTAACAATAACTTGTGGTCGACCAAAGCCGATTCGAAGGAGGCGTATGTCAAGCTCATGTTTCATTATTTTTGTCAATATTAGGTGGCTTTATCACCCTTTGAAACATACAAACTTTGTTAATTTGACCATTTCCTGGCAATAATTATTGTTAGAATAAACTAATTTTAACCAAATTCAGAATTTAAATTAATATTATTTAGACGGATTGCATTCATGTTTCATTCATTTCTGTCAAGACTTGCCAGAGTAATCATCCTGGGAAAACACAAACTTCGTTAATTTGACAGTTTCCGGGCAATAACTCATGTTAGACTAAACGGGTTTGAACCAAATTCAGAATTTAGATTAATAATATTAAGACGAATATCAGGTTTGTGTTTTCTTCGTTTCTCTCAATCTTTGCCAGAGTTATAGCCCTTGAAAATACAAAGTTCGCTACTACGGCCATATCTGTGCAATAGCTCATGTTAGATTGGACGGATTAGAACCAAATTCAGAATTTAGATTACTAGTACTAACATGGTGGTTAAAACCTGTAACACTCGTATCAGCCAAAGATGACTTCTGCACTGCTCTTCAGAAATGTCCATTTGCAGACCAAGAGAAGACTATTTTTTTTAATTTATCACTGGAATGACTGCAAATTCCAGAGAAGCACCTGGGACATTCCAGAAACGACATGAGGTTCATGATAATCCAGGTCCTCAAGTCCGGTCCAGAGGACAACAAGTCCACAACGTGGAGGAGAAAGAAGGCAAGCCATTGGATACACCAACTTCACACACTGGAACCTATAGGCATCAACCACTCGGGCTAATATGGTCATCACGTCTCTGACAACAAGTTCACCAGCAACTCCCCAGGCAGCATATAGTTGTAGAAGATATTACAAAATTATAACAAAAGACCCTCATCCTCAGGTTTTTGTCACATTGTAAAGTTTTCAGATCTTCTGTACTTTCCAGATTTTCTCAGATCTCACGCAAAGTTAAGCTTGCGCGATTACGTGATTAAATCGAAAATCGCGATTATGTTTTAAATCGTTAATTTATATGATTAAAAATTAAACAATTGAATAATCGTGACTATTTTCTATTGCATAAAATATTTCAAAACCTAACTTTAAATTACTTTTTAATGTGATTGGTCATGAAAAATTACATTTTGCGTACTGAATGTATGTCCATTTGCAGTGCAAAAGAAGACTATTTTTGAAAATGTATTACTTGAATGCCTGGCTCGATAACTGGTTATACCAATTTTGTTCAAGGGAGCTTGATTGGCCAAATAATTTGGTGGTCATCTTGGATGACCTAATTTTCGCGAAAACGATTTCACCAGAATCACTGAACGGATTGGCCCGAAATTTGGGAGATATGGTTAGGGATTAACTGCCATTAAAGTTTGTTCAAGGAAATTTGATACGTAGAAAAACATGCCCGCCCTGGGCCAATCAAAATGTAGCGAGTTTGGCGACCATATTGGATCTTTTTATTTTGATGGATTTTGGACGATTTTTTATCAATGTCTTTAAAAATCATCTCCAAACTTAGGTGGATTGATGTAATACTCGTGAAATATCATTTAGGCTAAGAGATGAACCAAGTTTGTTCAAGGGAACTTGATTGACCAAATGGTTTGGTGGCCATCTTGGATGACCTAGTTTTACTTGATGGATTTTGAAGCCAAAGTTGGTTTTATATAGGTTTTTGGGTATTCTGATTTCAAATTTGTCATTCTATTCTAAAGCAATAGTAAATTTTAAATCTTGTCTTTTCGAGAACCACTCGTCCGATTTCAATTATATTTGATACAAAGCATCCGTAGGGTATAGGGATACAAGTTTGTTCAAAGGAATCCGATCGGCCAATTTGGCTGGTGGCCATCTTGAATTTTGGCTGATTTTTTAGAAATGTCTGAAAATCTCTCGAAACCGCTTTTGGGATTGATTCAAAACTTATGAAATATTATATGGGGCAAAAGCTGAACCATTATTCAAGAGAACCTGATGGGTCAATTTGCTTGGCAACTATCTTGGATGACCTAGTTCTTGTTGCAATTCTGGCCCTATCGTGGCTGAAATGCCTATGTTCCAGGTAGGGCTGGGCAGTTTCTTGGTAAAATGGGGAAAACCGCAATGTATCATATATCGTTATTGTCTGCATTTCCAAATATCGTTAAATCGTTATTATCATCTATTATCTCGTTTGAAACTTTGTGTGTGAACTTTGATTCTTTTAAGACTGATTTGTGTGCAAGGTTGTATAGCTAGGTATAGGTTTTGGCTGTGTGCTGTGGGGGTTTTCAAACAATAATTGCAACCACAAGGGGTCGTCCGATTTGAATAAAACTTTACAGATTTGTTCTATACAATGCTTAGGACTAGTCCACATCAAAAAGTAATCGACTTTCACATGTCCCCCAGATTCTTTCTATGTTTTAACTTTTTCTGAGTGATTTGCATGTAAGTTATAATGTACAGGTTACGGTTCTTGGCTGCATTAAGTTTTTTTCAAACGAGATTTACACCCACAAGGGGTTGTCCGATTTGAGTAAAACAGATTTGTTCTATACAATGTTTAGAACTAGTCGAAAACAAAATGCATTCGACCTACAATTTTTAACCAGATTTTTTCGCCGTTTATTTTTTAGCTGATTTGTATGCAGGTTATATAGCGAGGTACATGTATAGGTTTTGGCTGCGTTACACTTTTTTCAAACAACATTTACACACACAAGGGGTTGTCCATTTTGAATAAAACTTCACAGATTTGTTCTATGCTATGCTTAGGACTAGTCCACATCAAAAAGAAATAGATTTTGAAAACTTTGACATATTTTGTGTGGTTTAGACTAATTATTTATGGTTGATTTGAATCCAGGTTATATGTATTATGCTGTGGCTAATATTGTTTCAAATGACAATGTAATCAGCAAAGACTTATCCAGTTTAGATAACATGTTTTAATTTGCTATGTAGGCTTCTTAAATGTAGCCTGTATCATATTAATCTACTTGCTTTTGAAAATATTTCTTCCTTTTTCAGGCTAGAATTTTGTTCATGTTTGGACCATTTGCCTTTTGGTCAGTCTTGGTGTGCCAGTAGTCATTGTACTGCAGGTTACTACTGGGCAATAAGGCTTTATGATTCAGTCTCCAAGCTATGATTCTATGAAGCTATGATTGCCCGTTGGGTCGTACCATGGGTATTTTGATTCGACAAGTGGGTTGTCAAATGTCAAAATGAGGCTGTATCCAGTGGTCCATCATATCCTGTGATGTACACTTAATATACAGGTAAGCTGTTTGCTATCTTCTAATAGCTCTTGTTCTTTATATGTACATGGCTTGGACATTATTTTTTCATCGAATAGTTAGTCTGGGTGCTGCGGCAACATAAGAAGGCGAGATGTTTGGTGTCTTCTGATACCTCTTGTTGGTACTACCATTGCCATACAATAGGATCTATGTGTTATATCCATACCTGTACAATAGGATCTATATGTTATGTCCATACCTGTACAATAGGATCTATGTGTTATATCCATAGCTGTACCGTAGTGTATATGTTATATCCATACCTGTACAATAGGATCTATATGTTATATCCATACCTGTACAATAGGATCTATATGTTATGTCCATACCTGTACAATAGGATCTATATTTTATATCCATACCTGTACAATAGGATCTATATGTTATGTCCATACCTGTACAATAGGATCCATACCTGTACAATAGGATCTATGTGTTATATCCATACCTGTACAATAGGGTCTATATGTTATATCCATACCTGTGCTATTAGTATAGTCCACTTTGTATCATTATCAAGCCATGGTTTATGCTACTAAGGCCAAAATAAATCCAAACATAAATGTGCAATGAGCTGCTGACAACGCGACTTGCGACAAGTGTCGACCATTTTTTACAAAGTTAAAATCAGCCTAGCCTCATTCTGATTACTACATATTGGAATACTCCATTCACATTCCATTCTGATGAGATCATTACAATGTCAACAACAGCCAGTAATAATAAACTCTCTTCATGGTTTGATGATAAAATCGTTCAAAACAAATAGAGAATGAATAGGTCAGTGGTAAGTTCCATGTAGGAAGCCAGAAATGTTACAATCTTACATCTGTTCAACACTAATCACAACACACATGCCGCTAACTACACAGTGCTTGGTGAGGATTGTTAGTCCAATGATCAACAACCGCAGTAATCACAACACACATGCTAAATACACAGTGCTTGGGGAGGATTGTTAGTCCAATGATCAACAACCGCAGTAATCACAACACACATGCTAAATACACAGTGCTTGGGTAGGATTGTTAGTCCAATGATCAACAACCACAGTAATCACAACACACGTGCTAAATACACAGTGCTTGGGTAGGATTGTTAGTCCAATGATCAACAACCACAGTAATCACAACACACATGCTAAATACACAGTGCTTGGGGAGGATTGTTAGTCCAATGATCAGCAACCACAGGCACTGTCATGCTGAATGCGTTACATGTAGCCAAAATAAGACATGAAATAAGACCAGCTGATTATTTAGAAAATAATTTGATTAAAAGGTTTTAGTGTCAGTGACAACTTTCAATCAAATTATTTTAAATTATCGGCTTACATTGTTTATTAACCCTTTAATAGTCATAGCGGCCAAAACCGGCTACTGCTATGGTCTTATGGAATGGCCATTTACAGGCTAAGAGAATAATTTTTTTTAATTTACCTATGGAATGGCTGGCTCGATAACAGAGCCAGTCATTCCAGTGATAAATCTTCAAAAATTGTAATCTCTTGGCCTGTAAATGGACATTTAATAAGAAAATATGAAAATCTTCTTGACCAAATTTGACCAGTAAAGGGCTAAGATAGATTAAGAAAGATCTGGTCTACAGAACATATTTCAGATTTTAGGGTGAAATGTGTTTTATTCATGCATTCCCGGTAGACCTCTATGATCAGACCGATGTCAAAAGATTGACAAGTTTTAACTGGCCTTTACGGGTGGTTACCGGTAGTGGTGATGGAATAAAGATTATAAAACCTAGAAAATTTTAATACTTAGCATATAGCTCTGTGTTTAAATTTAGTAAAGTTAATACGCGGTACTTTATCATTTGCGTAATCCCCGAGTGTCAGTATTTTAACAGTTATTAGTTATTTCAATTCCAATGTATTGCAATTTTACGTCATGGCCCTAGTTAGGAAGGCAAAATGTTCTTCAGCTATTTGGACACACATTTTTAGGCAGATAGTACTGTTTTAGATGAATGTGAACTGATCTATAAATTATGTTACAAGACTGTCATTGTGAAATCCAGTAATACCACTAACCTCACCTCACGTCACCATACAGTTGAGTATGAAGTGTTGACACAAGCATCACCTAGTTGCAATATGCCACAAAAGCGCAAACATGATAGTGAACTAGATGATAATCAACAAACGCTGGCATCAGTTTTCACTAAGGCACAGACCTATAGCCAGACATCACCAAAAGTGAAGATTTTGACAGATTTAGTTGCTAAATTTATTGCTAGAGTCAGTGCCGATCTACATCATAGAGAAGGAAAGGTCTGTCTATGTGTGGCAGGAGAGATTTTACTATACATGGAAAATCTGTAAGCCACGCCCATCTAATCCTGGTGTCACAGGCAGCCAAGAAGTATAGATCCTGGATAAAACACTATGTGTCACAATCAAGTTATGCGTGAATGACCACAACAATCAGCAAGTTTTGAATGGTCTGAGCCAGTTGATGCATGCAGAAATAGTATAACAAAAGACATCTAATTTTAAATGTTCTGGTTTAAATTGATAGTAGGCGTGTATGTGTACATTGACAGATTGTATGAAAGGAAATTTGGAAAAACTGTTGTCAAATGTCACCTGTCACTTGCATAATCTATATTTAATTATTCTTGTGACCATTGTGGAAACTTGTATAAAAATGAAGGTTTTATATTGATTGAGGAGAGCGTTGGTGGGTGATGCCAATGAGAATACTGTCTGTATGCTGTTGTTAAATTTACATGAAGAAGAAAGATATATGATATAAAAACTTAGTGTTGTCAACTTGTTATGATGTTAAAAGTTAAAGCATGAAGTCAATAATTTAGTCAGTCAGTCGGCCCATCAATACCTCGGCCGGTCTGTTAATTAGTGAAGTGACCATCCTGGAATATTCAAGTCTGGCAGTCAATCTGTCACTTATCACCGGTAATAGACAATTATATTCATCCATCAGTCAATCATTCCATCGTCAGCTCGATCAGTAGCTTCATCCCCCGAAGCCGTAAACACTTATATACATCTGTCCGACGATCATACCACCATCTCTAGGATTAGATGGAACGCAAATAGACCTATATGCAAAATAAGTGCGAAAAGCATTTGATAGTCGTTTTGAACTCCCTAGTAGTAGGAAGATGTCAACCGTGATTATTTGTTAACCGTGATTATTCCAAATCTGTATAGCGAAGTTAAAGAACGTGTACAAAGGCTCAGTATTTCGCGGCAACTGACTTATGGTCGCTTTATTGATGACCAGTGGACACTGTATAACGTAACCTACAAATATTGCATTTCCACAAATATTGTTATCTGGCGAAAATATCAGGGAAGTCCTTAACTCAACTCTAGAAATCTGGGGTTTGTCCGAGACGAAACTATCGGCAATTAAATAAGTGGTAACGGATCGAATGTGGTTAAAGCGCTAAATAACTTATCGTGAATGCGGGTGTCTTGTTTAGGACACAATCTTCACTTGAGTGTGAACATCAGTTTCAGTGATGACAAACGTGCGATCGGGCTTTGTAAACCCCTTACAGCTAGCCTCCACCATAGCCGGAAGAAACAGTGTGATTTGCAGACAGCCCAGACAGAACTAAACTTGCCACAACATAGTCGAAGTATGAAATGGTAAGAGCGAATAGTCAAACAAGAACTGACGATACAATGAGTTCTCAGTCAGCACAGAAAGTCTACACTTACTCCCGTCGTGGCAGAATCTACAGGTCATGGAAGTGTTCTGTCAAGCGCTAGAGCCTGAGTGTTCTGTCAAGCGCTAGAGCCTGTATCCTTGTTTAATAACATGATATGCACAGAAAAATAGATCAGCTTTTCAGCAGTGTATCCGTTTCTAAAAAAAAAATTGGATACTAAAAACGACGAACACAAGCTTGCATCTGACATTAAAAATTGCATTAAATCTGATCTGCTACACCAATATTCCGATGACTTAACACAGAAACTGTAGATTGCAGATTGCATCGTTTTTAGATCCAATATTCTAAAATGATTATGTAGAGTACATGTATGACATGATTTAGTCATGAAACCCTAACTTATTTGTGAAATAACTTCTCAGTCAACCGAATCCACACATTCAACTTCAGACAAAGCGAGCAAGACAGAGATTGAGGAATCAGTAGATAAACCTCCCGCAACGAAGAAATGCATAACTTTCACTCCCTTGTTTGCAAGGCCGAAAAGCCAAAGTCAGTCTAATGATAATAGCCCTACTGGCCTTACAATCAATCAGGAACTATTATGTTACTCCTCTACTCCGTCAGTAGACATTAGTCAGAACCCGCTATCCTGGTGGAAATCTCATAAATTTGAACTTCCAAGAGCAGCAAAGTTAGCGAAACAGTATCTGTATCTGCGCTTCAAGTGTCCCGTCGGAGAGACTGGTTAACAAGGCAGGACCTATAGTTACCCCCAATCGCTCATGCGTAATACCTGCTTGGGTGATCAGGCTTAAAGGGATATTCCACTGGGGCATTTTGTGCATCTGGCGTAAAGTACTAATTCTCCGTATTAATTTGAGACCAAAAGCACAATTTTATGCCAACAAATAAAAAAGATATCCTCAATTTAAATTGCTAAACTAACCAGTAGGGAGAGGCGCCATTTTGGACAAGCGGCTGACGTCACTGACACACCAACTCTCTTTGTCCGATCGAGGATAGCCGTAACCAGGGGAGGTAAATCTAGCATCTCGTGGATAATTAGCGTATTGGCTAAACAACTGACACTGCCACAGTGTTTGGAGGAAATTAAAGTGCAATTAGTGTCCCGATCATCGCGACAGTCATTGCAGTGCTAAATTGTCAAAAAGTGTCTTCTTGGTCAGCAAATGGGCATATTCTTTTTTTTTAAAAACATTGAAGGGTTATGCCAGGAGCATGATTGCAATCAACCAATCACAACAAATTCTTGAAAGCGTAAAAATATGTTAGTTGAATAAATGTTGAAAGTCATTTCTCTGAAAGCTGTTTCTGCCTATTGCAACTTCTGCTTCCAGTCAAATTCCAGTTTCAAAATATTCAACAGGCAGTAAATATGGGTCAACATTTTAAAATTTGGGATCAATTAGTTACCTCTTTCAAGGATAGAAAAGCAGAAATCTTAAAATTTACCCTGCATATTGTGTGAAACTAATTAATTTGGAAGCGACTGCAACATAATTCCAGGCAAATTTAATTCAGAGTATTAAGAAATCTGCATAGTTATTTTAAAATTGGGAGTAAACATTGTAAATGATTAATAACGGTGGATTTCAATAGTATGAAAGCACTAAATTACTAATTATGTCTAGCGTGCACTTGTCATTATTTAATAGCTGTCACCTGCTATCGTCTACGAAGTAAGCCCCTAAGCGATTGCCTATAATTGACTGACCGGACAATCAGCGACACCGTTTCATTTTAGTTTGCCAATTCCATTTTACAATAGATGCAAGCAAATACTGATGTTAATTGTCGAACTTGATTCTGTTATATTAAAATTAAGTACTGTGCCTTTTGTTTTGAAATGCATGACACATTATTTTAAAATTATACAGACTATATGTTCTAAACTTGTGTCTTCCAAATTGAAATGTGGAAGATATCCATCAAGTGCCGATGTTATGAAGCCATCTTTCAGTTAGCCCCTTTTTATGTGGATGCTTCTGTGGGGTCAGTATCTGAAAATGTGAATTGCCGTACCCTTTCCATGATCGTTTCTATTACTGCAAGCCCATGCTTGACATGCAGACATGTTGCGATTTAACCATCTCATGCCAGCACTGTCTTCTGCAATCGTCGAGTTGAAGATGCAGGTCAAGAGAAGACTATTTTTGAGAATTTACAACTAAAACGACTGTCTCAGTAACCAAACCAGCCATTCCAGTGGTTAATTTTCAATAGTAGTCTTCGCTTGGCCTGCAAATGGACATAAAATAAGGAAATATTCTGATTTTCCTGACAGAATTTGGTCATTAAATGGTTAATTAATATTCGGCCTTCATAACGCGAAGTAAACGGGTAAATCTAAAGCGCTGGCGATATTTTGCTCATGTGTCGTTGACATCATAATCTCGCGGTTTCTTGCTCTCGTTGTGAGAAAATGGATGCGCCTGAGGAGTCACGTTTTCGACCGCTTTGGGCATATTCATTTTATTATTTCTCGGCAATGGAACAGTGTATTTTATATTTTTTTGCAGCAACTATTTCAGATTATAGTATATTTTTAGTTGACTTATTCCCGATTTTCACTGGAATTTCCCTTTAAGTTTTTAGCATACAACTTATAAACTGCTTTATTGAAGGGATGAATGAATAAACAGACAGATGAATGAATGAATGAATGAGCGAATGAATGAATGCAATGCACAAATGGATGAATGAATGAAAATAATGGACAGATGAATGAACGATTGAATGAATGAATGAATGAATGAATAGTGCTAATTATGGTTATCTTGAATTAATTAATTAATTAATTCAGTACTCATCATGATTGTGCTTATAATTTTATTAGACTATTATAAATAGCCTGCAGATTATTTTGAAAACATTGATTAAACATTGTTGCTGCCATTGGCAGCATTAACTTTCATTTGAATAGTTTTCAAAATAATCAGCAGGATATAATAGTCTGTAGTAAGATCGGGGGCCTACTAGCATGACTACGCTCATACGTTTACTATAACTGAGTGTATCACTTGATGTACGTATTAACCCTTTAACCCTCGAACCTATTTAAGAAAATTTAAATTTTCTCGTAAAAAATATCCATTGTTGGTTATCAAGCCAGTCATTCCAGTGGTAAATTTTCAAAAATAGTCTTCTTTTGGTCTGCAAATGGACATTTTTCAAGACAACTGCAGAGTCCGTTTTTGTCTGATATGCATGTTAAAGGGTTAAATGCTTTAATAATAAAACATTCCATGCTTTAGAGGATCGTTGTATTTTATGTACAAAGCAAACAGGCACGCACACAATTACAAGCCCATTCCATAACTGGACGTATCCTACAGTGCATAGATGTCAAACTGAGTCTTAACCAATCAGACAGCCGGGGTTACTGGAAACAGAGATCTAGGGCGTAACTTGTAGCTGATTATTTGCCAGTTGAAAATAGTTCATTCGAGTGTACATTAGTTGCGTACAGTTAAATATACTTAGCTAGTTGAACAATGTGTCTTTAGACCTATTTCCATCTTAGCCAATCAGGTTTGAGCTCTGGGATTTCCCTTTTGTAAAATGGTGAATGTCCATTTTACAACAGAAATTCATAAACTGGCTGAATAAAACAGCCAGAGCGACATAAAATTCTAAGCTTATGCTTGTTTTATATTTCATGCAGGACTTTGAGATCAATTTAATCCGTGCTACTGGCTATCAGTAATGTTGTAGGTGTTCCGTTTGTTGTATCAGTCAGAATTGTTATGAGGGTTAGGTTTTTGTGGCAATTATTACAAGTTTTAAAATACACCTCGAGCCTAATCGCCTAGATGATATATTGTAATATCGCGGCATTTTCCTAGATATCGTTATCGTCTTCTGAAAGTGAATATGGGCCAGTTGTAGTTCCAGGTGAAGGATACAGGCCCCTTAGGCCTCTTGTTAAAACAATAGATCATTCAGTAAATGCATCACTCTGTACATGGAAATCCAGAGGGCTGCATGCGCTTACCAATTACAACCAGAAAAAGATAAAATCAGCAAACTTCAGATTCATGGCTCCTTATTTCAATTGCCTTAGAGTATAGAGGGCCTATATCCTCACCAAGTATTATAAGAACTGTATGCCTCTGGCCTGTCTTATTTGTGATGTAACATGCTACATCCAACATTGTGTAAACACAATTGAGGTTTATAGGTGATCCACCAATCACCAGATAATAACCAATGACAGACTGTGTTGCTATATCAGTTGACATTTCACTGTTAAATGTTTCTGGGAGCAGCTATGAAAGGACGCATACAGTATCCATGCTTTATGATTCTGTGTTTTTCCAAAGAAAAATTTCATTTTTATGTCAGTGTAGGATTATATCCAAATGATTCTTCTACTTCAGATGCACTTTCCTTAACAATCATATTTGTACAATGCACAGTAATTTTTCTCATACAACGTTTCTTCTAAAAGATTGTTATTATCAGCAACAATTTGTGTGAATAGTATTTTGTTTTGAACACCCACTTGTATTTACTGTAATTAACCCTTTAATGGTCAAATTTGGTCAAGAAAATTAAGTATTGGCTTATTAAAGTCCATTTGCAGGACAAGAGATTATTTTTGAAAATTTACCACTGGAATGACTTGGCTCGGTTATTGAGCCAGTCATTCCAGTGGTAAATTTTCAAAAATTGTATTTTGACCTGTAAATGGACATTCCACAAGACCATAGCAGAGGCAGGTTTGGCCAGTGTGACCATTAAAGGGTTAAGAAATCAGGTGTAGTGTTACCAATCCTTCATATTTGATCTTCATAGAAAGGCTACTAAGGTAATCCGAGTTTGTAGGTTGTGACTCTTGAGGGCGAGCCTCAGACTATACTCTGGTCTATTGTATAGAGTGACTGATGGGCTGATTGATTGTCTATTAGGCTATGGACTGGACAGACAGATGGTCTTTTCTCTCTTTTCTGGAGGTTAGCTATAAATGTTATTCACTAGAGTGACAACAAAACAGTCCTAACTTGTATTTAGTTTTTTAACTTCAAATTTCACTAATCATTTTACAATACAACTTTATATATTCAAACTTCTACATAACTCTCTGCATTTACAACCTTACTCACTGACATGCTCTCCAAGCTCTTCACTCCCTTTTTTTAAATAATTGTTTCACACGTATATAGCATACTAGTTTCCAGGCAAACAAATTTTCACCATTCAAACATGTCTGTTCAATAATTTGTAAAAACATGAATTTTCTGCAAGATATTAAATTAAATACAATCCTTAATAATATCAGGCTTAAACCTCATGTAGCTACTTAACCATTGTAATGCTGAATTTATTGAATTAAATTATTGCAGGCAGACTGGTCTGCCAGCAATATGGATTCCATTTTAGAATTATAAATTGCTAATATCTGGGTTCAGCAGTATAATGGTTAAATCTCTATATTTAAAATATATCCATAGCATAAGGATTTACCCTTTCATTCCAATGCTGTACTAATTGTGTTTACTTTTTATAACATTCATACAAAGCAACTATTGAATATTTTTCAAATAATTTAACAGAAAATGTTTGCTGCCTCTGGCAGCAACAGCCTTCAATTAAATCATTTCCCAAATGTTCAGCAGAATAAGTATAACATCATAAATTGCAATACATATATGTATGCCGTAAGGCTCAAAGGGTTAATACTCTCTTGTGCTGGTTGTATGTTTCTTCAAACACAATGGGTCAATTAATGACTTAGTAGCTGGTGGTCTAGAACTAGCAGATTATTCAACAATTAAACAGTTCAATAATAACTGGTAATATGACCATGTAAATATGCTATGGTTCCGTGATGAGCTGCTTAGTGCCATTGACTTCAAACCAGTGTAGACTGTACACAATGTTGGGGTTTTTTTTTATAAAATTATTTTTACGTTAAATATAAACAATATTATAATATAGTCATTAGTCAAATATTTCTTGGGCACGATACTACACGATGAGGATCGTGATGATTTTCACTAACCGAACCTGTTCACGATGCAGATGTCTGAACCACGAACTGGTTCACGAACCTTTTAAATATACTATTGTATGCGAGAAATTACTCCTAACAGAAAATAACATTTAACGGCAGGTGGCTTTACTGTATAAATGTTCCCCCCTGTATAAATGTTAAAAAAACACAAGTGATAAGTTCTGACAACAAATGTTAGAAAATAATATAAGATTCATGGTCAGCTAAGTTCCTTTCATGGTCATATTCGTAAATCACACTTAAAGGACATTCAGAGATGGCTTGTCTATTAGCCCTTTCACCGACAAATCCCTAGAAAAGTAAATTCTTTATGATTACAAAACTTACTCTGTTGAATATTTTGAAATTAATTTGACTTGAAGCTGTTGCTGCAATATATTCAACAGTTTTCTTCTATGATTTTCCTAAAATTAGATATGGGAATTTATCGGTGAAAGGGTTAGCTTATGTATGGTTCATGAACCACACAAATCGCATGCAAGCGAACCGAACCATGGTTTGTCTTCACTTGGTTTGCGGTTTTCCGAATCAACGAATGTTCATTACAGCCCTACTACACTCTGTGTAAATGATTAATAACACAATCACGTCACTGTTTAGGCTAGTAGGATGAGCCAGTTTTTGGTCTACCTGGGGAAAAAATTATAATGTTATCAAAACTTGCGGAATTATATTCCCACATATCCCTAGTATTACAGAAAAAAAGTCACAAGTGATACCTTTTGGGGAAAATTTTTGACAGCACTGAATTTGAACTACTTTTGTATTCTTACAAACTGTAATTATATGATAGATGAACGTAAAATCAGTTTTTCGCCACTTCTTTCATAATTACAGAGCTGAAAATTGGCACAGTTCTTAAAGATATAATGTTATAGCTCGGCATTACACAACAGTTGAGTTATTTTGAAGACAGCGTGGCAAATTTTGGTATAACCGTACAAACATGCACTAAATCAACATAGTTCCCAATGCCAGTCCCTCCAATTTCAATATGTCTAATTTCTCCATCATATCAACGCAATTTGCAAATAAAATTTATCAGAGACTATGCCATGGTTTGTCAGTAATTAATATTGGTTCAATCCTGACGTCCGAATATGGTGATTTATGATAATAAATGGACCTGGGTAATATTAGAAAACATTCGAGAAAGTACATTGTAAAACTACTTTTGCTTTTACATTGTATTTCTCGACACAGAATTATTTAATATAGTTTTTAAACTTAAACACGTGCATTTAGGACATACTATTACTGAAATTATTCAGAGGCTATTAAGAAACACAAAAATGAATGAGCCAAATGAAAATGTGACCCTCCCATTTCTGCATACTTTATCTGAGGGAAATTGCGTTATCTGTCGCAACCCTTTGGATGGAGATAAGCAAAAAGTGTACCAAAAAGGACTTGAGACTCTTTTGCGCATAAGTCATCTTCGAGGTGATGATGAATTACATAACTACCTTTTGGAAAGGTCCCAATTGGAAATGTTTATGTACATAAAATAAAAAGGTGTAGGGCTTAATATACGGACCTGCGAAGAACTAGAACCGATGATGATAATGGGGGTGGATCAACATCCAAAAGATTACCTTCAAGTGTTGAGCCATTTGACTGGGCAGCTGATTGTTTTCTATGTGGAAAAGCCGCGACCATTGACCTGAAACATCCAACAAGAGACCCTGTGTCACAGGTTACGCTACTTGGATTCAGAGAATCAGTTTTACAGCAATGTAACAATCGTGACGACCTATGGGCATATGATGTTATGAGAAGAGTAAATAATTGCATAGACTTAGTAGCATCAGAAGCACAATATCATAGCAAATGTTATAGAGATTTCTTTTGCTTTGCATATGCTAAGAATGTGACAGTCGGTCGACCAGCTGATTTAGGGAAGCAGGGTTGCTTTGAGGCTGTTTGTGACTGGCTGGATGAGGAGGGTGAGACTGAAACACTGACTGGTACTGATATCTGTGAGAAAATGAAAGAATTGGCTAATGGGGCAGAAGTCTATGGTATTAAAGGCCTCCGAGATAAACTTCATGAGCATTATGGTGACCACATATTTTGGTCACGAATGAAAGGAGGGCGGGAGGATGTGCTGTGTTTCCAGAATATGGCAAGTTACATAGTACACAAGACATGGCACTCTGAGAAATTAGATGATGATGCACAAGACGCTGAAAGAATAGTCATTACGTGTGCAAAACTATTAAAGGAGGAAATACATGAGGGGAAATATTCAAAGGAAAACTACCCGGGTAGCAATGATATTAAGGATATTGATAAGGGAAGGGAGTTCCTTACACCACTGACACGTATTTTTATCGAGACAATGATAAGTAATGACGTAAGACGAAATAGCATTGGCCAAACACTTACGCAAGCTGTAAGACCATCTTCAGTAATGTCACCTATTTTGTTTGGGACGGCCGTGGAGATGGATCATGTATTTGGATCAAAGTGGCTTGTAGATGAGCTATTTAGATTAGGTTTTTCGGTCTCATATGATGAGGTCACTTTGTTTAAGCAATCGATTTTACAAGCGGAAAATCTTGGTACATTAATACCAATCAGTTTCATGGTATGGGTACGATAGCAATGTCGGCTGTAAAAGGAGATCGAGCAAACTTTGACCAACATGTAAGACGTAAGGCAAGATTGGCTGTTTCGGAACTTATGACGGACAAAGGTATACCCATTGTTCAATACATAGGGTCAGCTGTATCAGGCCTTTCCTCTCTAAAGTTTAAATCCATTGAGGAAAATCTGCGACCGTATATAACAGCATCAGTAGCATATTATGCTAATCTTATGTGGCAATCAGCTCTCCTCTTCAGCAAAGCAAATACACAAATACCTAACTTCTCTGGATTCATGCAACACTTCTTCAGATCACTCGATGATGGCATCGACAAATGGCAAGTGCTTATTCTTCCTTTCATAGACCTTAATCCAAATGACGAGACATGTCTGTACTCTACACTTTTGTACATTCAAGAATAATCCTGTCGATTGATGCAACCCAGTGCTTGCATTACATTTGACCAGCCGCTCTGGCAGAAAGCATTAGAAATTACTGAGTCAAAAGGTCTAAACAGGATAGTTTGTCAACTTGGTGGGTTTCATCTTCTTATGAGCGCTTGTGGCAGTATCGGTAATGTGATGAAAGGGTCTGGTCTTGAAGCCATGGGACAAGTCTATTGGCCAAATACTATTTCCCTTATTTTGACAGGTAAATCACTTGCCAGAGCTTTACGTGCACATTTTCTGCTCGAAAAGGCACTTATGACTAAGCTGGTCTCGGGTATATTACCTGCAGAGTCTGAACATTCCAATTCAGAATCGTCCCAAAACACTAATAGATTAACCATGGATCAAGTAAGCAAACTAAAAGAATTGTTTGATCAAGTTACTGAAGATGGTGGTGTACCACTCAATGATATTCTTGATTCTGAATAACTGTCAGGTTTAGATCAATGTATTGCTAAACACAAAGAAAACATGGAAAATGAGTCACACACTGCCAAGTATTGAATTTTGTATCTATATTATATTAACATTGTCAAAACCTTTATACAGTGTGAGAGAGTGTGCGATTGGGAAGGTCACCTCACAGCTGTTGGAAAGCTGCTGAATCTTTTCGCTGCATCTGGTCATATTAATTATGCCAAAAGTGCTAGACTGTACCTCCAAATAATGAGGGACCTCGCAAATCAACATCCGTGGTTGTAGCAGAAATTTTCGGGAGGCTACCATGCAGTGCGCCCAAGTGAAAAATACTGGGCTGGTTTGTGGACTGATCTATGCATAGAGCAAATTCTAATGCGATCCATGAAAGCTCGAAGAGGTTTGACACATGGTCGTGGCATAACAGATAGTGTTAGACACCAATGGGTCTATAGCATGCATCATTGTGCAGCTATTCATGACGCGATGACAAATCTAACAAACTGCCACCATGCTACAAGTGAACAGCACGCAGAACTAGGAAAATCTAGGCGCAGGCGAGATTCGACAGACATGGAGAAAATACTGGATTGGTTTGAACAGCACAACCCTTTCAATGATGAAGTTTCTGCATTAAGATCACTGACAACTGGACTAACAGCAACCGATGAGGATGGAATCACCTGTGACCAAGCTGAACAAATTGGTAGGGAGATTCAACAATCACTTGATGGTGTAACATTTAGTAGTGCACATATTAAGCGATCGGAGCAAGTTCGGACATTGGAATATCGTCTGCCAGGTATCAAAGTGGGTAAGAAATCAATTCAAATTGAGCCCAGTGTTTTATTCATGCGTTGTACGGCATTGGCTAACTGGGAGTCTGAGGACCTTAAATCTTACTTCAGGTATGAGCTGTCAGCGGTACCTGCATCACTCTTCAAAGATTATTTCATGCAAAAACCAGATAAGGCAGAATTAGCTAAAGAGATTAAAAAAGATCTTACCAACCTAAGTAACCAAGCTAATGCTATTACCAAAGACCGTATGCCAGTTATAGATGGCGGATGGGTCCTGCATCGTATTAGATGGCAAAAGAATGCCAGATATCGAAAAGTGGTAGAACAGTATGAAACATATCTTAGAAATAAGTTTGGGATATGTTGTGTTGTTTTTGATGGGTACGAAGGGCCATCTACCAAGGATCACAAGCATTTGAGGAGGTCTGGAACACGATCTGCAGATATCACTCTCACTGAAAACCCCAAATGTCACATGAATCAGCAGGCAGTTCTCTCAAACGTGAGAAATAAGACACAGTTCTTAGAACTCCTTGCTTGCCTGCTACAAACTAAAGGATACATAATTAAGTGCAGTGATTGCGATGCAGACACTTTGATTGTATCAACTGCTCTAAACTTTTCGCAGAATGGCCAGTAATCCTTGTTGCTGAAGATACGGATATCTTCATTATGTTGATTCATCACTGGGAAACACAAATGGCTGACATATTCTTGATGAAAGAGAAAACGGTTAGTGCGTCGAATAAAAGTGTTGAATTGTACAGCATTCGAGAAACACACCAAGTAATGGATCCGGTTTTACGTAATAATATCCTGTTTATACACGCGTGGAGTGGTTGTGATGCGACTTCATCTACATTTGGACAAGGGAAAACGCATCTAATGAAGACATTAGTTAAATGTAATAGGTTGCAGCATCTATCCCGTGCACTGATTGACGAGACAACTACTGATGATGTTGGTGCTGTAGGCATGTCTATCTTCTGCAGACTTTACGGTGGTAAAGACCATGACACACTAACCTCCTTAAGACATACACGGTACCAAGCAATGGTTGCACGCTGTAATAAAATTGAGCCTGAAAGATTACCTCCAACTGAGAGAGCAGCGTATTATCACAGCCTTCGAGTCCACATGCAAATGAAGCAATGGGCTGAACTAAAAAACAACTGTCTCAATCCTTGCAAGTGGGGCTGGAAGCTGGAGAAAGATGGTATCCGACCGGTGATGACTGATTTAGGTACTGCACCAGAAAGTGTCTTAAAATTCATTTGTTGCAAATGTAAAGTCAGTAATAAAAAATTATGTGCAACAAATCAATGCTCGTGCCACAAATCTGGGTTAAAATGCATCACAGCATGTGGAGGTTGTCATGGCGAGACCTGCTACAACAGGCCACACACTGACAGCTGTGAAGCTGAAGATGACGTTGTTGAAGAATGGGTTACAAATTAAAGCATAGAGATAATAGACAGCTCTATAATGATTGATATGAGAGATACATTTTAGTTTAGTATGTTATATTCATTTGGGTTCATTTATTAAATTGCCTGGAGCATGTCTTGTATTATGGGGAATTCTGATTTACTCAACATACCAGCAGCCATATTGGATTTTGCTATGTCGACTACTTGGTTGAAAGTCAGTTAGAATATTTTATTTCCAACATCCAGAGGAAATTCCAGCAATGTAACCATAAAATATCCTGAGAAATCTTAATTTGGTTTCGTCTAGTGTGTGCTTACAATATGTGAAAGGGCAAAGATTTGGGGGGAAATTCAATTTGGCATAAAAAATGTTCCCCAAAGGTTATCAGGCGCCTTTTTGTCTGTAATACTATGGTCATATGTGAACAAAAATTCAAAGGATTCAATAACATTGACATTTTTTCCCGAGGTTTGACCAAATCCGCTATCCTAGTTCCACCTCAGACATAAAAGGGATTTGCTTACAATAATATAATAAGTGTATCTAAATCTCAGAAGTAGGCAACAATTTCCAACAAAACAAATATTTGAAGCCATGGCTCAAATTCTCAAAATAACTTCCCGATTTAATGAGGCATTCATTAATCAGCCTAATTAATAGCATATGGATTCATAACAGTTACACACAATAAAAAAGATAGATAACACTGTTTTGAGGTTAGCAAAATTTTCAATGAAACGCAATTCATTGCCATATTTTAAGAGAATATGTAAATTAATTATCTTTTTCAATAGCTATTTTAATTAGATAATTGTACTAATTAATCTAATTACTATGAAACAATTTTAACTGTCTCAAACAACATAGCTAGGTAAATATTTTTGACGTATTCGGCTAATTGAAGCAATGTAGAAATTTATTGCTCTCTGATTTTCCCGTCTGTCGAAATGGTACCCCTTTAATTAGGTTTATCTAATTAATTATAATTAGGACTATAATTAATGAGAGTTGCAGATGGCAACACATTTTCCAAGAGGCCAAGTTATGTACTAAGATGTTTTAGCATAAAATATTTGTTTCCAGTAGTGAACCACGAAAATGATTTTTTCAGCATCTGGCTCATGGACTATAAGGCTTAGGTCCTGAGAAAATGTCCCGGAAATTGTCAAATCACTTCTCCTTAACCCTGACAACTCTGATGTCAATAATCTATCTTTTACTGTGTCAGTAGCAAAGAAACTAGTGTACATATTTCAACAATTTTGGTGGACGATGTTGCTGTCTACGACAGCACTATCTTCCACCAAATTTGTTGAAAAATAAACACCAGTTCATCTTTTACTTTAATTTGAAAATTATAAATTTTAACATCTGCGTGTTAAGGGTTAACCGTGTGGTGGATATTAAGCAAACTTGGCTCATAGGCTTCAGAACATCTATACATAATCCTGATTGGTCAATTTCTTTGAATATCATCTGGGATTTCAGAAACTGTCCAACTGATGCGTTGACATTAACACTAGTGGTCAAATTTATTCAAGAAAATTTGAATTTTAAATGTCCATTTGGAGACCAAGAGATTAACCTTAATGGCCATTTTTAGCTATGCCCCGCCCATCACTAGCTACGCTCCACCCACACCTCACCGTGTCGAGATTGATCAATCCCCGAATGCCCTAACTATCAATTTCCTGAAAACTATACAGAGAAGCTGCCTATGGCAGCAACAGCGCCCAATCAAATCAGTTTCAAAATATTCAAAAGAATATTTATTAAATAGTACAAGCAAACAATTTGTACAACAACGCATAGACCGTCTTCAAAAATGCGTTCGTGACGACGTCATTCATTATGATGTCATTGTACACATCATGCAATTCATTATGATGTCATATGATGGGTGGGTACTCTGGAAAGGTCCATTACAAACCCTGGTTCTTAGCCGCTGCACTTGACACATGCATTGCCTTATTAACCATTACCACACTGATGTCAATAATCTATCCTTTACTGTGTCAATAGATAAGAAACTGGTATACAGTTTTCAACAATTTGGGTGGACAAATTTGGTAAAAAATGAACACCAGTTTATCTTTTAATTTAATTTGAAAATTTACAATTTTGACATCGGAGTGGTAAGGGTTAAGGCAGCTTTGAGGCAGTTGGCATAGAAAGAGAATTATTCAAGCTAACACGTTATTATTAGATTTTCTTTAGACTTTATAGAATCTTTCCAAGTTTATGATCTTTTGCTAAGTTCTGATTGGTTTGTTTCACATTGATGGCACAGTCTCATCCCCATAGGCTAGTAATTAAGTCATTTCACTCCCCTGGCGAGGACATGTTAATTGATTTGCTTGCATGTGGAAATATTGCTCCATCTCCAATTGACTTTCTGACTCAGTGAGGGGTTTGATTGCTCTGTCTCTAGAGATTGAGGGCTACAGCAGTTTAACCATTCTCAGGCTGCATGGCAGAATTAATCGAACAAAATATTCATTAATATTGTTTATTTTTGGAAGCAATATTGTTGATGAAAGCTGTTGCTAGAATGGAGTGTGATCTGTACTGTAGGATGAAGACCAATATTGTTTCTGAAAGCTATTGATCTACGGTAATACAGTAATTTTTTCCATATTTTTAGTGGTTTGGACTTATCTTATATTGCAACAAGAATGAGGTAAATCTTACAGTTTTTGAATGGGCATTTAATTCATCAAGGACTTATCCGATCTTTACAGATTTGATCTATACCATTGGCATCTGGTCTGCATCATAATTAAAATGATTTTCAAATTATTTCCATATTTTTATGGAGTTTGAAGTTTTTGAATGGTCATTTAATTCATCAAGGACTTATCCAATCTTAATAAAACTTTAGAGATGTGATCTATGCCACCATTGGCATCGGGTCTGCATCAAATTGAGGATTTTCAAATTATTTCCATATTTGTGCAGGTTTTAAACTTTTGAATATATTTTTGTGATATATATCCTTTTTAAGCCAAGAATTAGAAGAATGTTAAAGTTTTTCAATTGGCATTTAATCAATCAAGGACTTACCACAATTTTATTTTATACCAATCAGTGCTTGGGAACACATGCTAATGAATATGTTTTTTGTATTTTTTCCATATTGTTATCAGCTTTTTCAGATGTCTTTTAATTTATTTAAGCCTTTTCGGATCCAAACGGAACGTTACAGAATTGTTAGATATCACCATTGTATTCAGTTTGCAGCATAAGATTCGTGGTATGAAGTCATCAGGTGGTTTCAGATTAGGACCATATCTTTTCAGATTAGAAAAAAATGGTGTCTAACACAGTTACAAAGAGGGACATCAGCTCTGATACAAGTTCTAGTTAGCTCACCTGGCTGAAAGGTCATGTGAACTTATGCCATGGTGCCTGTCCATCATGTGTCATCCGTTGGCCGTCAACTTTTCCCCCTTAAACAACTTCTCAAGAACCATGGCGCTGATTTCAATTAGCAGAGATTGATGGCGTTTCATTCACACTCATATGCATACTAGAAGATTGACGCATGCGATTGTAAAGAGTGACAAGGCATTTTTATGGTATTGGGTACCTAGTGTATGCATGTCAGACATTGCAAGCTTTGATAATAATTTGCTGTCACGTAATCATGTTGCACAATGTCTAACATGAGTATCTAACTGTTTTGTTCTAGCCCTGTGCAAATGTGCACTAGCTGTCATCAGGTTCATCACAGAAGAATCATATCATAACCTGAGCTTGAGATGTTGAAGGTGCTGGAGAAAAACCAGACCTTGTCTTTTTAGGACTTAGCATGGTAACATTGTACATTGTTGCTGGGTGACTTTCTCTTGGCTCTCTGAAGCTTATCAGTTGAGAAGTTTGTGTAACAAGTCTTGTGATAAACCATCTGATGATTTACAAATGTTTCGCTGATACTGCTCCCTTTGTTCAGTTTGTTCATGTTTATATTCAGAGGGATGTACCATGTCTGCTGGAATTCCCTGAGATTTCCGCCAATGTAGTCATAGCCAGATGTATTGTTTTTTGAATTATTTGCAGGACATATCGTTGGTTTCTCAGGTTTTTTCTGACATAAAAAAACAGATTCCATTCCATTATTCCTGGCTTATTAGTGGTTTGACTGTCTGTCAGAGTGATAAGGTTACAAGTCTTAGATTCCCATTATTAGCAGCAACAACCATGCAAGCTTTCTACTCTCTTTCTCAGTATATCACAATCTGAAAATATAAATTTAGAAATTGCAACAATAATTATCAAATATTTGATGCCAGAGACAGGCGAGTTTTCTGAACCCTAGATCAGACCATTTCGTTCTTGGCCCTTATCATTATTGTATATAACTGTTCTGTAAACATCTACATCCCTTCAGTTATAATATGATTTTCACAAAAATATTTATTAAAAATTATCCTGGAACTAATACTTGTCAAATAAAATTTAATGATAAAAAGAAATAAATAAAGTGTAAAATAGCTTAAAATCATATAGCATAATAAATATCTGAAACTTATCATGTGCCTCGCCAGGAGCAGTCTATGAGGAACTGGACTAACCCTTACCACTCTGGTGTCAAAATTTTAAATCTTGAAATTAAATTAAAAGATGAACTGGTATTCATTTTTCAACAAATTTGGTGGGAGATGGTGCTGTCGTAGACAACAACATCTTCCGCCAAAATTGTTGAAAAATGTACACCAGTTTCTTTGATATTGACGCAGTAAAAGATAGAATATTGACATCAGAGTGGTACTGGTTAAACATCCTAAAGCAAAAACCACAACTATGCTTCTTGAATGAATTAACTCGCTTAATGTCAATCAATTAGAGACTGGTACCCGTCTAGAAGCTCTGAGAGTGACCCGAGTCACTGCGCATGAGCAAGAGCTAGCACTTGGAAAATGCAAAGATATTAACTTTCAATTTTTCTGCGTACCATAGTTGTCATATTTATCATTTACATGTCTCCCATGAAGTCACTGATCAATAATAAGCTATGAACATTATTCTGGTCTCTGTTCATTCTTGTTATTTATGATATTTTGTGATTTCATTTTTCAAGAATATATCATGCCTATTAATTCTCCCTGTTAAGTTTGTTAGTGCATCTAAGCCTTATTCTTCCAAGCATAAATGTTGCTTTATTCAGAAAAACTTAATCCTCCTACATGAGACTTAAGTTACAATTTGCTTTGTTATATTTTCCCGCCATTTTGGCTAACAAAGCCATGTGCTTTTTATACCCCACTAAAAAAAATTGTCGGTGTATTATGTGATGACGTTTATGGACGGGAGGCCGGCCAGGCGGGTGGCAGAGTGGTTTCCACATAATAACTCTGCTACTGATTATCGGATCGCTTTGAAACTTTATAGGATGATTGGACTAGGACTGAGGAAGCAACCTATCAAAATCCACGATGATCCGAATCCAAGATCGGCGCCGTCAGCCATCTTGAAAATTTGTTTCCGCACAATAACTCCGCCATCATTTATCGGATCGCTCTGAAGAAAAAAACTATCAAAATCGACGATGATCCAAAATCCAAAATGGCTGCCAACCACCGGCGGACATCTTGAAATTTTGTTTTTGCACGATAACTCTTCTATCATGTATCTGATCGCTTTGAAACTTCATAGGATGATTGGACTAAGTCTGAGGGAGAAACCATTCAAAATCGACGATGATCTGCAATCCAAGATGGCCTATGGCCATCTTGAAAATTGGTTTCCGCACGATAACTCTGCTATCGTTTATCGGATCGCTTTGTAACTTCATAGGATAATTGGACTAGGTCTAAGGAAGAAATCTATTGAAATCGACGATGATCGATGGCCATCTTTGAAATTGGTTTCCGCACGATGACTCTGCTATCATAATAAGGAAAAATTAATTACCTCTCCGGGATGTAGAAATTGTTTGAGTGTAGCTTTCGTGATCATCTCGGTCACTTCTTCAGCACTAACTGATGGTCGCTGGCAACATCACTCTGGTCAGTTCCTGTGGAATCACGTGATAGCATGGACTGGTAGACTGCTGTTATACGGTGACCCCACAAGAACTGACCAGAGTGACGTTGCCAGCGACCGTCAGTTAGTGCTGAAGAAGTGCCCGAGATGGTCACGAAAGCTACACTCAAACAATTTCTACATCCCAGATAGGTAACTAATTTTTCCGTATTATGAATCATCCTGGGATCGGGAGCGATTTCTTTGGGAAAGAAATGCTATTGTTTATTGGATCCCTTTGAAACTTCATAGGATGATTGGACTAGGTTTGAGGAAGAAACATATCAGAATCGATGATGTTCCGAAATCTAAGATGACCGCCGGCCACCGGCAGCCATCTTGAAAATCGATTTCCGCACAATAACTGTTATCATTTATCGGATCACTTTGAAACTTGATAGGATGATTGGACTAGGTCTGAGGAAAAAACCTATCAAAATCAACGATGATCCGAAATCCAAGATGGCCACCAACCACTGTCGGCCATCTTGAAAATTGATTTCCGGATGATAACTCTTGTTACCATTTATCAGATCACATTGAAACTTGAGAGGATGGTTGGACTAGGTATGGGGAAGAAATCTATAGAAATTGACGATGATCCGAAATCCATGATGATCGCCAGCCACTGGCAGCCATCTTGAAAATTGGTTTCTGAACAATAACTCCATTACCGTTTATCGGATTGCTTTGAAAATGTATAGGGTGGTTGGACTAGGCCTGGTGATGAAACCTATCGCCACTGACTGACGGCCATCTTGAAAATTAGTTTCCGAACGATAACTCCAATTTTGTTTAGTGGATCACTTTGAAACCTCAGAAGATGACTGGTCTAGGTGTGAGGAAGATAGCTCTCAGTCATTGGTATGTGATTATGGGGGGGGGGGGGTATTATGCACCGTTTGCGGAGCTCTTGTTCTCATATCAATCAGTTTATTTGAAAGGATGCTGTCCTTGCCTTGTTGGCTTTATACCTTATTCTGATTTATGTTTTTGCCTTTAGGGGGTGGTCGTTATAAGTACAAGATATAATGTTCGTCCACATAGTATGACTGTTTGCACGGCAGTGAGTTTTGCGACCGTGTGTGTGCTAAGTGCATGTCCTTCTTTCCATCGTATGCCAGTGAGATATGCAAGGGATGGATTGTTGCGGTTTCTGGCATGGATATAGATGCTGTGATGGCAAGTTAATTCTTCTCATTCTCACAACCAGTTCAAGATGGAATCGATTTCTCTGTTCATCTTGTGGCCTGGTGGCCGTCATCTCGTGCCTGTCCCTCCGGTTGTCGAGACTGGGTCTGGTGTTGCTGGGGTTTGGAGGAGACCAGATAATCAGTCATCACTGAAGCATTCCTCCTCATCAAATCCTTCGAACACCGGGTCGGGTCGCCAGTCCGATGTGGTCAGGTCGCTAATGCGAAGACTGTCCATGCCCTCTAGGTGGCTCTCGATTGCTGGTCTGCAGGCTTGTGATGCCATGCCTTGAACGCTTTCTCGTGGTTCCTCCACAAACGTTTGCCGGAGTGGCCAGCTGTCTCTTGGAGATGTGTGAGCATGATCGGCCATTCCCAACATGGCTGAGTGCCTGTAGATGAAGAAACCGGGTAGCTGAATCTCCTCCAGAGAGTAGTGTGTAGTTTTCTTCCCTATCTCTGCAGTCTACTTGTTGTGGTTCGGGGTCAGAAGCGGCCAGAGGAGGTGGGCACTGATGTGTGCGATTGCTCTAGTAGCAGCGGTGGTTCTTGAGGCAGAGGTGGCGTGGTTCATGTGATGGTGGTTCTTGTGGCAGTGGCGGCAATGGTTTTTATGATGATGGTGGAGGTGGTTCTTGTGACAGTGGTGGTTCTCGCTATGGGCGGCTTAGACATGTGTTCTCAGTCTGGCAAGTTCTCCTCAGGAGGGATAGATCATGTTATCCAGTCGAGTTGTCCACAGGGTACGCCAATGTGTGTGCAGATGGAGTGAATGTGCAGAAAGGCGGAAAGGGTGGCTGGTGGCTCTTTATTCTAGGCTTAATCCAGAGGCTCCGTACGCCATATTTTTCGTCAGCCTAAAGATGCGCAACGCAGTGGCGAGAGGACCATTCTGTCTCCTTTTCATCTGATGAAACATCGCCCTAGTCTATGATCGTCGCGAGAGGAGCGGGAGGGCCTATTTGGCAGTGTGAAGCTCTCTCGGGTACTTAGCCGAAGTTCCAAGGAGTGGGTCTTTCTGGAGTGGGGAAGAGACAGTTGCGGTCTTCCCAGCAGTCGCTATGTCGCAAATGGTCTGTCTATAAGAAGTTATTCTGTCGCGAGAGTCGTAGGTGCTAGTACTAATTCCAAATTCTCCGCTTAAGGCGAGACAATGGTGTGCTTTACTTTAATGTGCCATTGGAGAGGGAAATCTTCAGTGGAAGCTTTTAGTAGGTGCCACCAGGTTCATCTGATGTTCTCAGGAGGTGTCCAGAGATGGGCCGTCAGTGTGTGCCTACTTCTAACAGTTTAGGGATCCTGTGCAGAGCGGTAGTTTAGCTAACCTAGATGCTTTTGCGGTTTACGGCCTCAGGCAACTGCAGAAGGACACGATCAGTTAGATTAAGCGAGACCCTCGCAAAGTCTGGCAAATCTCGCACAGAGATGAAGACAGGCTTGAGCAACGTCAAAAAGGTTTTGACGCATTCCAAGGGTGGCCTTTCTGAGTTGCAGACACGACACCAGCTCGTATAACTTAAAGAGGAGAGAGTTTAGAGAATTCCCCTGTCGGATCGAAGTACCGCTGTAATCTAAGATGATGACAGGCTGAGAAAAGCGCGGACGATTCAAAGATTCCGGTTGACGCGGCGGTTATTGAATTCGGTCGCTAAGACAAAAAGTCATAGCTGCAGTATCGTATAATTGAGTTTTATCCTGACCGCTGGTCAAGCGGTCCAAAAGAAAAAGGAGGCGCTAGTCGACGGAGAGCATCGAGCTGCAGTGGGTTCTCTGCAGGCTGCGCCTAAAGCATGCTAGTTTATACAACAAGACCTCGAAGAAATGGGACAAGGGTTATCAGACTCGAAGGAAGAAATCGAAAGGATGGCGGAGGAAATCGAAGCATGAGAAGGATACTTGCGCGGGGAGTGTTCTTAGGCAGTGCGAATTAGGTTGCCATGTTAAGATCGTTCGGAGTGGGTGCAGGGAATCGGCAACTGTATTTTTGGCGCCAAGAAGGCGAGCTGAGAAACACGGCGAACCGGAGACTTAGCTTTCCTTATTATACACTAATTCGCTACTCTAGGAGGCACATAGGCCTGTTAAAACAATGCGGTGCCCGAGACCCAACGATTGCAGAAGTTTCGAGCGGGAGCTATATGAGAGGTGGCCGGAATAACATCCACAGGTGAACTGTTTTGTTTAGGGGAAGAGCCAAGTGAAATGCGGTTGACCTGCTGAGCAGGACTTGGGAAAGCCTTTTTGGCGGAGGAATAGGCTAAGCATCTTTGACCGCAGCGCTATTCTGAATCTTCACGCGCAATGGACACCACCCACAAATTTGGCAGCTAAGGCCACCCCTCTAAATAGGTACCAAAAGACGACACCGCAATTGACGCTAACTTAATCTTCACGTCGAGCGGAGTGTGAGATTCTTGGAGAGGGGGTGGGGTGGGGTGGGGTGTTCTAGGTTTTGCTACTGCAGACATTCTTGGCTTTTGTAGATATATTCCTAAGGCACAGCGTTACGAGGTCACTTAGTCCCCAACGGCCGGAGATCACAATGGGAGACGGAATTTCTTAGAGCGGAAAAAGTCTGGAGGGACCGTCGCAAGAAAGCGAGCACCAGAGCGGCGGTGGTAGAGGTAAGTTTTTGTGTGATGTTTCGTCATGAAGTGTTTTTCTGGAGGTGGAGATACGGAGCAACACAAAGTGGAACTCGTTAGGAGGCTGGTACTGAATGTTGAGTTTCAAAGTTCTTCCATGTTTTTCGGTGATCATGAGCATAGGCGGAAGGTGGCGCAAGCCCTTTTGGCCGGTACAGTAGTGGGTTCAGTCCTTCCGTATTGTGGGAAGGCGTGGAGTTCCCGTACAAAGGTTTATTTGAGTAGCACAAGGAGTGGCGGAATAATTTATGCTGTTTGGCCACTTTCTTTAGCGGCCGTTCAAACAGCTGGTCGAGCACTGGGAGCTTAGTAGTTGATGCTCACACTGAGCAGTTAAAGTGTGTAAAGTTCCGTGGTGAAATCCACAAGAGTAGCAAGTGAGCAAGAACAATGAAAATGACTATCAACCAGAGTTGTTGTCGAAGCGTCAGCACTAAGCCTGTCAAGGTGCGGTTTCGGTTAACACAGTGCTGGCTGCTTTTCTACTAGTCAGCTCTGCATCTCATTATCTTCTGGCGAATGGCCAGCATCTTAGGTGTGGCCTTAGCCAATGAGGAGTCGCTAATGTAAGTGCGCGAGCTTCAACAGCACCCAAGTAGGAGTTAGCCAATCAATGGCATGGCTAAGTCTTTGGGTTTTTTTATCCATGGTGGATGGCATTTGACGTCGGTGCTATGGGTACTTCTTTCTTAAATATTCTCGTGGTTGCTGTCTTGAGAAACTGGGATCTTCAAGCTTCCTAACGGTCCTGAACACTTCAGGGAACATTGTGATCATAGGCCACGTTTTCCGAGGAAGAAGTCGTGCAAAAATAGTATATACATCCTAAAAAAGTGTTTACCCAGTCAATGGCATCACGCGTACGTGGCCATATCCTGCTCCATGAGAAAACCTGACTATTACGGGGGTACTCCCAGTAGCCCGGCGGATGTCCAGAGGAGGCAAATTGTGTCTTAGACATTCTTGTCCTCGCCTGTGCATTGGAGGTATTGCCATCTGCCGGGATAGCCATAGTGTATCCCGGGGCGGCGTTTACTGGTTCCGGGTTGGTTTGTCCTTGCCATTACCTGAGCACAATCTTAACCCTAGATCTTGTTTGTGGAAGATGTTTTTGTCTTGAAAGACGCTTTATTGCATGTTCTCATCCACCCCTCCTAAATTGTAATTTCATAAGGTTGCTTACCATGGTTGTTTTTGGAAATTTTGGGCCATGCCTTTCGGCATGTCCTCAGCTTCCTTCTTGTTTATGCTCCTAGTTTCAGCTATGGCAGGAATCCTTCATCGTCAGTCAATTAATCTTATCGTTTTTATGGATGTATGATTGCTACAAGAATAGTCATTGGAAATTTCCTGCGATCTGGACTGCTTTTTATACCCCGCCAAAATATTTGGCGGGGTATTATGTAATGGCGCCGTCCATCCGGGCGGGCGGTCGGGCAGGCGGCAGAGTGGGTTCCGGATGATAACTCTGTTACCGTTTGTCGGATCACATTGAAACTTCATAGGGTTGTGGGACTGGGCCTGGGGAAGAAACCTATCGAAATTGACGATGATCCGAAATCCAAGATGGCCGCAAGCCACTGGCGGCCATCTTGGAAATTGGTTTCTGGATGATAACTCAGGTACCGTTTGTCGGATCACATTGAAACATCATGTAGTGGTCGGACCAGGACTGGGGAAGAAACCTATCGAAATTGACAACGATCGGAAATCCAAGATGGCCGCCAGCCACCAGTAGCCATCTTGAAAATTGGTTTCTGGATTATAACTCCGTGACCGTTTATTGGATCGCTTTGAAACTTCATAGAGTGGTTGGACTAGATCTGGGGAAGAAAGCTATCAAAATTGACAATGATCCGAAATCCAAGATGGCCACTGGTGGCCATCTTGAAAATTGATTTCCAGATGATAACTCCGTTATCGTTTATCGGATTGCTATGAAACTTCATAGGGTGGTTGGACTATGTCTGGGGAAGAAACCTATTGAGATTGGCAATGATCCAGAATCCAACATGGCCGCCAGCCACCGGTGGCCATCTTTAAAATTGGTTTCCAGATGATAACTCCGTTACCATTTATCGGATCACTTTGAACCTTCATAGAGTGGTTGGACTAGGTCTCAGGAAGAAACCTATCGAAATCGACAATGATCCGAAATCCAAGATGGACGCCAGCCACTGGTGGCCATCTTGAAAATTGGTTTCTAGATGATAACTCCGTTATCGTTTATCGGATCGCTATGAAACTTCATAGAGTGGTTGGACTACCTCTGGGAAAGAAACCAATTGAAAGAAACCAATTGAAATTGACTATGATCCGAAATCCAAGATGGCCGCCAGACACCGGCGACCATATTGAAAATTGTTACCATTTATCGGATTGTTTTGAAACTTAGTAGGGTGGTTGGACTAACACCCGGGAAGAAATTTATCGAAATAGAGGATGGTCCGAAATCCAAGATGGCTGCCAGCAATAGAGGATGGTCCGAAATCCAAGATGGCTGCCAGCCACTGGTGGCCATCTTGAAAATTGGTTTCTGGATGATAATTCCGAAACTGTTCATCCGATCAGTTTGAAACTTTATAGGTTCACTGAACTCGGAAGAAACATTGAAACCTACATTGTTCCAAAATCCAATATGACCACCAATTTATGGCAGATATCTTGAAAATCACTTTCCATATGGTAACTGGTATCATTTGTTCGAATCCGGTTGAAACCTTTTTGGTTCATTGAATTACGTTTAAGGAAGAACTATAGCTTTTCTACCATCTACAGTCTAACGAACAAACTTATAAAATCTAGGATAAGCGAAAATCCAATATGTCTACCAAGCAAGAGCGCATACTTGTGTGACTAGCTTTCATTCCTGCATTCAGACATTTGATTGGTCAATTTGATCAGCCATCTTATAGACCAGTTTCAGAATGATAACTCTTGCTATGATGTGTCGGAAAAGTTTCCTGTGACATTATATATATGTATAATAAAGTGTACTATATGTCAACAGCTCTCGTTCTTTGGTTTGTCATCATGGCAGGGTATTATGCGCCGTTTGCGGAGCTCTTGTTTATATCTTCATAAATCAAGTCTGGTTCTTTCTCAAATCTTCGCTCATCTAGGAGTAAAGTTAGACCTGTTTCTGGGTATGATCTTTCCATCAGACTCTTGCATGTGTTATAGCTTTCCTTTTGAAGATTTCCTTCGTAAGCCCCAGGTTCTAGACTGGGAGATGGTTCATTCAACTGACAAGGTGGCAAAGGTTTTATGGTATAATGTTGTAGTTTAGTCCTTTGGGAGTACTGCCAGGGTGGTAGTGAAATTTTTGGAGAGGCCTAAGTTAAGGGACACCACACTTCCGCAACACGCACGCACGCACACACACACACAAAAATTATCATCGGTCGTTTTTTAGCTCACCTGGCCAGAATGGGCAAGTTAGCTTATGACATGGCGACCGTCCGTCCGTCCATTTGCTTAAAAAAGCTACTCCTCATTAACCACTTGGCAGATTTCAACCTAATTTGGCTGGAATAACCCTATTGGGATACGCTTCAGAACGTGTATACAGAATCCTGATTGTTCAATTTTTTGGGTGAAAATCTTAAATTTTATGAAAGAGTTACTGAAAATGGCCAAAATGCTACTCCTCATTAAGCGCTCAGCGGATTTCATCTTAATGTTGCTGGAAAGACCCTATGGCTTCAGAACGTGTATACAGAATTTTGATTGGTCAATCTTTTGGATGAAAATCTTAGATTTAAGGGAAATTGTCAAAACATTAATCATCATTAACCGCTTGGCTGATTTCAGCTTAATTTGGCTGGAAGGACCCAATGGGGCTAGGCTTCAGAATTTATATACAGAATTTTGATTGGTAAATTTTTTCTGATGGCCATCTTGGATTTTCCAAAAAAATGGCGTGAAAACATTTAAAACGCTACTTCTCATTAACTGCCTGGGCGATTTCAACCGGGCTTGGTTGGAAGGACCCTATGGTGTTAGGCTTATTAACATATATACAGAATTTTGATTGGTCAATTTTTCTGGTGGCCATCTTGGATTTTATGAAAATTTTGGGAAATCACTTAAAAGCCTACACCTCATTAACCCCTTGGCCGATTTCAAGCAAACTCAGCTGGAAGGTGGGTAGGGTAGGCTTCAGCAGTTGTACACAGAATTTTGATTGGTCAATTTTTGCGATGCCCATTCCAATGGAACAGCGGGCTAACCTGGAACAGACACGAAGACCACACAGAGTATCAGACACAACTCGAGTTGCATTTCGGGCTCACCTGGAACAGATGGTAAGAGCTGCCAGAATATCAGACAGCACGAGTTACATTTCGGGCTCAACCTAGAACGGATGCTGAGAGCTGCCAGAATATTAGACACAACTCGAGTTGTGTTTCAGTCTCACCTGGAACAGATGCTAAGACCACACAGAGTATCAAACACAACTCGAATTGCGTTTCGTGCTCATCTGGAACTCTGGCCTCACCTGGAACTGACACTGCGACCACACAGAATATCAGATACAACTCTAATTGCATTTCAGGCTCACCTGGAACAGGCGCTGAGAGCCACCAGAGTATCAAACACAACTCGAATTACATTTCAGGCTCACCTGGAACAGCGAGTTGCTAATGTATCAGACACAACTCGAGCTGCTTTTCAGCCTCACCTGTAACAGCGAGCTCACATGGAACAGCGAGCTCACATGGAACAGGCGCTGGGAGCAGCCAGAGTATCAGACACAGCTCGAGTTGCGTTTGAGGCTCACCTGGATGAGCTACCAATGCCACAAGAAGCGCTGGATATTCTTTATGAAGCACTGCCCATAACATTTAAAAAATGTAAACTGGTGTGCCGGGTTGGAACCCGGCAACTTGACAGACTAACAGGATCGTGTATCAGACCACATGTTGGCTCTAGGGTTTATGATTTTAGGTGGTCTGCGAACCACCATGGGGATGGTGCGGCAAAGGCAAACCACTTGATTTATCTCCTGCAGTGGAGTAGATGCGATATTGCCCTTCCTCGCAGTGGCTCTAGGATTTATGATTCCGTATGTATGACTGCTAGCAGATAGGTCATCTATGCAGACATTACTTTGCTGTCTTAAAAGATATGCCTGGCAAAATAGAGTCAACTTCTAGTCTTTGAGAAGCTTGCTTTTCTGTGTTTTTTGTAGTGTCCCATCAAGGTGAGAACGTGTTAGTGGCAATAAAGCTAATTCATATGAAATTATTTGGTGTTAATCAATGCCTTGTTCTTGTGCCACAACACACAGTGAATATTTGTCTGTCAATGTTGGTCACCTTAACACTGTGTTGACCTGTGGGTAACTTCAATGGCGTGTTCAAATTTGCAAATGTTTTGGTGTTTACTTTTGTGATTGGATCCCTTGAAATCTTTTGTTTGTCCACCAGTCTGCTGGTGAGAAAAGTGTACTCCAATTCTCCACACTTGCATTTAGAATTAATGCTGATAGTGTATCACCTGTAACAGTTCCAGTGGCACGGTTCAGCAAGTATTCAGCTGCATCCCATGTGTCTACCATTTTTTCTTTGACTGTTGGCATGATGTTCCTTCATCTTTCTTTATTCTGGATGCATTTAGGTCCTTTGTGAAAGTTTGTTTGTCAGTCATTACATTAAATGCATGTGTGACATAGTGTGAGCTGTTACAGCCCATCTGTCTCTGATTTCTTGAATGTTGCCACACCTTTAATGCCACATTTCACCTTAGAATCACTATTTTGTGTCTGTTAAAGCACCAACCAAGAACCAATCAGCAGCAATGTCTTTGTATGAAAGGCACTCCAGGTGATCAGGCGATGTCATGGTGTCTGTCCTCGTGAAATGCTGTGTATATTGGACAGGCTGATTCAGGCAACATCAATGTATCTGAACGGTAAACTATGCCCCATTTTGAAGTATTTGTGATGATCAAATGCAACATCGTAGGCAATCATTTCATTACCTGCTTCAAGATGCAAAGTTCAGACTGAAGTACGGTCTCCTCGAGCAAAGTTAAGAAACAACCAAACCATCTCCATGTACTCATCCGAGTACAATGCAAATTTTAGACTACGCAATTACACTAGTAAGTTAGCAGGAGCGAGTCAACAAACCTTGCAAAGCTCGGTTTAATAGAGCTTCGAAGGATATATTTGCATGATGATGCCCCTCCCACCCACCCCCTCTATCTGCCTAGTGTCAGTTTATAAGCGGGATAACGCCACTCATCCAGATCTACAAGGTGTCATTTTATATGCGGGATAACACACCCATCCTCCAGATCTGCAGTGTGCCACAAGGAAACCAGAACTAGTTATTAGTCCCCTACCGATAAAACCAGGGGTACTATAGGTTTGCACTCCGTCTGTCCATCTGTCACGGTTGGTTTACCCCACTTTTTTGTAGTCCTTCAAGGCATTCAGCTGAGAATTGGTACATTGCTTTGGTATGAGTAGTTACAGACCAAGTTTAAGTTCAGGTGTATGCATCAATTTTTTATGGAGTTATGCCCCCTTTCGACTTAAGAAATATCCGCTTTCCGCACACTTTAGTATAAGGAGTTGCAGAGCAAGTTCAAGTTTCAGACATTTTCCTCAATTTTCCATGGAGTTATTAATGGCCTCTTTCGACTTATGAAATACAAAAAATATTAGTTTTCCACAATATTTTTCGCAGTTTTTCAAGGTATTCAATTGAGAATTGGTATGTCGCTTTGTTATGAGAAATTACAGAGCAAGTTCAAGTTTCAGGAGTTTGTGTCAATTTTGATGGAGTTACGTCCCCTTTCGACTTATGAAATACAAAAAAATATCAGTTTCCCACGCTTTTTTTCTCACTACTTCAAGGGATTCAAATGAGACTTGGTAGGTTGCTTTATTATAGGGGGTTATAGAACAGGTTTGAGTTTCAGACATTTTCATCAATTTTCCATGGAGTTATGCCCCCTTTTCGACTTATGAAATACAAAAAATATTAGTTTTCCACAATCTTTTTCGCAGCCCTTCAAGATATCCAAATGAGAATGGATGCATTGCTTTGTTATGAGAAATTACAGCAAGTTCGAGTTTAAGGCATTTGCATTAATTTTTGATGGAGTTATGTCCCCTTTTGACTTATGAAATACAAACATATCTGCTTTCAAGACTCATTCTCCTTCACCATATATAACTGAAATTTGGTATATTGCTTTGTTTATGAGAAGTTACAGATCAGGTTCCGGTTTCAGCTGATTTTGTTAATTTTTAATGGAGTTTTTGACTGTCAATCTCTAAAGATTTATATCGCCAGGTAGGGGACAGAATGCTTGTTTATTTTATTATCTTGTTTAGTTGATTATGAGTTCAGTTTTATTTAGTTGTTGTTAATCACAGTATGATTTTGAACTTATGCAGTATTATGTAGATTTTTCAGTATCCTGGGTTGCTGTGGTATTTCTAACTTTCTTTTAAGGGTTCTCAAATCTCCACCCACCAGTTGATTTTAAAGTGAGGCACTGACCAAATATATGGATTTAGCAAGTAGTGATTGAATGGTACAGTTGTTTGTGGTGTAATTATCTGATCTGTCTAGACTGGTACCAGTCTCTAATTGATTGACAATAAGGGATTTATTCATTCTAGGAGGTGAGTGGGTGGGGGAACGGGGGTGGGGGTATGGAAGAGAGTTTGAATTAGATCAAATGCTTGACCTACACCACAATTAATGATCTTATGTCCTCTTCATTATTCTATCGATTAATTTGCTGCTATTAGACTTTGTTGATTAATTTGCTGCTATTAGACTTTGTTGATTAATTTGCTGCTATTAGACTTTGTTGATCAATTTGCTGCTATTAGACTTTGTTGATTATTTTGCTGCTATTAGACTTTGTTGATTAATTTGCTGCTGTTAGACTTTGTTGATTAATTTGCTGCTATTAGACTTTGTTGATTAATTTGCTGCTATTAGACTTTGTTGATTAATTTGCTGCTGTTAGACTTTGTTGATTAATTTGCTGCTATTAGACTTTGTTGATTAATTTGCTGCTATTAGACTTTGTTGATTATTTTGCTGCTATTAGACTTTGTTGATTAATTTGCTGCTATTAGACTTTGTTGATTAATTTGCTGCTGTTAGACTTTGTTGATTATTTTGCTGCTATTGGACTTTGTTGATTAATTTGCTGCTATTAGACTTTGTTGATTATTTTGCTGCTATTAGACTTTGTTGATTATTTTGCTGCTATTAGACTTTGTTGATTAATTTGCTGCTATTAGACTTTGTTGATTAATTTGCTGCTATTAGACTTTGTTGATTATTTTGCTGCTATTAGACTTTGTTGATTAATTTGCTGCTATTAGACTTTGTTGATTATTTTGCTGCTATTAGACTTTGTTGACTATTTTGCTGCTATTAGACTTTGTTGATTAATTTGCTGCTATTAGACTTTGTTGATTATTTTGCTGCTATTAGACTTTGTTGATTATTTTGCTGCTATTAGACTTTGTTGATTAATTTGCTGCTGTTAGACTTTGTTGATTATTTTGCTGCTGTTAGACTTTGTTGATTATTTTGCCTCTGCAGTTCTTGAAATTTGGACAATTTTGCTACGACACAAAAGTGCTGTGGCAGAACTAGTTCACCATGGCAATACTACAGCATTTTTGTCTCGCCTGCGAAGCAGAAGCGAGACATAGGGATCACTATTTCCGCCATCATTGGCGGCGTCGGCGTCACCATATCTGTACTTATGGTTAAGGTTTTTAAATATCAATATTTCTCATCATTGCCCCATCAGATCTTGCTGAAACTTTACAGACATCTTATCTATAATGTAGGGAAGCTCATTCCATCATTATTTTAACAAAATTTTGAAAACATTTTGCTGAATTTTCCATGGTTTTCGACATAGAAAATGTACCGGCTTTTTATGGTTACGGTTTTTAGAGATCATTATTTCTCAGCATTGACCCATCAGATCTTGCTGAAACTTTACAGACATGTTCTCTATAATACTCCAATATTTTTTTAATTTTGAAAACTTTTTGCTGAATTTTCCATGGTTTTTGACATAGAAAATGTACAGATTTTTTATGGTTAAGGTTTTTGTCTCGCCTGCGAAGCAGAAAGCGAGACATAGGGATCACTAATTCTGGTGGCGGCGTTGGCGTCGTCCGTCATTTGTGCAGTTTTGGTTAGGGTTTTTTAATCAACTTATTTTTCAACACAGGCTCATCCGTTCTCAATGAAACTTTACAGAAGTGATCTATACTATACAGGAATGTGATCTGCATAATAACACATTTAATTTTGTGGCATTTATCTATTTTTTCATGGTTTTGGACTTTCTTCATGTATTTTGCCAGTGCAGTTTTGGTTATAGTTTTTTAAAATGACATTTGTACCCACAAGGGGTTATCAGATTTCAGTAAAACTTCACAGATTTGTTCTATACTATGCTTATGACTAGCCCACATCAACAGGAAATTGATTTTCAAATTTTTTCAATATTTTTTTTTGGTGTTTGGACTTTGATCATTTTAGGCCTGATTTGCATCCAGGTTATACTCATTATGTTTTGGTTACGTTTTTTTCAAATGACAATTTAATCAGCAAAGATTTGCTTTTGAAACTTGAAACCTTGGGGATGCGTATACATATGTGCAAGGATGAGCATGACACTGAATTTTGTTCTGACCCTCCCGGGGCTGGGTCCAGGGGTCAAAAGGTCAAAATTGGCCAGTAATTATCGATTGTAATGCAACTCCTAGACCATTTCAGATAGAAACTTGAAACGTTGGGGATGATTGCACATATTGTAGATACTGAAACTTGTTGGATAAAGTTTTATCACCAAATTGAAATAGTCAAATTGATTAGAATAGATCCCACAGTTCTGAGTTGATGTGTATCTGGAAATAGTTTAGATGAAAGTTGTTGCTGTTCAGTCGGCACACACTTTTATAATATTCAGCAGTCGTTTGAATTGATAGTTTAGAAAATAATCAATGTATAAGAATCACTGGAATCGAACGTGACAAATGGACTTAGTTGATGACGTAGGCACTCTAGATTCTCACATGAGAATAGAACAACATCAGCTGGCAATGAGATCATACAGCTCATGTGCCTATTAACTCTAGCATCCTAAAGGCTTATCCATCAATAGGCAATGAACAGGACATGGACATTGTAGCGTCCTGTAGGAATTAATAACATAATCGAAATTTGTATATCAACTATATGTCACTCATACAATGGCATGCAACAACAACACATTCTATAATGTTGTTAGTTAGCTGGCAGATCGCATCAAATCAGAACCAGCTACCACCGCTTTGTCTATGTGAGGCATCATCTCCATAGAAGAATATCACAGAGTTTGATTGGTCAGAATGGCGTCACGATCAATGAGCGTCGATCAAACTCTGTAGCAAAGAATTATATGGAATAGGTTTTGAAGTTGAAATTGAAATGCAGGGATCGTTGATTGGTCAGAACGACCAACATTTATTAGGTAGAAATTTCTAGGAAGGAATAAGCAGAAGTGATTGGTGGACAGATTATCCGGGCCAATCAAGCTGTGCTTATAACGTACCTAGAAGAATCATCAGAACAGATTTGGGTAGAATCTAAATATTTAGATATGTATAGAACCTCAGATTTAGAGATTCTAAATACTATATAAGATGCACTTTCAGTTATGGAAAGTTAATCAATCCACCATCTCGATTCACTGAACATCTCGCTGGTGTTCAGTTAGCAGATAGCTTTAGAAGTAGAATAGTCGTAATTGCTTGCTTTGTATCAGTAAGATACCAGTTTTGTTAATTGAGCGATTTTGCTCTAGTCTAATACTCTTTATAAGTTTCTGTACAGTTAAGTTTGAAATAAAACATATTTTCTTACGCATATGTAAGACCGTAGTTAAAGTTGATCTTTACGTTAGTAGTTAGCCGTTATGAATCTGAATTGTGAATCGGAAGCAACATCCGATCCTTACCCGATCTTCTCTAGTCAGATAGGCCCAGCAGTCTTTAAATAATATCGTCATCACCATCTTCTCGACGAGGCGAGCCAGACTGTCAAGTATCCTTCTCCGCCATTGGTAAGAGGTTGTCGCAGCAACCGTCACATCATAATCTTACCGATGGCGAAGCGGGACCGTCAAGTAAACAAATAGTCATAATCCGGAGATCCGAAATTTTCAAAAAGGACAGGGATGTGCATGACACTTGAAATATTGGCATGACTCCAGGGGCAGACCCCTGGGCGTGGGAAATGTGGGGTCAAAAATTAAATTTTTCCAACGGTCAGGTCGCATATCATTTATTTTCAAGCCAATGATAAGTAGTCTACAGTACAAGGAATTATTTTTTGATCTTGGGTCAAACTGAGGGTGGGTGCGGGGTCAAAAGTGGCCACCAATCGATTGTCATGCAACTCCTCCTAGACCATTTCAGATAGAAACTTGAAACTTTGGGGATGATTGCACATATGGCCAGGGATGTGCATGACACTTTTGGAATTTTGGTATGCCCACAGGGGTACAGCCCTGAGGTGGGAAATGTTGGGTAAAAAGTATAATTTTTCAAACGCTTGTCATGTCGCATATCATTTTCAAGCCAATGATGAGTAGACTACAGTACAGAGAATTATTTGTATCTTGGGTCAAACTGAGGGTGAGGGGTGGGGTCAGAAGGTCAAAAATGGGCACCAATCGATTGTAATGCAAGTCCTAGACCATTTTCCATAGAAACTTTGGGTATGGTTACACATATGGCCAGGGATGTACATGGATAGCACTTTTGAAATTCCATTATGACCCCCAGGGGGTGGGGACTATGGGTAAAAAATTAACTTTTTCCAAAGGTGGTCATATCACATATCATTTTGAAGCCAATGTTGAGTAGACTACAGTACAAAAAATTATTTTGATCTTGGGTCAAACTGAGGGTAGGGGTTGGGGTCGAAAGTAGTCACCAATCGACTGTAACGCAACTCCTAGACCATTTTACATCCAAATATGTATTATGCTGATTGTTTTTGAAAATGTTTCTTCTTTTTTCAAACTATGAACTTTGCTTATGTTTGGACCATTTGCCTTGCAGTTTTGGACTTTGAACTTTTTCATATTTGTTTTGTTGTAGTTTTTTTGTGGATCACTCATTTTCAACAATGGCTCACCAGATATTAACACAATTTTACAGCAGAGTTATATACTATGCAAGAATACTCTCTGCATCATTACTAGTTTCATTTTGAAAGAAATTTCAAGATCAGACGCCGCAGTTTGGTAAAAAATTTCCATGTTTCGATTGGTTACACTGGTTTGTTGGTGCATTACTCAATATGTATGTTACAAACCATGCCAAGTTTGCTTTGCCAATCAACACTATCCATGCCTTTACAAGCGAGACATTGTACGCTTCAGCGTTCTTATTTAAAAATGTTATCAATTTTAATCTTTGTTCTACTTTTGGTGAATTGTAGAACCTTGCCTTAACCCTTTAACACTCATTTTGGCCAAAAACGGATTCTGCAGGGGTCTAGAGAAATGTATATTTGCAGGCCAAAAGATGACTATTTTTGACATTTTACCACAGCTCGATAACCGAGCCAGTCATTCCAGTCATAAATTTTCAAAAATAGTTTTCTCTTGGTCTGCAAATTGGACATTTTCTATGAGAAAATTGAAATTTTCTTGAAAAAAATTGAGGGTTAAAGGGTTAATATGACATTATGACCTTGTATCTATGGTAAAATCACATATAAGTGGCTAGGTCTGCAATTTTCTTCCACGGCAAATATTTGCTGTGGCAAGTTAAGTTTACCATGGCTTTTACCATGACTTGGCTGATTGCTATGGCTAATTTCGAGGACTGCCTCTGTTAGACTTTGTCGCAGTAATCATAGAGTCACACACACTTGGTTTGTAGCTTATTTCAGCTGCTATATTTAGGTGAGCACTTAATCAAGAAGCTTATAACTAATGACGATCAGCCATAGGCTAATGGTATCAGGAACAATTCTATTTCTGGATGGATTAGCTGGGTAGACTAGTAGCATGGGTGGACTAGGAGCACGGGTGGTCTAGGAGCAGGGGCAAACTATCACAGGTGGATTAGGAGCATGGGCGGACTTGGAGAATGGGTGGACTAGGAGCATGGGTAGACTAGGAGCATGGGTAGACTAGGAGCATGGGCAGATTTGGAGTACCAGTGGATTAGCATGGATGGACTAGGAGCGTGGGCGGACTTGGACAATGGGTGGTCTAGGAGCACTGGTGGACTAGGCGCAAGGGTGGACTAGGAGCATGGGTGGACTAGGAGCGTGGGTGGTCTAGGGGAGCGTGTGGACTAGGGGCATGGGTGGACTAGGAGCATGGGTGGACTAGGAGTGTGGGTGGTCTAGGGGCATGGGTGGACTAGGGGCATGGGTGGACTAGGAGTGTGGGTGGACTAGGAGCATGGGTTGGTCGATTTTTTGGTGGTCAGTTGGATTTTTTTAAAACCTTCCAGAGCCATTTAAAATGCTACCCCTTAATTAGTGGCCTGATTTCAACGCAACTTGGGTGTAATGATCAGATTGTGGTAGGCTTCAACATATCAAGCGAGAATTTTGATTGGTAAATTCCTTTGGTGGCCATCTTGGGTTTTTCAAAAATTATCCATCCTGTCTACCGATATATAAATGCAAATGGTTCAAATGCTGCTGGTCCAGGTTGATAACAGTATTTATAAACCTTATATTTATTTTTTGTTTTGAAGTCCAGCTTCATAGTTCATTGCAAAATTGTAAAGTTGAGCTTCATGGTTGCATTGCAACCACCAGGGATTCTCATAAGGGTCCTTTTGGGGGTATGTGCCCCCAAAATGCAGCTTGGGACCCCCAATAGTAGTGGGTCCCATGGGAGCCCCTGAAAATCTTGTATGATTGTTAAATACTAAATAGTTTTATAGCCTTTTGCACTAAAGTACCTACAAAATCTAGCATTGAACCACCATAATTCACCTTTCCAGAGTATCCATCCGTCGTCAGACCTCATATGACATCATAATCAGCTCAGCATGTGTATGATGACGTCATAATCATTACACCACAAAGGGTTCCATATAGACCATCACCAAATCTCAAATGGTCTGACACTTTGTATGAATTGAATGTCTTTGTAATTCTTTGCTATTTAATAAACATGCTATTGAGTATTTTGGAACTAATTTGACTTGGCGCTGTTGCTGCCTTAGGCAGCAACAGTACCCAGTCAAATTAGTTTCAAAATATTCAACAGCTTACCTGTGTAGTTTTTTGGAAATTGATAGTCAGGGTGTTCAAAGATCGATCGATCCCAACATGAGCGAGGTGTGGGTGGAGCTTAGCTAGAGATGGGCGGGGCATAACTAAAACTGGAAAGGCTCATTCATAGTTCTGAGCCATGGCACTGTCTAATTTCAGCATCAATGAGAAATACTGCTTGGGAATACCAGATAAATTCAGTTTTGGGACTCCCTGAGTTCAGCTAGGGACCCCCTGATTTCATGTCCCTGAGACCTCCAAAATTTAGATGTCATGAGAAACACTGGCAACCACATTTCTGGTTAGAAATGCCATTAAACATAGTGAGGGAGCTCTTAGATGTTATTCTGAAGGAGATGTTAGATGTTATTCTGAAGGAGATGTTAGATGTTATTCTGAAAGAGATGTTAGATGTTATTCTGAAGGCTTCTTAGGGAGGGGTTGGAGGGAGGGAGGAGGAAAGAATCACAAGCGATGCAAGTGTTAACCATTTTCAGCATGTTAACTCTTTAACACTCAAATTTCATCAAGAAAATTTCAGTTTTCTTGAAGAAAATGTCCATATGCAGACCAAGAGAAGATTATTTCTGAAAATTTATCATTCCAGTGGTAAATTTTCAAAAATAGTCTTCTTTTGATCTGTAAATGGATAATCCCCAATACAACTGCCAAAGATGTATTTGACCGTCTCATGGTTTAAAGCGTTAGAGCATGTATTGTTTGAATCCTTGATTGGCTGACAGTCTCAGAGAGGTTGCTAATCCTTGATTGGCTGACAGTCTCAGAGATGTTACTAATCCTTGATTTGCTGACAGTCTCAGAGAGGTTGCTAATCCTTGATTGGCTGACAGTCTCAGAGAGGTTGATAATCCTTGATTGGCTGACAGTCTCAGAGAGGTTGCTAATCCTTGATTGGCTGACAGTCTCAGAGAGGTTGCTAATCCTTGATTGGCTGACAGTCTCAGAGAGGTTGATAATCCTTGATTGGCTGACAGTCTCAGAGAGGTTGCTAATCCTTGATTGGCTGACAGTCTCAGAGAGGGTGCTAATCCTTGATTGGCTGACAGTCTCAGAGAGGTTGCTAATCCTTGATTGGCTGACAGTCTCAGAGAGGTTGCTAATCCTTGATTGGCTGACAGTCTCAGAGAGGTTGCTAATCCTTGATTGGCTGACAGTCTCAGAGAGGTTGCTAATCCTTGATTGGTTGACGGTCTCAAAGAGGTTGCTAATCCTTGATTGGCTGACGGTCTCAGAGAGGTTGCTAATCCTTGATTGGCTGACAGTCTCAGAGAGGTTGCTATTCCTTAATTGGCTGACAGTCTCAGAGAGGTTGCTAACCCATATCTGCATGATTTAACTCTCACTAGTCAAACTCAATCCAGCCTCTTTAACATCACTCTAGCCTTTAGCTAAAGCAAAGTAATTTTGTCTTGGCCAATTTCTGCTTAATTGTAATCAATAAGACTTCATTATGAGTCAAGAGAGAGAGAGAGAGAGAGAGAGAGAGAGTCACGGCTGATACTTTATACTGCATCGATTTCACCAGGAGAATGTCCATGTCACGGTGAATGCATCTTCAAATCAAAACACTCTGTACTGCCATGTCACATTGTTTTAAGAACCATTTAAATGCTAAGTACTCCTTAATTAACCCTTTAACACTCATGTCAGCCAAAAATGGCTTCTGCAGTGGTCTTGAGAAATGTCCATTTGCAGACCAAGAGATTATTTTTGTAAATATTATCACTAAAACCGAGCTAGTCATTCAAGTGGCAAATTTTCAAAAACAGTCTTCTCTTGGTCTGCAAATGGACAGTTTTGTATGAGAAAATTGAAATTGTTAAAGTGTTAATGGTCCAATTTCAACAGAACGTGTCTTATCATGGCAGGCTTCAACATAACAAAACTTGTCTTATCATGGCAGGCTTCAACATAACAAAACTTGTCTTATCATGGCATGCTTCAACATAACAAAACTTGTCTTATCATGGCAGGCTTCAACATAACAAAACTTGTCTTATCACGGCAGGCTTCAACATAACAAAACTTGTCTTAACACGGCAGGCTTCAACATAACAAAACTTGTCTTATCACGGCAGGCTTCAACATAACAAAACTTGTCTTATCACGGCAGGCTTCAACATAACAAAACTTGTCTTATCACGGCACGCTTCAACATAACAAAACTTGTCTTATTATGGCAGGCTTCACATAACAAAACTTGTTCAACATAACAAAACCTGTCTTATCATGGCAGGCTTCAACATAACAAAACTTGTTCAACATAACAAAACTTGTCTTATCATGGCAGGCTTCAACATAACAAAACTTGTCTTATCACGGCAGGCTTCAACATAACAAAACTTGTCTTATCACGGCAGGCTTCAACATAACAAAACTTGTTCAACATAACAAAACTTGTCTTATCACGGCAGGCTTCAACATAACAAAACTTGTCTTATCACGGCAGGCTTCAACATAACAAAACTTGTCTTATCACGGCAGGCTTCAACATAACAAAACTTGTCTTATCACGGCACGCTTCAACATAACAAAACTTGTCTTATCATGGCAGGCTTCAACATAGCAAAACTTGTTCAACATAACAAAACCTGTTATCATGGCAGGCTTCAACATAACAAAACTTGTTCAACATAACAAAACTTGTCTTATCATGGCAGGCTTCACATAACAAAACTTGTTCAACATAACAAAACCTGTTATCATGGCAGGCTTCAACATAACAAAACTTGTTCAACATAACAAAACTTGTCTTATCATGGCAGGCTTCAACATAACAAAACTTGTCTTATCACAGCAGGCTTCAACATAACAAAACTTGTCTTATCATGGCAGGCTTCAACATAACAAAACTTGTCTTATCACGGCAGGCTTCAACATAACAAAACTTGTCTTATCACGGCAGGCTTCAACATAACAAAACTTGTCTTATCACGGCAGGCTTCAACATAACAAAACTTGTCTTATCACGGCAGGCTTCAACATAACAAAACTTGTCTTATCATGGCAGGCTTCAACATAACAAAACTTGTTCAACATAACAAAACTTGTCTTATCATGGCAGGCTTCACATAACAAAACTTGTTCAACATAACAAAACCTGTTATCATGGCAGGCTTCAACATAACAAAACTTGTCTTATCATGGCAGGCTTCACATAACAAAACTTGTCTTATCATGGCAGGCTTCACATAACAAAACTTGTTCAACATAACAAAACATGTCTTATCATGGCAGGCTTCAACATAACAAAACTTGTCTTATCATGGCAGGCTTCAACATAACAAAACTTGTCTTATCACGGCAGGCTTCAACATAACAAAACTTGTCTTATCATGGCAGGCTTCAACACCACAAAACTTGTCTTATCATGGCAGGCTTCAACATAACAAAACTTGTCTTATCACGGCAGGCTTCAACATAGCAAAACTTGTATTATCACAGCAGGCTTCAACATAACAAAACTTGTCTTATCACGGCAGGCTTCAACATGAGTTTTGATTTGTCTTCTTTTTCCGACCATCTTGGATTTCCTAAAATTATCCAGAGAGAAATTAAAATGTATTGCCTATGCTGTGTTTAATGACTGGCTCCGATATCTTGGCAGATTTTAACCAAATTTAGATGGAAGTATCCTATGGTCATAATAATGGTAGATTCTAGAACTTCTGTTCAGAATTTTAATTGGCCAATTTTTGGAGGCCATCTTTCAATTTTCTTAAACCATTTAAAACGCTAAGCTCTTTAATCAATGGCCCCATTTCGATGAAACTTTGGTGTAGCGATCCTGTGGCAGTACGCTTCAACATCAGATGAGATTTTTGATGGGTTAATTTTTTGGCAGCCATCTTGGAGGCCATCTTAGATTTTCACAAAATTATCCAGATCATGTATATTTAAATGCAAATGGTTTAATTGCTAATGGTCCAGGTGAGCGTCACAGGCCCTTAGGCCTCTTGTTTTTCTTGGTTGGGGTGGGGGAAACGCCAAAAAGCCTTGGAATTATAGTATGTAGGTCCGAATTGGATGAAATTTGACAGGACGATTGTGAAGCAGTGTGTCCAATGTTAAGGTTTTTGACAGGACGATTGTGAAGCGGTGTGTCTAATGTTAAGGTTTTTACAATGGTCTTGCATGACTAATGATATTTGAGGCCTGGCTAGACTAAAAACATGGAATTTTGGTATACATGTATGGCTCACAAATGGTGTTGCTACAACTCCTATGGTTTGAGAATGAATTAGATGAGAATGGATATTACTGTGACGGTTTTTTGTCTGGAGTTTTACATATGACTGTTAAGCAAGGAATGAGGGGAAAATGAATAAACTATCACAAAACCTGTGAATCGTCACATTGTGAAACACTCATGTTGGGATGCGGGAGGGGTGGTGGTGGTAACTCTTGCTGGGATGCGGGAGGGGTGGTGGTGGTGGTAACTCATGTTGGGATGCAGGAGGGGTGGTGGTGGTAGCTCATGTTGGGATGCGGGAGGGGTGGTGGTGGTAACTGATGTTGGGATGCGGGAGGGGTGGTGGTGGTAACTGATGTTGGGATGCGGGAGGGGTGGTGGAGGTAACCCATGTTAGGATGCGGGAGGGGTGGTGGTGGTAACTCATGTTGGGATGCGGGAGGGGTGGTGGTGTTAACTCATATTGGGATGCGGGAGGGGTGATGGTGGTAACTCATGTTGGGATGCGGGAAGGGTGGTGGTGGTAACTCATGTTGGGATGCGGGAGGGGTGGTGGTGGTAACTCATGTTGGGATGCGGGAAGGGTGGTGGTGGTAACTCATGTTGGGATGCGGGAGGGGTGGTGGTGGTAACTCATGTTGGTATGTGGGAGGGGTGGTGGTGGTAACTCATGTTGGGATGCGTGAGGGGTGGTGGTGGTGGTGGTAACTCATGTTGGGATGCGGGAGGGGTGGTGGTGGTAACTCATATTGGGATGCGGGAGGGGTGATGGTGGTAACTCATGTTGAGATGCAGGAGGGGTGGTGGTGGTAACTCATGTTGGGATGTGGGAGGGGTGGTGGTGGTAACTCATGTTGGGATGTGGGAGGGGTGGTGGTGGTAACTCATGTTGGGATGTGGGAGGATAGGTGGAGGTAACTCTTGTTGGGATGCGGGAGAGGTGGTGGTGGTAACTCATGTTGGGATACAGGAGGTGTGGTGGTGATAATTCATGTTGGGATGCGGGAGGGGTGGTGGTGGTAACTCATGTTGGGATGTGGACGGGTAGGTGGAGGTAACTCATGTAGGGATGCGGGAGAGGTGGTGGTGGTAACTCATGTTGGGATGCGGGAGGGGTGGTGGTGGTGGTGGTAACTCATGTTGGGATGCAGGAGGGGTGGTGGTGGTAACTCATGTTGGGATGTGGGAGGGTAGGTCGAGGTAACTCATATTGGGATGCGGCAGGGGTGGTGGTGGTAACTCATGTTGGGATGCGGGAGGGGTGGTGGAGTTAACTCATGTTGGGATGCGGGAGGGGTGGTGGTGGTAACTCATGTTGGGATGTGGGAGGGGTGGTGGTGGTAACTCATGTTGGGATGTGGGAGGGGTGGTGGTGGTAACTCATGTTGGGATGTGGGAGGGGTGGTCACATGGTGGTAACTCATGTTGGGATATGGGAGGGTTGGTGGTGGTAACCCATGTTGGTATGCGGGAGGGTTGGTGGTGGTAATTCATGTTGGGATGCGGGAGGGGTTGTGGTGGTAATTGTCAGTAACTGACTCTCTTGTTATGTTACAATGAACCGTTCCGGTTTTAGCTATGCCCCGCCCATCTCTACCTATGCTCAACCCACACCTCGCTCATGGTGGGATCGATCGATTTCTGAACACCCAGACTATCAATTTCCAAAAAACTGCACAGGTAAGCTGTTGAATATTTTGAAACTAATTTGACTGGGTGCTGTTGTTGCCTAAGGCAGCAACAGCACCCAGTCAAATTAGTTTCAAAATATTCAACAGCATGTTTATTGAATTGCAAAGACATACAATTCATACAACGTGTCAGACTATTTGAGATTTGATGGCAGTCTATATGGAACCCTTTGTGACATCATGATTGTGATGTCATCAGACATGCGCTGAGCTGATTATGACGTCAAATGATGGATGGATACTCTGGAAAGGTGAATTCCTGTTCATATCCAGGTTACAGGACTCCGGGATTAAGTCATTTCCAGATAATAGGGGCGACCAAATCAAATCTCTGGTAGGGATATCAGCGCCATATCAAATCTCTGGTAGGGATATCAGCGCCATATCAAATCTCTGGTAGGGATATCAGCGCCATATCAAATCTCTGGTAGGGATATCAGTGCCATATCAAATCTCTGGTAGGGATATCAGCGCCATATCAACAGCATAACCATGAAGTTGCCCGAATCAGAAATTTTGAATGGCTGCTGATAACAATTGGTGATAGTGCACTGATCGGTATACCGATATACTGATAGGGTATCAGGGTAATGGCTGACAGGGACTAATACAAAATTTTGTTAACTCTGGGGACGACCTCCATTAACTTAAGTGCCTGATAGGGCACACCTTCTGCATCTGCTTGGCTAAAGTATTGTAGGTAAAGCAAGAGCAATCAGAGTGCAGCCCCTCACTATCTTGTCTTTTTACACTGAAGGAAGTTATCAGATTTTTTGGCTACTCCAAATATTTACAGATTTTTTCGGATATTATGATCACGCCGAAAGTTGAGGAATCTTAGTATACTAGCCGAACCCATGTAAATCCACCGTAGTGTATGCTCGATTCTTATTATGTTGAATATTTTGAAAATAATTTGTCTGAAAAATACATAATGTTTTCAGTAACATAAATAATGTATGTTACGTTACCCGTGGATCTGAGTAGGCACACACCTCCCTCCCACCCTCCCCTCCCTCTCTCTTACTCTCCCTCTCCCCCCCCCCCCCCCCCCCCCCCCCCATATATATCTCATTTGAGCTGAAAGCGGTATAGTCCGAGATATCCACAGATATAGAACCTGATCCGATATGCATCCTGCTTCTCTTATCCGGATCAGGTCAAAGTTTGGAAAACATCTTCCACCGTGAGTTCCTTGGGTGTGTAATTATTTGAATCAAATGGGAGCAGTAGTCTTCCAGATACCGCCCCGGCTACGCATGAACGCATGCAAGCACACACACACAGGCACGCATAAACGCACGCACATAAGAAGCAGCAGCACGAGTAGTAGTGGAAGACCTAATAGCGGCAGCAGTGGAAGGCCTAATAGCAGCAGCAGCAACAGCAGTAGTAGTGGTAGTAGCAGCAGCAGCAGTGGCAGCATTAGTAGTACTAGCTGTAGCAACATCATATAGCAGCAGTGTACCGGGAATGATGGGAGCGAGCGGCAATCTCCAAAGAAATATGCCTAGAAACTACTGGAATGGTATGTTACTGGCGGACACGGATCTAATCTGTATCACTGCCCTATCAGTGGTCTCACTAACATCCCGATATCAGCGCTTATCAATGGTCTCGCTAACATCCCGGTATCAGTGCCTATCACTGGTCTCGCTAACATCCCAGTATCAGGGCCTATCAATGGTTTCGCTTATATCGTGGTATCAGTACCTATCAATCGTCTCACTAACATCCCAGTATTAGTGCTTATCAATGGTCTCACTTATATCATGGTATCAGTGCCTATCAATGGTCTCACTTATATTGTGGTATCAGTGCCTATCAATGGTCTCACTTATATCGTGGTATCAGTGCCTTCTTCTTCTTTTCGATCGCTGTTATCACACTTGGAGAGTCATTCTCAAGATGAAATCTGTGGTTTTCTGCAGTTCTTCCACAGGCCCATACAGCTTTTCAAGAAAAGAGGTTGACAAAGGCCAGATCTCATCTCTCAGCAGCTGATACGTACTGCAACATTGAAAGATGTGCTCTGTGGTCTGTTCTGCTTCTCCACAAGGACAAGCGGGCGATGTCGTAAGGTGGAACCGCCTGTACAAGTGTTGGTTTAGTCTGTTATGTCCAGTTCTGAGACGAAAAATGGTCACTTGCTCTGGCCTCGAGAGATGATGGTAGGCATCTTCTGATTGAGGTGTTCTATAGAGTGACTTGATGATAGTCTTCATCTCTGTATGGGTAACCATGTTTTCTGTCTGATTCTCTTCTGCAACCACATTTGCCATCTTGTCTGCTTCCTCATTTCCTTGGAATCCACAGTGTGAGGGGATCCACTGCAATGCTATCCGAAAGCATTTGATGGTTTGTAGTGCTTCTTCAAGTTGTGGCAGCTTACCTTTGGTGATAGCCTCAAGGACGGAGCGGGCATCAGATAAAAAGACAATGTGCAATAGGGTATGCTGTTTTGCTGATGGTATTAGCTGCATGAACCAGTGGTTCGACTTCAGCTCTGTAGTTTGTGCAGTGTTTGCCTGTCGGTATTGCAGCTGACTCATGTTGTCCATTTGGATACTGTATGTGCAGTCCAGCACCTCCGCTCCTAATTGCATCTTTGGCTGATCCATCTGTGTAGATCCTTATCCATGTCTCCTGAGGGTACATTTCTTCCAGCATGGCTAGGGTCAGGGCCTTCTTGCTCACATCACTGCGTTCATCTTTGGTTGTGAGATGAGGTACTGTGGTGCGAATAGCTATGCTCTCTAGTTTGTTTTCCCAGGGTGGAGGATCAAGGGTGTGGTTTGGGTCTTCTATTTGTGCTGGCAACATTTCTTGGTGTTTCCTTTGAAGTGCTTTTGTCTCTTTCACAAAACTTGATCTTTTAAGTCTTCCTGATGACAGCTGTGCTTGCCTGATCTTCATCGGGTGGTTGTTGAACGATTTGAACTTTGCAGCTTGGATCAGTGCTTTGCATTCACTTCCTTTGCTAAGTGGGGGGATGCCTGCTGTCTGCTTTTTCTATTGGTGTTGATCTCATTCCACCAGTGATGATGCGCAGTGCCTGGTTCTGTACTCTGTCGATGTTCTGTTGATGAGATTTAGCTGCTGTCATCCATGAGCTGGATCCATACTCAAGGTGTGGTCGTACGGCACCTAGGTAGATGGTCTTGAGGATCCTTTCATTGGCACCCCACTTTGTTCCTGCCAGCTTCCTCATGATGTTTAGCTTTCTTCTGGCCTTTGCCTCTGCATTCTGGATGTGCTCCTTCCATGTTAATCTTCTGTCATAGGTGACTCCCAGGTATGTCTGCTGGTCCTCGTACTCGAGTGGAGTACCGCCCAGTGTCAGATTGCCAACCTTGGTTTTGGTGGACAGTGAGAATAGCATGGCTGATGATTTTTCTTTGTTGATGGTAATACACCAGCGATTGGCCCAAGCTGTAATTCTGTCCAAGGCAAGCTGCATTCTGTACGTGGCAGTCGTTGTCTACTCCTCGGTGCACCAGAGTACGAGGTCATCTGCATAGAGGGCTGCTTGGATCCCATTGGGCAGCTCTGCTACAATGTCATTAATGAAGAGTATGAACAGAGTTGGTGATAATACTCCGCCTTGTGGCACCTATCGTGCCCAAGAAATATTTGACTAAATTATAATATTGTTTATATTTAATGTAAAAATAATTTTATCAAAAAAACCCCATTGTGTACAGTCTACACTGGTTTGAAGTCAGTGGCACTAAGCAGCTCATCAAGAAACAATAGCATATTTACATGGACCTATTACCAGTTATTATTGAACTGTTTAATTGTTAAATAATCTGCTGGGCTTACTACAGAGAGCCAGCTACTAAGTCATTAATTGACCCATTGTGTTTGAAGAAACATACAACCAGCACAAGAGAGTATTAACCCTTTGAGCCTTACGGCATACATATATGTATTGCAATTTTTGATGTTATACTTATTCTGCTGAACATTTGGGAAATGATTTAATTGAAGGTTGTTGCTGCCAGAGGCAGCAAACATTTTCTGTTAAATTATTTGAAAAATATTCAATAGTTGCTTTGTATGAATGTTATAAAAAGTAAATACAATTAGTGCAGCATTGGAATGAAAGGGTAAATCCTCATACTATGGATATATTTTAAATATAGAGATTTAACCATTATACTGCTGAACCCAGATATTAACAATTTATAATTCTAAAATGGAATCTGTATTGCTGGCAGACCAGTCTGCCTGCAATAATAATGTAATTCAGTAAATCCAGCATTACAATGGTTAAGTAGCTACATGAGGTTTAAGCCTGATATTATTAAGGATTGTATTTAATTGAATATATTGCTGAAAATTCATGTTTTTACAAATTTTTTTTAATTAATTTCACACATATATAGCATACTAGTTTCCAGGCAAACAAACTTTCACCATTCAAACATGTTTGTTCAATAATTTGTAAAAACATGAATTTTCAGCAATATATTCAATTAAATACAATCCTTAATAATATCAGGCTTAAACCTCATGTAGCTACTTAACCATTGTAATGCTGAATTTACTGAATTAAATTATTATTGCAGGCAGACTGGTCTGCCAGCAATACAGATTCCATTTTAGAATTATAAATTGTTAATATCTGGGTTCAGCAGTATAATGGTTAAATCTCTATATTTAAAATATATCCATAGTATGAGGATTTACCCTTTCATTCCAATGCTGCACTAATTGTATTTACTTTTTATAACATTCATACAAAGCAACTATTGAATATTTTTCAAATAATTTAACAGAAAATGTTTGCTGCCTCTGGCAGCAACAACCTTCAATTAAATCATTTCCCAAATGTTCAGCAGAATAAGTATAACATCATAAATTGCAATACATATATGTATGGCGTAAGGCTCAAAGGGTTAATACTCTCTTGTGCTGGTTGTATGTTTCTTCAAACACAATGGGTCAATTAATGATGAAGTAGCTGGCTCTCTGTAGTAAGCCCAGCAGATTATTTAACAATTAAACAGTTCAATAATAACTGGTAATAGGTCCATGTAAATATGCTATTGTTTCTTGATGAGCTGCTTAGTGCCACTGACTTCAAACCAGTGTAGACTGTACACAATGGGTTTTTTTTGATAAAATTATTTTTACATTAAATATAAACAATATTATAATTTAGTCAAATATTTCTTGGGCACGATACACCCCTTGTCTCAGCAATACATTCTGTCCAGATTGTCCATCCACCAGCACCCTAGCTCTGCGATTGTGTAGGTATGACTTGGTCCATCGGAACATGTTGCCACCGATGCCTGTGCGCTGGAGCTTCACGAGGAGGCCATCCTTCCACACCTTGTCAAATGCCTTGTGCAGATCGATAAAGGCAGCTAGCATCACCTTCTTGGCTTGAAAAGTGTCCTCTATGACCTGTGCAAGATGTGTTGTTTGATCTTCTGTGCTCCTGTATCTTCTGAAGCCGGCCTGCTCTGAAACTATAATGTTCTCCGACTCCAGGTACGACTGCAACCGCTGGTTGACGATGCGCTCCATGGTCTTGCATATGCAGCTTGTAAGACTGATAGGACGGTAGCTCAGCACTTTCGTCTTGTTCTTCCCTTTTTTCAGAATAGGAGTCGTTCTGGCTTCCTTCCAGCACTGAGGAACCTCTCCATTGGTCTAACTGAGATTAAAGATGTCTAGCAACTTGCGGAGAGATGCATTACCAAGGTGTTGGATCATTTCATTCGTAATGGCATCTAGCCCGGGAGATTTCTTCTTCTTCAATTGGCGGATATCCTTCTTCAGTTCTGCTAAACTAATATCAACTTTCATTGCATCGTGAGGGTTGGTGTCTGTTCTTTCCTTTTGCTCTTTTCTAACATCTTTTTGACGCATTCGTGGTATAGAAATGTTGCTTTCTTTTGCATATGCCTTCGCAAAGGCATCTGCAGCCATCTTTCCTGACAGTGTTTGTCCATCTTCTTCAAGAGTAATCTTCTCTCCCCCGACACCCTCATCATTCAGTGCTTTAGTCAGTCTCCATAGCTTTGTGGTGTCTCTCTCTAAATTAAAGCCTGGTGTCTTTCCCCTCCAGCTTCTTCTTTTGGCCTCCAGCTTGGTCTTTAGATACCTGGCTTTAGTTTGTTGTAGCGTGAAGTGGTTTTCATGACAGGGATTACCCTCTGCATCTTCTCTGGCCTTGTCTAGTTTATCATGTGTTGCTTGCAGTTCTGTTGTCCAGTAGGGGCGGTAGTTTTTCCTGAACCCTCGGGGAATCGCTTCGTTGGCAGCCTTGAGGATACTTGAATTAAATTCCTTGACCACATTGTTGATGTTTCTCCCTTCTACTGCTATATTTTGGGTAAGCTCATTGGAACGAATGCTGAACAGACTCCAATTTGCCTTTTTGTAGTTCCACCTTGGATGTTGAGGTGAACTTGTCGAATTCTTCCAGAAAGAGAGAGGAGAACTGGGCGGTGGTCGCTTCCTCCTAACTGCGATCCGACCACTCTACTGAGGTTTCTGTGAATGTCTTCTGTACAAAATGCCAAGTCTGGCGTTGTTGTCGAGTGCCACCGGCGCGAGTAGAAGGTAGGCTGATCTGTGAGATCGTTGACAAGTAAAAGGTGCTTTTCATCTTGCCATGCTTCAATGTCTTCTCCTCATTTATCAAGTGTTCTGTATCCCCAGCTCTGGGACTGGCTATTAAAGTCTCCCACAATGAGGGAGTGTCAGTCCGGGACCTGGATTGTGTCAAGTGAGAGATTCTTGTCATTATGACAGTAATAATTGACAATGTCAATCACAGAGTTGCTGCTTGTTACCTTGATCTTGATATATTCTACCTCTTCCCTAAAGGTTTTGATCTGGCTGGCGTTCACACTGTTTCGGACCAAGGTGATCACCCCGCCTTTCTTTCTTCCTCTTCGATCACACCGGAAAATCTGGTAACCTCTGATCTTAAATGGTTTTCCTTCTTGCAGGTGTGTCTCTTGGATGCAGCAGATATCAATGTTGTTTTCGTACAGGAACTGTTCGAGCTCTGATTTCTTGTTGGTAACCCCTTCTGCGTTCCAGTGCATGATGTTGATACTGGGGTTCCCTTTGGGTTTGGTCTTCTCTTTTGATTGGCCAGTAGCTCTCCATCCTCGTCCCCTGGCTCCACAAGACGAGTTGATGGGACCTCCAGTAGCTGAGGGTGGGCTCCTTCAAGGCGTGGAGCCCGGCGCTGCACCTGCCTTGCGGATCCTCACAGGACGAGCACCATTGCGGTTGATTCGATCTCCAAGTGTCATTTCATTGGCGTTGTGCATAATGCTCTGGTTAGCCCCTTCAAATGTCTGGATTGACCCCCAGTGGGTTACACCCCTGCGCCACATTGAGGCCGAGCATATAGTCTTAAACAGGGGGTATCAGTGCCTAAAGTTGGTCTCGCTAACATCCTGGTATCAGTGCCTATCAATGGTCTCGCTCACATCCTGGTATCTGCCTATCAATGGTCTCGCTAACATCCCAGTATCAGTGCCTATCAATGGTCTCACTTATATCGTGGTATCAGTGCCTATCAATGGTCTCGCTAACATCCTGGTATTAGTGCCTATCAATGGTCTCGCTAACATCCCAGTATCAGTGCCTATCAATGGTCTCACTTATATCGTGGTATCAGTGCCTATCAATAGTCTCGCTAACATCCCGGTATCAGTGCCTGTCAATGGTCTCACTAACATCCCAGTATCAGTGCCTATCAATGGTCTCGCTAACATCCCGGTATCGGTGCCTATCAATGGTCTCGCTAACATCCCAGTATCAGTCCCTATCAATGGTCTCGCTTTTATTGTGGTATCAGTGCCTATCAATGGTCTCGCTAACATCCTGGTATCGGTGCCTATCAATGGTCTCGCTAACATCCCGGTATCAGTGCCTGTCAATGGTCGCGCTAACATCCCGGTATCAGTGCCTATCAATGGTCTCGCTTATATCATGGTATCAGCGCCTGTCAATGGTCTCGCTAACATCCTGGTACCAGTGCCTATCAATGGTCTCACTAACATCCCGGTATCAGTGCCTATCAATGGTCTCGCTAACATCCCGGTATCAGTGCCTATCAATGGTCTCGCTAACATCCCGGTATCAGTGCCTATCAATGGTCTCGCTAACATCCCAGTATCAGTGCCTATAGGAACTTTGGTTTTGGCCACCTTTATAGCATTGATACTACGTTGATACCGGACCCGCTGGTAAGGCCTATCACTGGATGCGGTATCAGATTCGGTCGACCAGGACTGTTGGCATTAAGTCACAAGATTACATGACCAAAAGATGGCCACTAGTGTGTCTGTATACATGTCCATCCATTTGTCTGAAATCTCCATCTGTCTGTCCATCTGTCTGCTGGTCAGTCTTTCCATCCATCCATCCATCCATCATCTGTCCTGCCTGACCATCTATATGTCATTCCATCCATCCATCCATCTGCCTGACTGCCTGGTTGCCTGCCTTTCAATCTTTCTATCATCCATCTGTCTGCCCATATGCATGCCTGTACATATGCCTGCCTGCCTGCCTGTCTCTGTTTATCTGTCTGTCTGTGTGGAATATGCGTGCGTGCGCGCTAATCAGTGCGTGCGCATGAAGTACATTATGGTCTAATGTGTGCATTATACATTGACAGTTCCTGAACAAAGAAGCTCATGTTACTCATGCATGTATAATGAGAAATACATGATAATTCTCATTTCCGGCTCATAGAATTCCTGCTTACTTGCAGATGTAATTGTGTGTGATTGTTCAGTTATATGTATGTCAGTGATACATTGCATGCTGGGATTGGTATTGGCCAAAAACCCTCTGCAATGGTCGTGAGGAATCTTCATGTTCAGGCCACGAAAGGACTTTTTCAAAAATATGTACTTCTCGAATGCCTGGCTCAATAACTGAGCCAGTCATCATTTCTTGTGGTAAATTCTGAAAACTAGTCTTCTTGTCCTGCAAATGGGCATTCAAATGGTAAATATATAAATTTTTCTGGTCAGATTTGTGCTTAAGCTGGTACATAATCAGGCGTGATACCATGTGATGAGGCCTGATTCCATGTGAAGAGGCATCATACGATGTGATGAGGCGTGATACCATGTGATGAGGCATGATACCATGTGATGAGGTATCATACAATGTGATGAAGCATCATACGATGTGATGAGGCATGATACGATGTGATGAGGCCTGATACCATGTGTTGAGGCATGGTATGATGTGATGAGGCATGATGCCATGTGATGAGGCCTGATACCATGTGATGAGGCCTGATACTATGTGATGAGGCCTGATACCATGTGTTGAGGCATCATACGATGTGATGAGGCCTGATGCCATGTGATGAGGCATGGTATGATGTGATGAGGCCTGATGCCATGTGATGAGGCCTGATACCATGTGATGAGGCATCATACGATGTGATGAGGCCTGATACCATGTGATGAGGCATGGTATGAGGTGATGAGGCCTGATACCATGTGATGAGGCCTGATACTATGTGATCAGGCCTGATACCATGTGATGATGCCACATACGATGTGATGAGGCCTGATACCATGTGATGAGGCATGATATGAGGTGATGAGGCATGATACCATGTGATGAGGTACCATACAATGTGATGAGGCATGTTACCATGTGATGAGGCATGATATGAGGTGATGAGGTGTGATACCATGTGATGAGGCATCATACGATGTGATGAGGCCTGATACCATGTGATGAGGCATGATATGAGGTGATGAGGCGTGATACCATGTGATGACATACCTTTTAACCTGTTTGAATTCCAATTTGTTGAAGAACAATGATCTCTGCTATGACTGTCATCTTATAATGAATGACTATGCTTCTGTCTGGAAACTGAGCTGTTTGCATATCTGTCAGTGTCTTTTGTTGTTTTCAGATCTCCAAAGGCATTACAGAGGCGAATGCGATTCACTGGTGACAGGTATTAAAATATAAACCACTCACTTAATATGTTCTTGAACAACTGATCAGAATTTTAATATTGTTATATGTGCAGTAAAACCTGTCTTAAGTGATATACAGTAAAACCTGTCTTAAGTGATATATATGGCCTGATGTACGTGCTTACTGAGGCATAACCTGATGTATGTGCTTACTGAGGCATGGCCTGATGTACATACTTACTGAGGCGTGACCTGATGTACGTGCTTACTGAGGCATGGCCTGATGTACGTGCTTACTGAGGCATGGCCTGATGTACATGCTTACTGAGGCGTGGCCTGATGTACGTGCTTACTGAGGCGTGGCCTGATGTACGTGCTTACTGAGGCATGGCCTGATGTACGTGCTTACAGAGGCGTGGCCTAATGTACGTGCTTACTGAGGCGTGGCCTGATGTACGTGCTTACTGAGGCATGGCCTGATGTACGTGCTTACTGAGGCATGGCCTAATGTACGTGCTTACTGAGGCATAACCTGATGTACGTGCTTACTGAGGCATGGCCTGATGTACATACTTACTGAGGCGTGACCTGATGTACGTGCTTACTGAGGCGTGGCCTGATGTACGTGCTTACTGAGGCGTGGCCTGATGTACGTGCTTACTGAGGCGTGGCCTGATGTACGTGCTTACTGAGGCGTGGCCTGATGTACGTGCTTACTGAGGCGTGGCCTGATGTACGTGCTTACTGAGGCATAGCCTGATGTACGTGCTTACTGAGGCATGGCCTAATGTACATGCTTACTGAGGCATGACCTGATGTACGTGCTTACTGAGGCGTGGCCTGATGTACGTGCTTACTGAGGCGTGGCCTGATGTACGTGCTTACTGAGGCATAGCCTAATGTACGTGCTTACTGAGGCATGACCTGATGTACGTGCTTGCTGAGGCATGTCCCGATGTACGTGCTTACTGAGGCGTGGCCCGATGTACGTGCTTACTGAGGCATGGCCTGATGTATGTGCTTACTGAGGCATGGCCTGATATACTTACTGAGGCATGGGCCTAATGTATCCGTCCATCTGTCTGTCTGTGTCTGTCTGTCTGTCTGTCTGCCTGCTTGCATGACTGCATGCCTGTCTGTCTGTAGTCAGGCACACATACAATTCGTCACATCCATCTTGTCTGTCAGCTCTGGAACTATATAGACACCTATCTCTGTCCATCTGGACAACTTCCACCTGTCTCACACCAGACTATTTCCACCTTTCCCTGTTCAGCTCCAGGATGACATACACCTGTCCCATCCCTGGGACAATGTGCAGCTGTCTCACCACAGTTCCAGAATAAGCCACACATGCCCGACACACCAGTCCCAGAACTAACCTACACATGTCTCAATTAGGCTTGCGCGATTTTTCGATTTAATCGTGAAGTTTGATTTATTTTTAAAATCACAATTTTTACGATATAATTGAGGAAAAATCAGAAAATCGTCAAAGATTTCATGTTTGTTTAAAATCTGAAGTGTGTACTTTTCCATCGCATTTTAGCAGTACGTAAGTACAATTATAATTGATTCATGCCTGTGTTCATTGTGTTTATATCCCGCCGTGCCATGCATGTGTCGAATAATTACTAATCACAACACAAAGTGCTATGATAAACAAGCTAGCAATAGCGAGGTAACACCTTTGTCATTGAGAAAACCAGCTAGTTACTCCATCGAATTGCCATATAATTTTCTTTCTTTTGCTGCAGACCCTGAGTCTGCCGTGAAATGCCGAGTATATACTTAGTTGCAGAGTGTTAAGCAATAATCAGTGAACATAATTCTTTTTAATTAGAGTAAGCATTTTGAGGCGGTGTAATAATTTTTCCTTTTTGATTCGGTTGTCATGTCTAATTAAAGGAAATAAAGCAACAGCATTCCAGATTGTTGTATTTTGAACTGTGCGTTCTGTTGATTACTCTTAAATGTAAATCGTACATTCTGAAAGCAGCTGTAAACTGCACTGTATGACGAGTTTACACCGTTGCTCTCGTAGCTACTTAAAGCTACTGTCCTATGTATGTGGCTCCCCAGGTATTAATATTAGCGTCTTTGCATTACTCGGGTAATGACCTAAACTCGTCCTACAAATGGAGGCTATAAGCGGGAGCGAGATTTATATTGTTACTCGACATTTTATGTAAAATTTGGATGAAATAAACGATGTTTATTAAACTATGCGCAATATGTAGGCGGTCCCAATTAATAATTTCACTCCCGTGATGATGGATATAAGGTATACATTAAGCATAGACATAGGATGGTAAGAATTTGTCGCATGAAATTGTGTTCTAATTTCGTGATATCTTTGTATGATCTATTTCAACTTTTTCTAGAAATTCCAAGTCCCAGATTTTGTGACTGGTGACGTTACCCCGGTTTATACTTTTGGGAATTTGGACCTACGATTTAATCGAAAATCGCAATTTTTTTTATAAAATCGATCGTGATGTTACAAAGCAAAAATTGCGCAACCATAGTCTCAATCTAGCTCACTGGGTTTACACAATCCTGCCATCAGATCAGCTCCAGGACTTTGAGCTACATTTGTGTCAGGTCAGCTCTGTGACCACACATCTGTGGAATAATGTTCAATAAGGATCAATGCTGTTACATCAAGACATGTCACAGTCAATGCAGTTACATCAAGTCATGTCTCAGTCAATGCTGTTACATCAAGTCATGTCTCAGTCAATGCTGTTATATCAAGTCATGTCAAAGTCAATGCTGTTACATCAAGTCATGTCTCAGTCAATGATGTTACATCAAGTCATGTCTCAGTCAATGATGTTACATCAAGTCATGTCTCAGTCAATGCTGTTACATCAAGACATCTCTCAGTCAATGCTGTTATATCAAGTCATGTCAAAGTCAATGCTGTTACATCAACTCATGTCTCAGTCAATGCTGTTACATCAAGTCATGTCTCAGTCAATGCTATTACATCAAGTCATGTCTCAGTCAATGCTGTTACATCAAGTCATGTCTCGGTCAATACTGTTACATCAAGTCATGTCTCAGTCAATGCTGTTACATCAAGTCATGTCCCTGTCAATACTGTTACATCAAGTCATGTCTCAGTCAATACTGTTACATCAAGTCATGTCTCAGTCAATGTTGTTACATAAAGTCAATGCTGTTATATCAAGTCATGTCTCAGTCAATGCTGTTACATCAAGTCATGTCTCAGTCAATGCTGTTACATCAAGTCATGTCTCAGTCAATGCTGTTACATCAAGTCATGTCAAAGTCAATGCTGTTATATCAAGTCATGTCAAAGTCAATGCTGTTACATCAAGTCATGTCTCAGTCAATGCTGTTACATCAAGTCATGTCTCAGTCAATGCTGTTACATCAAGTCATGTCTCAGTCAATGCCGTTACATCAAACATGTCCCTGTCAATACTGTTACATCAAGTCATGTCTCAGTCAATGCTGTTACATCAAGTAATGTGGCAATCAGTGCTGTTAGTAATGACCATGATACATCCCAACCAGTGCTGAATATCTGCTGTTCTAATGTTAGGTCCAAGTAAGTGTTGTTTTACATCAGCTCATGTCCCATTAAGGGTGTCAGGTCATGCCTCATTAAGCACATCAGGTCATGCTCCAGTAAGCACAGAGGGTCATGCTCCAGTAAGCACATCAGGTCATGGCTCATACCCCAATAAGAAGTTCTGTCATACATCAAATAAACAGAACATGAATTTATTTACCAGGACCCAGGAAGCGCTTCAGAACATGCTCTGGTTATTTGAAGTATGTGTTGGGTTGTTCACAGGTTGCTTATAGCATCAATAGACCAGCTTGGCATAACATTGACATAGCATCAATAGATCAGCTTGATTCAGTAACAGCATCAATAGATCAGCTTGACTTAGTAACATAGCATCAATAGATCAGCTTGGCATAACATTGACATAGCATCAATAGATCAGCTTGGCATGACATTGTCATATCATCAATAGATAAGCTTGGCTCAGTGACACAGCATCAATAGATCAGCTTGGCTCAGTGACATAACATCAATAGATCAGCTTGGCTCAGTGACATAACATCAATAGATCAGCTTGGCTCAGTGACATAACATCAATAGATCAGCTTGGCTCAGTGACATAACACCAATAGATCAGCTTGGCTCAGTAACATAACATCAATAGATCGGCTTGGCTCAGTGACATAGCATCAATAGATCAGCTTGGGTCAGTGACATAGCATCAATAGATCAGTTTGGCTCAGTGACATATCATCAATAGATCAGCTTGGCTCAGTGACAGCATCAATAGATCAGCTTGGCATAACATTGACATAGCATCAATAGATCAACTTGGCTCAGTGACATAGCATCACTAGATCAGCTTGGCTCAGTGACATAGCATCAATAGATCAGCTTGGGTCAGTGACATAGCATCAATAGATCAGTTTGGCTCAGTGACATATCATCAATAGATCAGCTTGGCTCAGTGACATAGCATCAATAGATCAGCTTGGCATAACATTGACAAAGCATCAATAGATCATCTTGCCTCAGTGACATAACATCAATAGATCAGCTTGGCTCAGTGACATAGCATCAATAGATCAGCTTGGCTCAGTGACATAGCATCAATAGATCAGCTTGGCTCAGTGACATAACATCACTAGATCAGCTTGGCTCAGTGACATAGCATCAATAGATCAGCTTGGCTCAGTGACATAGCATCAATAGATCAGCTTGGATCAGTGACATAACATCAATAGATCAGGTTGGCTCACTGACATAACATCAATAGATCAGCTTGGCTCAGTGACATAACATCAATAGATCAGCTTGGCTCAGTGACATAGCATCAATAGATCAGCTTGGCTCAGTGACATAGCATCAATAGATCAGCTTGGCTCAGTGGCATAGCATCAATAGATCAGCTTGGCATAACATTGACATAGCATCAATAGATCAGCTTGGCTCAGTGACATAGCATCACTAGATCAGCTTGGCTCAGTGACATAGCATCAATAGATCAGCTTGGGTCAGTGACATAGCATCAATAGATCAGTTTGGCTCAGTGACATATCATCAATAGATCAGCTTGGCTCAGTGACAGCATCAATAGATCAGCTTGGCATAACATTGACAAAGCATCAATAGATCATCTTGCCTCAGTGACATAACATCAATAGATCAGCTTGGCTCAGTGACATAGCATCAATAGATCAGCTTGGCTCAGTGACATAGCATCAATAGATCAGCTTGGCTCAGTGACATAACATCACTAGATCAGCTTGGCTCAGTGACATAGCATCAATAGATCAGCTTGGCTCAGTGACATAGCATCAATAGATCAGCTTGGATCAGTGACATAACATCAATAGATCAGGTTGGCTCACTGACATAACATCAATAGATCAGCTTGGCTCAGTGACATAACATCAATAGATCAGCTTGGCTCAGTGACATAGCATCAATAGATCAGCTTGGCTCAGTGACAGCATCAATAGATCAGCTTGGCTCAGTGACATAACATCAGTAGATCAGCTTGGCTCTGTGACATAGCATCAATAGATCAGCTTGGCTCAGTGGCATGGCATCAATAGATCAGCTTGGCTCAGTGACATAGCATCAACAGATCAGCTTGGCTCTGACATAACATCAATAGATCAGCTTGGATCAGTGACATAACATCAATAGATCAGGTTGGCTCACTGACATAACATCAATAGATCAGCTTGGCTCAGTGACATAACATCAATAGATCAGCTTGGCTCAGTGACATAGCATCAATAGATCAGCTTGGCTCAGTGACAGCATCAATAGATCAGCTTGGCTCAGTGACATAACATCAGTAGATCAGCTTGGCTCTGTGACATAGCATCAATAGATCAGCTTGGCTCAGTGGCATGGCATCAATAGATCAGCTTGGCTCAGTGACATAGCATCAACAGATCAGCTTGGCTCTGACATAACATCAATAGATCAGCTTGGCTCAGTGACATAGCACAAAATATTAACAGCTAATGGAAGAAACAATATTAAATTCCATTACAAAAATTAGTGATAGGAGAAATTTACATTTTAGCATAACATTGCCCAACCAAGCGCATTACAGCACACAAACTTATAGTTACAAGAGCCTTATACATGATTTAAATTTGGGCACCTTTAAGAATGAAAATGGTGGAATGGAAGGTTTTGAGTTTGAGGGTAAGTGTGTGAAAAATGATGTTATGGGATCTGTTTGTGTGTTCTTTACTTGGGTGCTGCACTGGCAACGAGCAAAACCTTAACACTTACCACTCTCATGTGAAAATTTTAATCTTCAAATTAAATTAAAAGATGAACTGGTGTTCATTTTTCAACAAATTTTGGTGGAAGATGTTGCTGTCGTCACCAAAATTGTTGAAAGATGTACACCTGTTTCTTTGCTATTGACACAGTATAAGATAGAATATTAACATCAGAGTGGTAAGGCTTAATTGACGCATTCTGAATCAATCACTCGGTTTTGTTAGGTTTATATTAAGAGGTGCAAGTCCTCCTAGCATGCACAAGAAAATATGGTTACAAGTTTATTTTGATAGCAATTGTGACATTATAGATAGCTTTGTCAGAGAATTTAACAAACCGACGAACTTGTACGAGTTATGAGTCACAACAAAAAAGAATGTATCTTTCAAAAATATCTTAAGAGTTTTCTATCTAGAATCGTGGTTTCAAAATGCTGTACATTCTAATATAATCATAATTTGTATGGCTGTCTGGGAATCTACATTCAGCTGAAGACCTTCATCCACTCATCATATGGCCGAGCTCTACATTCAGCTGAAGACCTTCATCCACTCATCATATGACTGAGCTCTACATTCAGCTGAAGACCTTCATCCACTCATCATATGACTGAGCTCTACATTCAGCTGAAGACCTTCATCCACTCATCATATGACTGAGCTCTACATTCAGCTGAAGACCTTCATCCACTCATCATATGACAGCTCTACATTCAGCTGAAGACCTTCATCCACTCATCATATGACTGAGCTCTACATTCAGCTGAAGACCTTCATCCACTCATCATATGGCCGAGCTCTACATTCAGCTGAAGACGTCTTAATCAACTCATCATATGACCGAGCTCTACATTCAGCTGAAGACCTTCATCCACTCATCATATGACTGAGCTCTACATTCAGCTGAAGACCTTCATCCACTCATCATATGACAGCTCTACATTCAGCTGAAGACCTTCATCCACTCATCATATGACTGAGCTCTACATTCAGCTGAAGACCTTCATCCACTCATCATATGACAGCTCTACATTCAGCTGAAGACCTTCATCCACTCATCATATGACTGAGCTCTACATTCAGCTGAAGACCTTCATCCACTCATCATATGGCCGAGCTCTACATTCAGCTGAAGACGTCTTAATCAACTCATCATATGACCGAGCTCTACATTCATTCTCAAAAAGACAAAAACCAGCGGGGGGGGGGGTTGAAAACTCATGAAACATCTAGGGCAATGGGTGAACAAGTTTGATACATCAAAAAACATGGCCGCCGTGGATCAATCAAAATGTAACGTTTGGTGGCCTTATTGGGTTTTTTATTAGCAGAAATTGGTTTTATATAGGTTTTTGGGTATCCGAATTTCAAATTTGCGTTTTCGAAACTATCGGATGAACGGTTTGCCGGCCATCTTGGATCTTTTTTTGCCACTAAAACCTCCCATACTAAAACAATAGGAAATTTAAGATGTCTTCTTTTAGAGAACCACTGGGCAGATTTCAATTACATTTGGCAGGAAGCATCCTTAGGCTATAGAGATCCAGATTTGTTCAAACAAAGCTGATCGACCAATTCTTCTGGCGGTCATCTTGGATTTTGTCCAATTTTTAGACACATCTTTAAAAATGTACGAAACAGCTTTGAGAACTGATTCAAAACTCATGAAATAGCCAGGGCAAGAGCGGAATCAAGTTTGTTCAAGAGAACCTGATGAATCAATTTGCTTGGCAGCCATCTTCGATTACCTAGTTCTTGTTGCAATTCTGGCCAAAACCTTAGGATTCTACTTATGGGCAATGACCTTTCTAGTTGAAATCCCTATGTTCCAGGTGAGCAATACAACGTGCATGTATACGTGCATACGGACGTACATACATACGAAGGTACATATGTATGCACACACGAATGTACATACCGATGCACACACACACACACACACACGCACGCACGCACGCACGCACGCACGCACGCACACACACACATTCTTCATCCCTTCTTTATGCTTATACGAGATGCTTAAATTGGATTTTGAACACGCTGAAGTGCTTGTTACCAGCTGCAAGATTGGCCAAGTTGGATACCGAGACATATAAAAGAGAAGTGTCTGTGATTTGATTGTTGCAATCATTGAGCTGTGGGTAATCAGATTTTCTCTCACGATTTTTGTCGTCATCATCTTTCTCGCTGACTCTGAGTTCAGTTGCTTGAGTGAGAGCTTGTTAACTTTAACCCTTAAATGGCTTGAACACGCTGTAATGGCCTGAACATTCTGTAATGGCCTGAGCACGCTGTAATGGCCTGAACATTCTGTAATGGCCTGAGCACGCTGTAATGGCCTGAACACGCTGTAATGGCCTGAACATTCTGTAATGGCCTGAGCACGCTGTAATGGCCTGAACACGCTGTAATGGCTTGAACATGCTGTAATGGCCTGAACACGCTTTAATGGCCTGAACACGCTGTAATAACCTGAACACGCTTTAATGGCCTAAATGCGCTGTAATGGCCTGAGTAAGCTGTAATGGCCTGAAGATGCTTTAATGGCCTGAACATGCTGTAATGACCTGAACACGCTGTAATAACCTGAACACGCTTTAATGGCCTAAACACGCTGTAATGGCCTGAACACACTTTAATGGCCTAAACACGCTGTAATGGCCTGAACACGCTGTAATGACCAGAACACACTTTAATAGCCTGGACATGCTGTAATGGCCGGAACACACTTTAATGGCCTGAACACGCTGTAATGACCTGAACACACTTTAATAGCCTGGGCATGCTGTAATGGCCTGAACACACTTTAATGGCCTAAACACGCTGTAATGGCCTGAACATGCTGTAATGACCTGAATACACTTTAATAGCCTGGACATGCTGTAATGGCCTGAACACGCTGTAATGGCCTGAACACACTTTAATGGCCTGAACACACTTTAATGGCCTAAACACGCTGTAATGGCCAGAACACACTGTAATGGCTTGAACACGCTTTAATGGCCAGAACACGCTGTAATGGCCTGGACACGCTGGACCTACGATTTAATCAAAAATCGCAATTCTTTTTATAAAATTGATCGCGTTGTTTCAAGGTAAAAATCGTGCAACCCTAGCATGTTATAATTTGGCCAATACAATGGAGGGCTTGTTATAGGCTGACCAGCTCTACAGTCAGCTATAGGGCCGTGCAAGCCAGTACAAAGGATGGCTTGTTATAGGCTGAACGGCTCTACAGTCAGCTATAGAGCCATGCAAGCCAGTACAATGGAGGGCTTGTTATAGGCTGACCGGCTCTACAGTCAGCTATAGAGCCATGCGAGCCAGTACAATGGAGGGCTTGTTATAGGCTGAACGGCTCTACAGTCAGCTATAGAGCCATGCGAGCCAGTACAATGGAGGGCTTGTTATAGGCTGACCGGCTCTACAGTCAGCTATAGAGCCATGCGAGCCAGGACAATGGTGGGCTTGTTATAGGCTGACCAGCTCTACAGTCAGCTATAGAGCCATGCAAGACAGTAAAATGGAGGGCTTGTTATAGGCTGACCAGCTCTACAGTCAGCTATAGAGCCATGCAAGACAGTAAAATGTAGGGCTTGTTATAGGCTGACCAGCTCTACTGTCAGCTATAGAGCCGTGCAAGCCAGTACAATGGAGGGCTTGTTATAGGCTGACCGGCTCTACAGTCAGCTATAGAGCCGTGCAAGCCAGTACAATGGATGGCTTGTTATAGGCTGAATGGCTCTACAATCAGCTATAGGGCCATGCAAGCCAGTACAATGGAGGGCTTGTTATAGGCTGACCAGCTCTACAGTCAGCTATAGAGCCATGCAAGCCAGTACAATCGAGGGCTTGTTATAGGCTGACCAGCTCTACAGTCAGCTATAGAGCCGTGCAAGCCAGTAAAATGGATGGCTTGTTATAGGCTGACCGGCTCTACAGTCAGCTATATAGCCATGCAAGCCAGTACAATGGAGGGCTTGTTATAGTCTGACCGGCTCTACAGTCAGCTATAGAGTCATGCAAGCCAGTACAATGGAGGGCTTGTTATGGGCTGAACAGCTCTACAGTCAGCTATAGAGCCGTGCAAGCCAGTACAATGGAGGGCTTGTTATAGGCTGACCAGCTCTACAGTCAGCTATAGAGCCGTGCAAGCCAGTACAATGGAGGGCTTGTTTGTTATAGGCTGCACAGCTCTACAGTCAGCTATAGAGCCATGCAAGCCAGTACAATGGAGGGCTTGTTATAGGATGAACAGCTCTACAGTCAGCTATAGAGCCGCGCAAGCCCATACAATGGAGGGCTTGTTATAGGCTGAACAGCTCTACAGTCAGTTATAGAGCTGCGCAAGCCAGTACAATGGAGGGCTTGTTATAGGCTGAACAGCTCTACAGTGTGCTATAGAGCCGTGCAAGCCAGTACAATGGAGTGCTTGTTATAGGCTGAACAGCTCTATAGTCAGCTGTAGAGCCATGCCAGCTAGGACAATGGAGGCCATGTTATAGGCTGAACAGCTCTACAGTCAGCTATAGAGCTGTGCAAGCCAGTACAATGGAGGGCTTGTTATAGGCTGAACAGCTCTACATTCAACTATAGAGCCATGCAAGCCAGTACAATGGAGGGCTTGTTATAGGCACAGCTGTAGAGCCATGCAAGCTAGTACAATGGAGGGCTTGTTATAGGATGACCAGCTCTACAGTCAGCTATAGAGCCGTGCAAGCCAGTACAATGGAGGCCATGTTATAGGCTGAACAGCTCTACAGTCAGCTATAGATCCATGCAAACCAGTACAATGGAGGGCTTGTTATAGGCTGAACAGCTCTACAGTCAGCTATAGAGCCGTGTAAGCCGGTACAATGGAGGGCTTGTTATAGGCTGAACAGCTCTACATTCAACTATGGAGCCATGCAAGCCAGTACAATGGAGGGCTTGTTATAGGCTGAACATTTCTACAGTCAGCTGTAGAGCCATGCAAGCTAGTACAATGGAGGCCATGTTATAGGCTGAACAGATCTACAGTCAGCTATAGAGCCATGCAAACCAGTACAATGGCGGGCTTGTTATAGGCTGAACAGCTCTACAGTCAGCTATAGAGCCGTGTAAGCCAGTTCAATGGAGGGCTTGTTATAGGCTGAACAGCTCTACAGTCAGCTATAGAGCCATGCAAGCCAGTACAATGGCGGGCTTGTTATAGGCTGAACAGCTCTACAGTCAGCTATAGAGCTGCGCAAGCCCATACAATGGAGGGCTTGTTATAGGCTGAACAGCTCTACAGTCAGTTATATAGCCGCGCAAACCAGTACAATGGAGGGCTTGTTATAGGCTGAACAGCTCTACAGTGAGCTATAGAGCCGTGCAAGCCAGTACAATGGAGGGCTTGTTATAGGCTGAACAGCTCTATAGTCAGCTGTAGAGCCATGCAAGCTAGGACAATGGGGGCCATGTTATAGGCTGAACAGCTCTACAGTCAGCTATAGAGCCGTGTAAGCCAGTACAATGGAGGGCTTGTTATAGGCTGAACAGCTCTACATTCAACTATGGAGCCATGCAAGCCAGTACAATGGAGGGCTTGTTATAGGCTGAACATTTCTACAGTCAGCTGTAGAGCCATGCAAGCTAGTACAATGGAGGCCATGTTATAGGCTGAACAGATCTACAGTCAGCTATAGAGCCATGCAAGCGAGTACAATGGAGGGCTTGTTATAGGCTGACCAGCTCTACAGTCAGCTATAGAGCCGTGCAAGCCAGTGCAATGGAGGCCATGTTATAGGCTGAACAGCTCTATAGTCAGCTGTAGAGCCATGCCAGCTAGGACAATGGAGGCCATGTTATAGGCTGAACAGCTCTACAGTCAGCTATAGAGCTGTGCAGGCCAGTACAATGGAGGGCTTGTTATAGGCTGAACAGCTCTACATTCAACTATAGAGCCATGCAAGCCAGTACAATGGAGGGCTTGTTATAGGCTGAACATTTCTACAGTCAGCTGTAGAGCCATGCAAGCTAGTACAATGGAGGGCTTGTTATAGGCTGACCAGCTCTACAGTCAGCTATAGAGCTGTGCAAGCCAGTACAATGGAGGCCATGTTATAGGCTGAACAGCTCTACAGTCAGCTATAGATCCATGCAAACCAGTACAATGGAGGGCTTGTTATAGGCTGAACAGCTCTACAGTCAGCTATAGAGCCGTGTAAGCCAGTACAATGGAGGGCTTGTTATAGGCTGAACAGCTCTACATTCAACTATGGAGCCATGCAAGCCAGTACAATGGAGGGCTTGTTATAGGCTGAACATTTCTACAGTCAGCTGTAGAGCCATGCAAGCTAGTACAATGGAGGCCATGTTATAGGCTGAACAGATCTACAGTCAGCTATAGAGCCATGCAAACCAGTACAATGGCGGGCTTGTTATAGGCTGAACAGCTCTACAGTCAGCTATAGAGCCGTGTAAGCCAGTTCAATGGAGGGCTTGTTATAGGCTGAACAGCTCTACAGTCAGCTATAGAGCCATGCAAGCCAGTACAATGGCGGGCTTGTTATAGGCTGAACAGCTCTACAGTCAGCTATGGAGCTGCGCAAGCCCATACAATGGAGGGCTTGTTATAGGCTGAACAGCTCTACAGTCAGTTATAGAGCCGCGCAAACCAGTACAATGGAGGGCTTGTTATAGGCTGAACAGCTCTACATTCAACTATAGAGCCATGCAAGCCAGTACAATGGAGGGCTTGTTATAGGCACAGCTGTAGAGCCATGCAAGCTAGTACAATGGAGGGCTTGTTATAGGATGACCAGCTCTACAGTCAGCTATAGAGCCGTGCAAGCCAGTACAATGGAGGCCATGTTATAGGCTGAACAGCTCTACAGTCAGCTATAGATCCATGCAAACCAGTACAATGGAGGGCTTGTTATAGGCTGAACAGCTCTACAGTCAGCTATAGAGCCGTGTAACCCAGTACAATGGAGGGCTTGTTATAGGCTGAACAGCTCTACATTCAACTATGGAGCCATGCAAGCCAGTACAATGGAGGGCTTGTTATAGGCTGAACATTTCTACAGTCAGCTGTAGAGCCATGCAAGCTAGTACAATGGAGGCCATGTTATAGGCTGAACAGATCTACAGTCAGCTATAGAGCCATGCAAACCAGTACAATGGCGGGCTTGTTATAGGCTGAACAGCTCTACAGTCAGCTATAGAGCCGTGTAAGCCAGTTCAATGGAGGGCTTGTTATAGGCTGAACAGCTCTACAGTCAGCTATAGAGCCATGCAAGCCAGTACAATGGCGGGCTTGTTATAGGCTGAACAGCTCTACAGTCAGCTATAGAGCTGCGCAAGCCCATACAATGGAGGGCTTGTTATAGGCTGAACAGCTCTACAGTCAGTTATAGAGCCGCACAAACCAGTACAATGGAGGGCTTGTTATAGGCTGAACAGCTCTACAGTGAGCTATAGATCCGTGCAAGCCAGTACAATGGAGGGCTTGTTATAGGCTGAACAGCTCTATAGTCAGCTGTAGAGCCATGCAAGCTAGGACAATGGGGGCCATGTTATAGGCTGAACAGCTCTACAGTCAGCTATAGAGCCGTGTAAGCCAGTACAATGGAGGGCTTGTTATAGGCTGAACAGCTCTACATTCAACTATGGAGCCATGCAAGCCAGTACAATGGAGGGCTTGTTATAGGCTGAACATTTCTACAGTCAGCTGTAGAGCCATGCAAGCTAGTACAATGGAGGCCATGTTATAGGCTGAACAGATCTACAGTCAGCTATAGAGCCATGCAAGCTAGTACAATGGAGGGCTTGTTATAGGCTGACCAGCTCTACAGTCAGCTATAGAGCCGTGCAAGCCAGTGCAATGGAGGCCATGTTATAGGCTGAACAGCTCTATAGTCAGCTGTAGAGCCATGCCAGCTAGGACAATGGAGGCCATGTTATAGGCTGAACAGCTCTACAGTCAGCTATAGAGCTGTGCAGGCCAGTACAATGGAGGGCTTGTTATAGGCTGAACAGCTCTACATTCAACTATAGAGCCATGCAAGCCAGTACAATGGAGGGCTTGTTATAGGCTGAACATTTCTACAGTCAGCTGTAGAGCCATGCAAGCTAGTACAATGGAGGGCTTGTTATAGGCTGACCAGCTCTGCAGTCAGCTATAGAGCTGTGCAAGCCAGTACAATGGAGGCCATGTTATAGGCTGAACAGCTCTACAGTCAGCTATAGATCCATGCAAACCAGTACAATGGAGGGCTTGTTATAGGCTGAACAGCTCTACAGTCAGCTATAGAGCCGTGTAAGCCAGTACAATGGAGGGCTTGTTATAGGCTGAACAGCTCTACATTCAACTATGGAGCCATGCAAGCCAGTACAATGGAGGGCTTGTTATAGGCTGAACATTTCTACAGTCAGCTGTAGAGCCATGCAAGCTAGTACAATGGAGGCCATGTTATAGGCTGAACAGATCTACAGTCAGCTATAGAGCCATGCAAACCAGTACAATGGCGGGCTTGTTATAGGCTGAACAGCTCTACAGTCAGCTATAGAGCCGTGTAAGCCAGTTCAATGGAGGGCTTGTTATAGGCTGAACAGCTCTACAGTCAGCTATAGAGCCATGCAAGCCAGTACAATGGCGGGCTTGTTATAGGCTGAACAGCTCTACAGTCAGCTATGGAGCTGCGCAAGCCCATACAATGGAGGGCTTGTTATAGGCTGAACAGCTCTACAGTCAGTTATAGAGCCGCGCAAACCAGTACAATGGAGGGCTTGTTATAGGCTGAACAGCTCTACAGTGAGCTATAGAGCCGTGCAAGCCAGTACAATGGAGGGCTTGTTATAGGCTGAACAGCTCTATAGTCAGCGGTAGAGCCATGCAAGCTAGGACAATGGGGGCCATGTTATAGGCTGAACAGCTCTACAGTCAGCTATAGAGCCGTGTAAGCCAGTACAATGGAGGGCTTGTTATAGGCTGAACAGCTCTACATTCAACTATGGAGCCATGCAAGCCAGTACAATGGAGGGCTTGTTATAGGCTGAACATTTCTACAGTCAGCTGTAGAGCCATGCAAGCTAGTACAATGGAGGCCATGTTATAGGCTGAACAGATCTACAGTCAGCTATAGAGCCATGCAAACCAGTACAATGGCGGGCTTGTTATAGGCTGAACAGCTCTACAGTCAGCTATAGAGCCGTGTAAGCCAGTTCAATGGAGGGCTTGTTATAGGCTGAACAGCTCTACAGTCAGCTATAGAGCCATGCAAGCCAGTACAATGGCGGGCTTGTTATAGGCTGAACAGCTCTACAGTCAGCTATAGAGCTGCGCAAGCCCATACAATGGAGGGCTTGTTATAGGCTGAACAGCTCTACAGTCAGTTATAGAGCCGCGCAAACCAGTACAATGGAGGGCTTGTTATAGGCTGAACAGCTCTACAGTGAGCTATAGAGCCGTGCAAGCCAGTACAATGGAGGGCTTGTTATAGGCTGAACAGCTCTATAGTCAGCTGTAGAGCCATGCAAGCTAGGACAATGGGGGCCATGTTATAGGCTGAACAGCTCTACAGTCAGCTATAGAGCCGTGTAAGCCAGTACAATGGAGGGCTTGTTATAGGCTGAACAGCTCTACATTCAACTATGGAGCCATGCAAGCCAGTACAATGGAGGGCTTGTTATAGGCTGAACATTTCTACAGTCAGCTGTAGAGCCATGCAAGCTAGTACAATGGAGGCCATGTTATAGGCTGAACAGATCTACAGTCAGCTATAGAGCCATGCAAGCTAGTACAATGGAGGGCTTGTTATAGGCTGACCAGCTCTACAGTCAGCTATAGAGCCGTGCAAGCCAGTGCAATGGAGGCCATGTTATAGGCTGAACAGCTCTATAGTCAGCTGTAGAGCCATGCCAGCTAGGACAATGGAGGCCATGTTATAGGCTGAACAGCTCTACAGTCAGCTATAGAGCTGTGCAGGCCAGTACAATGGAGGGCTTGTTATAGGCTGAACAGCTCTACATTCAACTATAGAGCCATGCAAGCCAGTACAATGGAGGGCTTGTTATAGGCTGCACATTTCTACAGTCAGCTGTAGAGCCATGCAAGCTAGTACAATGGAGGGCTTGTTATAGGCTGACCAGCTCTACAGTCAGCTATAGAGCCGTGCAAGCCAGTACAATGGAGGCCATGTTATAGGCTGAACAGCTCTACAGTCAGCTATAGATCCATGCAAACCAGTACAATGGAGGGCTTGTTATAGGCTGAACAGCTCTACAGTCAGCTATAGAGCCGTGTAAGCCAGTACAATGGAGGGCTTGTTATAGGCTGAACAGCTCTACATTCAACTATGGAGCCATGCAAGCCAGTACAATGGAGGGCTTGTTATAGGCTGAACATTTCTACAGTCAGCTGTAGAGCCATGCAAGCTAGTACAATGGAGGCCATGTTATAGGCTGAACAGATCTACAGTCAGCTATAGAGCCATGCAAACCAGTACAATGGCGGGCTTGTTATAGGCTGAACAGCTCTACAGTCAGCTATAGAGCCGTGTAAGCCAGTTCAATGGAGGGCTTGTTATAGGCTGAACAGCTCTACAGTCAGCTATAGAGCCATGCAAGCCAGTACAATGGGGCGGGCTTGTTATAGGCTGAACAGCTCTACAGTCAGCTATAGAGCCGTGTAAGCCAGTTCAATGGAGGGCTTGTTATAGGCTGAACAGCTCTACAGTCAGCTATAGAGCCATGCAAGCCAGTACAATGGCGGGCTTGTTATAGGCTGAACAGCTCTACAGTCAGCTATGGAGCTGCGCAAGCCCATACAATGGAGGGCTTGTTATAGGCTGAACAGCTCTACAGTCAGTTATAGAGCCGCGCAAACCAGTACAATGGAGGGCTTGTTATAGGCTGAACAGCTCTACAGTGAGCTATAGAGCCGTGCAAGCCAGTACAATGGAGGGCTTGTTATAGGCTGAACAGCTCTATAGTCAGCTGTAGAGCCATGCAAGCTAGGACAATGGGGGCCATGTTATAGGCTGAACAGCTCTACAGTCAGCTATAGAGCCGTGTAAGCCAGTACAATGGAGGGCTTGTTATAGGCTGAACAGCTATACATTCAACTATGGAGCCATGCAAGCCAGTACAATGGAGGGCTTGTTATAGGCTGAACATTTCTACAGTCAGCTGTAGAGCCATGCAAGCTAGTACAATGGAGGCCATGTTATAGGCTGAACAGATCTACAGTCAGCTATAGAGCCATGCAAACCAGTACAATGGCTGGCTTGTTATAGGCTGAACAGCTCTACAGTCAGCTATAGAGCCGTGTAAGCCAGTTCAATGGAGGGCTTGTTATAGGCTGAGCCGCTCTACAGTCAACTATAGTCATGCAAGCCAGTACAATGAAGGGATTGTTATAGGCTGAACAGCTTTACAGTCAGCTATAGAGCCATGCAAGCCAGTAAAATGGAGGGCTTGTTATAGGCTGAACAGCTCTACAGTCAGTTGTTACAGTTATACGCAGGTTGCATTTGTTCTACGAATCCATAGGTTTCAGAAGGACTGGAAAGCTATGTTCCCCATGATGCAGCGTGCAGTAGTGTCAGCAGTACTACAAAGCAGCGAGGCCAGAATTTTACTTTTCCTCCCTGGTTTACCACCGTGAAGTGGATCGTCATTTTTTGTAGTTTCATGCTTTGTAGATAGGTATATGTGGGTGAACTCTGTTTTGGATTCATTCATAAAGAGATTCTCAATTTTCAGTTTGCTTGCAGCTATTAGATGTTTGTCAAGGGGTTTCTTTTCCTCTTCTATGAAGTCAACGTCGTCATCATATTCCATCTCTAGCGGCATACCCAGTATAGATACTTGGGGGTTTGGTCATGTTAAATGGCCATTTTGTGGAAATCCCTGTGTTTGGACATAACTACTGACACAAGCATGCACTGAGCCTATACAATGTCTGTATACACAGCTACTTCCATGTTTAAAGCCACATTAACATGATCTGTTGAAGTCATCGATCTTGTGACGGATGCGGCATAGAGTAAAATTGGATAGGATTTCTCGTATACAGCATCGATAGGAAGGTTACGTGCATAAAAGCTGAATTGATTAGGTGCATGATGGGTTTTGAAGTAATGTGACTTGGGTATTTGAATAGTTCATTGCATGCCATCATGTCCAGAAGCACGTCATTTTTCAGGGATTTGCATGCCTTCTCAACTACTGCTGTTTTAATTGGTGGTAGTAATGGCCTGGTGTCGCCTGAGAATTGGGGGAAAGGGCTCATTATCAGGGTCAGTGAACTGTTCCTTGAACATTAATAACAACGTAAGTGGGAGACCATTTATGACAATCTCATCCCGCTTCGTTTATGCCTATAGGGACCATACAGGGCAGTTGGTGGATCTAGTGGCTTTCTTTAGCCTTTCTCCAGATTGTGGAAGTGTCATCATCCGGGTCCGAGGAAAGGACTCGGATGATGCGGAACGTGACGTCACTAATAGAGTAGTTTTCTGATGTGAAGTGTCTTGAGACTGGTGTGTCATATCTAATATGTTTTTTGGAAATTTATGATCAAAAGTAAGTGTTCTTGTATCCTTATCTTAAAGGTGCGTTTTGTTTCTCCCACATAATGTTTTTTGCACCTTTTACAGTTTATGAGATAGATGACGTTCCTTGTGGTGCAGTTGCCGGCTATCTTTGCCCTGTATGTGAGGTGTGTGTGGTTACTTTTGAACCATTTGCTCTGATCCATTACTTTACAGAAATCACACTTTTGGGCATGGTTTAAATTTGTTTGTGCGTGTTAGTTTTGTCTCGGTGGGGTTGCTGAGACGGGCTCGTATTACTTCATCCCTAATTGTGGGATTTTTTCTGAAACCGAATAGTGTTTTTTCTGGGATCTGCATCGATCACTGCTTTCTAGGATGTGCCAGTTCTTGAGTATCTCTTTTTGAAGGAATTGACTGGTCTCATGAAATTCACTGATGAAAATTTGTCCTTGGGATTTTGTCTCTCCCGTGTGTGTTGTCTTTGTAGAGTATTGTTTCTCTTTTTAGTACGAACACTTTCTTGTGCTCTTAATAACAGCTTCATAGTGTTTTATCAGTTCTGTGCTGTGTTTGATGTATTCGGAATCCAATGTGCAGATTCTGCGTAGTCGAAGACATTGCACATATGGGCCTGCATTTTTGAATGAATTTGGGTGGGCTGATGAGTAGTGTAGGTACCCATGGGTATCTGTGGGCTTGGTGTAGAGGGATAGTTGTAGGCGATTAGTTTTTCCTTTGGAAATTTTTGTGTCTAAAAATGTTACCTCTATTATACGAGTGTTCTTCTGTGAATTTGATGGTGGGGTGAGATGAGTTCATGTAGGAAACGAACTCTAGGAAAGCGCTTTCACTATGCTCCCAGATCATGAAGATGTCGTCTATATATCTAAGGTAGAGGGATGGTTGGTGGGGTGCATTCTGTAGAAGTCTGGTTTCTAGACCGCTCATGAATATGCATGCATATGTGCATGCCGCTTTACTGCCCATTACGGATTTGATTTCTGTGACATGAAGTTTGATATGTTCGTCAACGAAACTGCTTATTAGTTCTGTGGGGGCCCCTGTTGCCGCTAATGATAGGTCTGCCCGGGACTAGTCCGTGTTTTTTTGGTTTGTGGATCTTGGGGAGGAGGTAGAAACGTGCTGTTTTGGGGGGAACTAGGGAGTATGCCTTTTGCTATTTCGCTGTCTAGTTCATCGTTTCTGACTAGCTGATCTATTCGCTTTCGGATGAGGCCAATGTGGATTTCTGTTCTGTCTTCTGGGATCTCCAGGTAGAAACTCTTGTCTGACACTTGTCTGTTTGCTTCTGCTATGTAGTCAGACGTGTTTTGTATAACCATTGCTTGGCCCTTGTCTGCTCTTTTGATCACTACATCTCTATCTTTGGAGAGAGAAGTGATTGCCTGTCTTTCAGCCAAGCTGAAGTTACCTGTACTGTTTCTTTTGTGGATATGTTTGGAGAAAGCATATTTGATTGATTTGATAAAGCTGTCCAGTTGGGGGTGAAAGTTTTCTTGGGGAGGAATTTCTTTTTAAGAGTTGTCTAGCGCGTTTGTGGATCTAGTGTGGATCACTGTGTGTGTTCCTTGAACTGGTGAAGGCATTGTCAGGGTACCCAAGATGTTTTGGTCCCAGATAGTGGGGTGTAGGGTGTGCAGGTTTGGAGAGAAATGGAGGGTTAAGCGTAACCTTCTAAAGAAAGAGCTCATGTCTTTATAGACGGTCCCCATGGCCGGTTCGTAAATGGTTGGGCTGAATCCCAATCCTTTATCGAGTGCTTTGATGGTAATTTCTGGTATGTCCTTATTGGACAGATTGACAACAAACTTGGAAGAGTATTTTTGGAAAGTTTCCTGTGAACTGTTGTTGTTAATATCATGGTGAACAATTTGTGTTACAGTATTAGTATATATGCTGGGTGATGATGTGAAATGATAGCGATAGAGATGAGGATGAGACAGTAGAAGTTTGGAAAAATGTCCTGATATGATATTTTTCAAATATGATAAGTTTTTTGAGACAGTACCCGAGCACACATTTGATTTGAGGTTAATGGCTGTTTGTACCAGTTTGGTTAATTTCTTTGATCTCTGTTCTTCCTCATTTTCTGGATCACATCGTATAGGTGGTCCAGCGTGTCTGATCGTTTCAGACCGTGCTGCCCTCGCTTGGGTCTGTTTCTTTCTCTTTGGAATTTCCCTCTGTTGTCTCTCGGGTTCTCTCTTCTATTGCCCTGTTGTCTTGCCTTGGTTTGGGCCTGGCTTCCGGTTCTGGATCGCAAATTTTTTGCGCCTACAAAGCCGTTTTTTGACTGCTGGAAGGTTCTTCTGTAGCGGTTCTCAGAGCCCCTCTGTCTGGTTTGTTTCGCTTTTGTTGCTTCAACCGCGTTGGAAGCAATTCTGATTGTGTCGGTGTCTGCCTCCCAGGTGAACCGGTTTTTGTGATCTTCTGTTAATTTTTTGGTTTGTTCTAATCTTTTTTCTAGATTGTCTGCTAGCGTTGTTGCCAATTCTAGACTCATTTTGTTGAGCCAGTTTTCCCACTTCGATTTGAATGTAGGATCATCTTCTGGCGGTATGTAACTACATCTCACCTTTAGGAATTTTGGCAATTTATCCTTTGATAAATCTTGGAGGATGTAGTCCAGCTGTGATTGGATTTGTAGTTCTTTGCAGGCAGAATTCCTCCATTGCCTGTATATTTTGAAATGTACTTCTGGTATGTCCGGGTTAGAATATTTATTCATGGAGCTGCTGCTAACACCAAATCAGTACCAATGTAGCATTTGCTACCGTTATTATAGAACACTGGCAAGCCATAACAGACATCACCACGCCAAACACGAGTCAACTAGACCATGGACCTGTGGCACCTGTTCAAGAGCCTTTTCAAGAATGGAATATCTAAGATATCACCTAAAAGCAAGACACGGCCTAAAGAAGACTGAACAAAACAGGACCCTAGAAGATGCCAGATTCCTTAATGGTTCAAGACAGGTCTTCCCGCTCACCACAGACACCGGCCTCAATGAACCAAGAACCACGTCTCCAGCACAATTGATAACCCATAGAGACACAGACGACAACACCAACGACGAAGCAACGGGGACAAATGGTCATATAGAAAAGAGGGGACAGGAACCACGAGACAATGGTAGGAGAAGTTGGCGCAATCCAGGGGGTGTACGCCACACTGCAGAAGTCCCCTGGAGGATGGGTCCGAATTCCAGCATGGCGACAAACCCAGCAGAGATGACAGAAGGAGAAATAAGAGGGCGAAGAAACTACGAAAGAGCAGAATCCACTGCCTCTGCAAAAAGTTAAAGCAAGCGCGTCTAGAAAGACTCAACAAGATGGGTAATAAGCTTTCAAAAATAAACCATAAAGCTGTAATTAACGAAAACAGATCAACCACTTACATGGACCTGCCAAATTCCACTGAATTCCTTAACAGCGCTCTAGGAGGGAGTGAGACAAGCATATCTCCGCATGAGGGAGTGTTAAGATGTTTTTCTACCGCTAACGCCAGTGCCCAACCGCCAAAAATGGCAGAACCGGCAATAACCATCCATAAGTATGTAGGGGAAAATACGCCCCTCTAAATTCAGAATCCAATGACATCTCAGATTGATATCAAACCGCCATAGGTATCCTCATTAGACCTGGACGATGAAAACTCCACGTCATGGAGAACACAGAAAGAATGTCTTTGGATACACCAGCTCCACCCAATGGAGCCTATAGGCACAAACCGAGCAGGATAAGGGACGCCCTTTCCCTGGACCAACACGCCCACCACGGGTGGACACGCCCAGTATGTTGTTATTATTCTTTTAATTCTACGGTGTTCTTAAGAATCGATCTCTTCAGCCAGATTATATGTTTCTATGCATTTTTGGCGATGTCATCACCATCGCCATAGACGTCACACATTGACGTCATACCCATTGTCATCACCTCGCATCCTTTAAAGATGCTCTTCAATATGGCACCTCTACGTGGACTTCAGCACAAATAAAAGAACAACAAAGACACATAACTCACAGAGTTGTCCTGCTTCTTTATTTTATTTTATTTTTATTTTTTCAAAACAAATTTTGAAACAAAAATTTACATAACTTCAATATCTAACCAGTTTTGATTTTGACTGTGTAACTGTGATACATAACTCACCATTTAATACACCAAACCATCCAGACTGGGCAAGGACGGCCCACGCACACCTTGTCTATCAGTCCTAACACCCACACCATAGTTGCCATATTAGAACAAAGTGGAACCCAAAATGCCCACTCCCGGTTGACAAAACTTCGCCTCTGATGAGTTCCGCTCAAGGAACGAAATGCCATGAAGTCTGAATCAAAAACAGTGATGACCACTCATGATCATTACCCATACAAGCAGGCAAAAAATCTCCACTAAAGGAGCAATACCTCTACGATCTTGACTTCCAGAAAACCATTGGAAATCTTTTGCCAAAATGACCTACAACCGGTAACAAATCCTGAACCGTCAAAAAGTTTTTTCAACCGCCAAAATGGACACAACGGGTAAAAAAACTCACAACTGGTAAAAATGACCACAACCGCCAAAAAAGTTGCTCAACCGCCAAAAATGGCAGAACCGGCAAAAAACTTACAACCGGTAAAAATTATCACAACCGCCAAAAAAACGGGCACAAACCGCCAAAACTGGCACAACTGGTAAAAAAAGTCACAACCGCCAAAAAACGGTCACAGGCCACCAAAACAGGCCAACCGGTAAAATATTTGGCCAGGCTGCCAAACCCCCAAAAAATTCCAAACGGGTGAACCACCAATCTGGTTCATTTCTGCCCATATAAAGTCAAGATCGACTCAATCTACAGGCTCGCCCAGGAAGGGTATAAAAGGGAAGAAAATTCCAGTCCAGATCATTCAGACTTTTGGTATCACATCGAGACCAAGCGTCAGGCTTAACAACCTTCGACGAGTAGCTCATATAACTGACTACGTTGTTATCATCTATCATTTCACAATTGATTCATCCAGCAAACTGTTGCCACAGGAAACGGAGATAATCACAATACCTCCGCTGTCCACACTGAGTCTAAACTCAGCAGGTTCGGACACGCAAGCCGCCAGGTCTACACAGACCCGAATGCCACCAAAAACAACCGGTAACAATTACAACCAGTGAAGTTGACCACAACCGCCAAAAAAAGTTGGCCAACCACGAAAAATGGCAGAACCGGCAATAACCATCCATAAGTATGTAGGGGAAAATACGCCCCTCTAAATTCAGAATCCAATGACATCTCAGATTGATATCAAACCGCCATAGGTATCCTCATCAGACATGGACGATGAAAACTCCACGTCATGGAGAACACAGAAAGAATGTCTTTGGATACACCAGCTCCACCCAATGGAGCCTATAGGCACAAACCGAGCAGGATAAGGGATGCCCTTTCCCTGGACCAACACACCCACCACGGGCGGACACGCCAAGTATGTTGTTATTATTCTTTTCATTCCATATATAACGCCGTTGAGACAGTCCAAAACGGTTTTAAAAAACCCAGCTAGAACCGGAATCATGGGGACACTCCACACCGCCACTTGGACACACCCACATACACACCCAGGTAAGCCACTAATCACCACAACTGTAGCCACACCTGAGCGCACGTACCCTCAGATGATGGATCATGGTATCAGCCTAACACCCAGGAATTTAAACAAACTTTTCCGAAAAAAGTTTTTACAAAAATAAAAAAGTTAGTTTCTGACAAAAAAATATAAAAAGTGTTCTATTTAATCGAGCATACCACTGAGTCAGTTACCACTCATCATGCCGATAAACAGAGAAAAATTACCATCTCTGACCTGCGTTATAAATGGACAAATAGAATCCTCAAGCAAAACAACATCAGCTAATGACCAAAATAACATTGGTCTTCCAAACAAACTCTATGACCACTGATGACATCCACACAAGGACAGAAACGTCATAAGTCTGAACCATTATACAAAAAATACTTGGAAGCCAGAACAACAAACAGTTCCTCCCAAAAAAAGCGCTAAAAAATAAAGACAGAAAGGACACAAAATGTAACCTTTCAGTCAGAACTGGTCAAAGAAACCACACAACCAAAATTTGACAATTACGGTTCTTATTGTCTGCTAACTCCTAACCAATCAAAATGGAGATAACCATTAGCAACCATCCTCAACCAAGCACAAACCCGCTATAGGAACCGGCGGTTCCAAATTTTTCTATAAAAAGGACCGAGAGAACTGTGTTGGTTTGTTCAGACTTCTGTACAATAGTACAAGGCGTAAGGCTAGTTTAGTCTACACCGTACATGTTGTTATAAATATAACTGTTCCTCAACTTTACCCTGGTCAGTCCTGATAAAGTGTCCTTTAGAGTTGTGTGCAGTGAGTGGTAGTGTGTAGTCAGTAACTCTCAGGGCTCAGGCTGCCCAAAACATTTTGGGACAGTCATCCGTGTCTATGATTTCATCTGCTAGCGAGTCTGATTGTTGAATAGCAAGATCTTTTCAGCATTCGCTGATGTAGCGTAGGATGTTATTGCGTCCCCTGTGTAGTTTAGTAGGGTCTTCACTTTGGCCACTGATAGTTGCGCAGTCGTAATGCTTTCTGCTCTGCTGATAGTTTTACTACTACAGGGTCATCAGTATACCTAGTTCGGTTGTTTTCTTAGAACTGCTATGGTGCTGGTAGTTGATGATTTCAGTATTTTGGTTATGGCTTTATTTGGATCCCGAAGTAGGGTGTTTTGCATCGTGTAAAGTCTATTGGGTTGAAGACGGCTTAGAGCCTTTTGGGGATTTGCGATCAGCAATGTGTCCTGTCCATGTTGTCCGGTGATGTCATGGGTGTTTGAAAGCCGTGTTCTCCTCCGTAAGTACAAACGTTGTTGGGAAACTAAGTCATCAAGCATTGCGAGTTGATATATATTTGCAAAATATTTTGCAAAGCCGGCATGTGTACATTTCTGTTCCATCGATGCTTTTCTAACCACTGCACAGTCTGCCAACAAAGCATACACAATCTTCTCTTTGCTAAAGTTCTATCATTCTTGACGAGAAAGCATACATTATATAGGCACATGCTACCTACATAGGAAGCTAGCTCATACTATTGAAAGCTAGCTGTAGCATGTAGCACTCGCATTGCATGCTATTTATTGTAATAATATTTTGACTGAATTCTGTTGTTGTCATGACACCATTCATGCACATTGCTCTCAAAGTTGGCCTATGCAATCTCTCGTATTTTCATTACATTGAGTGATTACTACCATGAACAAGACCTATACATTTATACCTCAATCTGCACTGGCGAGCGGTACTAACATGAACAAGCCCTATATATTTATACCTCAAGATCCGGCTGACAACTGACCAGTTACATGTGCTGGCAGTGATATTTTGTTTGAGAAATCCTGGCCTATTGAGCTGAACAATAGACTTGACTAATATGGCATCCAATGTTTTGTAACACAACAAAAATACTAAGCCACTCAATTCACTGTTTGCTATAAGTCACCTGACTTAGATATCTCAGAAAATTTTAACCTATTCATTCCCATGGTGTGGGTTCCCTTGTAAACAAGGTTAGCAGAGATACATCCCTCCATTGGGTAGTCTTGATAGTATCTCTTTAACTCTAAAGCAGTCATTGCTCTAGGGAACCGGTTCCTCTATTCCTCTATATAGAGAACATATAAACGAGTCGGTGAGCATGCGCACTTATGCTACTATGCATGCGACGGAGTCCAAGCCGTCTTTAATTAATTTTCTGTATTACAGGAAACACCTATCTTTATCTCAACAAATCCTATTCATTCCATAATCTTGTGGAGCTACATCCACATTTGATTTTTCATGAGTACCACAGTACAAGCAGTCTTTGTTGAATAAGTCATAGTACTTATGTAAAATGTTTATAATTTAGGTGAATATGAACAGAAAGTTCGTTGTGACCAAGTTGAAAGAAAATGGCGCCAGCTTCACATTACAAGCCAGGTGAAGTCAATAACTCTGATCCTTTTTTAGCCACGAGGCTCGTTCCTAAGAAAGGTATACTATATACCGGTTTGGAACATCTCCTACGAAAGGCATCCTACATAACATATGTAACATAACGGTTGGGACGTTAGTGGATCAATTAAGAGTTTTGACTAGGTAGGTATTTCCGAGCGTCATTCTTTCCTACATAAGGTATACTACATACCGGTTTGGATCGAATTCTACATAAGGTATCCTACATAACTATCTAATATACCGGTTGGGAAGTTATTGGATCTATTAAGAATGTGACAGTGGTGCAAACAGGCGTGGTGGACCGGATGAACACCACAAGGATACACCACGATCATCCCCTGAAGAAAAGCGAGTGGTCCTTCTAAAGACCGTTACTAACCAACTAACATGAAACTCGCAATTTCTTCATGATGATCAGTCATGTCAGTCATATTACAATAAAGAAAAGACCATCATATTATTTCGCGGTGCGGTCTTCGCTTTAAATTGGTGCCGTTTTTGCAGGCTAATTTAACTACCAGCAATGGGCCATGAAACCTTTTTACCTTTTATTTAATATCTTATAAAAATTACTCGAGATTTTATGTAATACTGGGGCGGGGTTATTCGACACAAGTCTTTTTTATGCCCTTAGTTTCATGAAAGATGTAAACATTGCGTTGCTATGGGATATCCTCTTTAGTGTGTCGTAAATTGGCAAATGTTGGACGATCTCGGAATGCCCGGATGTTCAAAATTACGATACTAATTTGAATCCTCGTAATCACATAACCCTCTTATTAGATAGGCTATTAAGCCTGTGTCAGATTATCAGGTTCACTTGATTTGTAAATCTAGCGAGAAACTTGCTTGATTTCTAAATCTAGCGATAAAATTTATCATATATATTACCGGTTATATTGTAATGTGAGTGACCAACATAAAATGATCTAAAATGTAATGCGATGTTCGAGAAAAGTTGCTTGAACGCTCGATAATTAAACTGGGTAGCCCGCTTCTAATGTTAGCGAGCCAGCCAGTGGCAAAGTAAATCTCCATTTGGAGGCGCTGACGAGAAGCGTAGATCTCATTGCCGAATTTCCGATTCCAGGATAACTATATCCGAGTACTCGCTTAAGATACTTCATTAAAATTTGCTTTAACCTGAGCTGGTCAGATAATATCACGTGATTTATATATCATGTGATTATCACGTGATTCTGATTTATATATTATAAAGAAGACATTTATGTCAACTTAGGATTAATTTTGGTGGAAAAAACAATCTTTATTAAAGGATACGCAATATTTAGGCTGTTCAATTTAATAATTTCACTTCTGCGAATGATGTTTTGAGGTACACATTAAGCATAGCCGCGAGGTGACAAGATTTGTGCAGGGGAGTTTTCGTGGTATCTTCAGACGTTAAGATGTTTAAAAATTCAGAGGAAAATAAGTTTTATCCTTGTATATAGTGCGCTCAAACTTTTTAGAACGTGTATATTGAGCATAAATGTGTGACCTATTTATGGGTTTATAAGTAAATACGCCACCCCCATATTTGCTGGTACTCATTCAGATTCAACTTATTTCAGTTGCAACTTATGACTAATATCTAGTAGATGTAAACACTACAAAATTTCTCTCTACGGGGTGTGCAAACTGTGAAATGTTTTGTCTGAACATGTTGTTTCCACACCATCTCTTACAACATTTGAAAATGGTTTAGGTAGGCTTTGGCATAGTCAAGAGGCAATGCATGACTACACCGTACACGCAACCCATGACCAGAAGTGATGGCACAGGCATGGAGATAAATGAAGAAGAGATGAACATAAGGCCTAATTGTCCTGTGCTCAGTATTACGCAGTGCTCAGTATTATTACCTAGATTATAACTCTCAATTTTTATGGTATAGCAACTGATTATAATTAAACTTCTGGTTTAGGTATGCCAAATCAATTCACTTCTGTTGTTTTGCTGGTATTGTTTGTTTCTAAATCACGTTTGACAATTTAAATGCCCTATTTCAGGGGCTCTTATTTTTAATTCTTTAATTCTTTATTAGTTGCTCTTAGTGCAATGGCTGAACCATCCAATTATCCTCATCCTTCGAAACCTTGTGTACACCCAACTCTTCGCATTTATCTTCTAGGAATAATTTTATTTTTTCTTATGATCCTAGCAGTTCTTTTGTCGTTTTGATTTCACCAGATTTTGTTTTGCTACTGAATCTTCTCATGTATTAGTCTCTTCCTATCAGCCTCCATCTTTCGACCTGTTCTCTCAAAAAATTTGAATCAATCATCTTTCGATTCTCCTGATATCAATCTGCAAATAAGTGCGTCAGTCTTTATTATTTTAATTGTGAATAGTGGTTTGCTATCTTTTAGTATCATATCTGGCATGATTTATTTTTAACATAGTTTTTCAGTCTTTCTTTTCTATCAGTAGGATCCCTCGCCATGATGAAGCATATCTATGGGAGGATGTAAGCTTGTCACAGTAACAAAATCTGTTTTGTCTTATCAAGATTTACATCGCTCCTTTCTCAAGCTCAGTAGAAATTTTGATCTTTTTATTTGTCTAGTGATATGTCTATTTCTGTTATTTTCATATGGAGCTTTTTTCTCAGCCTTATCTATTCAAGCCTATTTTTATTCTTCTAAATTCTAACTTTCCCAGGCATTATTAAATAAATTCCTCAAGGGACCCGAACCAAGATGATTGGGTCATTGCCTTCGCATGGATTGTGGAATATGGTTTTTTCCTTTCACCCTTCTGTGTAGTTTCGGTCCTTTGTCCTTATCCATCATTGATCTGGTCACAGGTTTGATGGACTTCTTTCCTGTTTAATCATCTGATAAAGATATTAACAATTGGGCTCATATCATACTAGCTTTGTTTTAAAATTAGATTTGTAAAATAAGATTTTTGCAGGTTTATTCTGGTCCGAGTTGTCATGCTTAAGTGCTTCTATATAATCTCTACTCTATCAGGGGTGGGGATGGGTATAGCTAGCCTCATGCATGTCCTAGGTAGCAGATTTCCTACATATAAGGTACAATAGGGTCTCGGCTCTTATCTTCAACTCATATATTCCTTTTCTGACAACTTCCAAAAAATTTACACCATGTCCTTATGATTTAATACTAATTCTGTTGTATATTTTGGAATTAGTTTGTCTGGAACCCATGGCTGCTTTGATACTGTTTGAGACAAAATGACTTAGTCAAATCGGTTTATAATATTCAACTCTTTTCATGATATGGTGTCTCAGAAATGGAGTTCATCGATGAAAGGAATAATATGGACATGGAGTCATTTTGGCCAGTCATCACTGGTCTCGTCAAGGATAAGGGGCAGTGTTTTCTGATATTTCCATACATACAGAATTGATCCTAACTGGATCTGGGTTCTTTTAATTACATCATGGCCAGTCTGGGATTGGCTTGGAAGGTTCCTTAATTGTGTTAAAATTTGGGCCGAATGGAGTCAGTTTTGTGTACGAAGGTCAAGTCTGGTAATTCAGAATTTTGTCCCTCACCATGACCGCATACACTGCATTTTCATTCGCTGGGTGTCATCGGTACCAATTCACCAGTTTATCCATCTGCAGGTCCAGTTTGATGTCTTGTTCTTACATGTTTGGGGGAGGGGATCGCTATAGAATTTCCTCTCGTTCTTGTGTCTATGGAATCAGTTAAAATAGTCTTACTACTCACTTCCTTTTCAGGAACTAGAACAGGAACTAATTAGTATTCCTTTTCAATACTCTGGAATATTGGAGAATGAAGAGATTGTCTCTTTCACAAGCCACCTATCTGCTCATGCAGTCATTTCTATTGTAGTGACTTTCATCAACAAGCAGGGCAGTTGAGGTTATCATATTTTGTCTGGAGTCTTGATCTACTTCCTGCGGTGGAGATGTCAGGAAATCTTTCAGCAGCTCACATTCCAGGTAGAATGATTTTCCTTGTAGCTCATTTATTACATCCCATTAAGTTTCTACTCAGTATAGTGTCCAGATCTGATGTTCATATTCTTCCTCCAGGCTAGGCTCTGGCGATGGATGCCCAGTCATAGACTTCACATTTTGTTTAAATACCTTCAATTTAACTTTCTAGTGCCAATTGTCTTTAAGAACTTTTGTCAGCGGTTTCTAGTACAATTGTCTTTAAGAACTTTTGTCAGCAGAATGTATTATCCCTTTAATCACTCCCGCTTGGCCCAATAAGAGTTATTCAGTGGATCTCGTAGTCCTCTTTGTGGAAATCCAAAGCGTCTTACCAATTTTGCTGATTTTCTATCAGGTTTAACAGCAGCTTTCAGTTCATCATTCCACAAATCTTCAATATGTATATATGGTATTTTCCAAGAGACCTGTTTTTCAGAAATTGATTTTTTTTGTCTAAACTTTAGTATTCTTAATCAATTCAAACTATCTGTTACAGGAGAATTTACCATAGTATATTTAAGGTTTTCAAATGGTTGTTAGAACAACGCACTATCACGCCCGATTCTGCATCCCATCATCAAGTCATAGATTCGTGGGATAATTTTTGATGACAAATCTCTGTATGCTGGGGTGGTGTTATCGTTTTCCCTAGCATCTATCCTTCTTTATTTTCTAGAAGCTGGTTTGAGAGTTATTAAGTATTTACATCATTTGTCCATGGTACAGGTATTTTTAGGGTATAGCACAAAGACAAATACCTATAATAAATTCCTCTATTAATTCATTCTTGGGTCCATCTGTTTAATTGTATGACTCTGAAATCATTCTTTTTCTACTAGCTGCCGCGTTTGTTAGATGGCATTTTGATATTCATATTCTTTTTGTGAATGATCTTTTCTAGGTGGTAGGAGAGCTGCCCTCATTCTTTGCCCTTGAAGAGATCTTATATATATAAAACCTAATTAATTGTTTTCAATCCTTTCCGAAAACTATACCCAATTTAAAAGATCTTTTTGAAACACCGTTCAGGTTACTTATGCAAATTTGTTTAGTAAGCGCGCATGTCATCAACTGGATTACAGACACCATTAATCGACACTAGAATGTATCTCCAGGAGACACTCGGTAAGTGTTAAGGCACATGATGTTCATGGTATGGCCTTCTCCTTCGTATTCTATGCAGATCTACTGTTCAGATTACTTATGCGAATTTGTTTAGAAAGCGTGCATCTCAACAACTGGATTACAGACACCATTAATTGACACTAGAATGTATCTCCAGGAGACACTCAGTTTGTGTTAAGGCACACAATGTTTGTGGTATGGCCTTCTCCTTCGCATTCTATGCAGAACTATCAGTGGATGACATTATGTAAGTTGCAGTATAAATGTCAGATTCTACATTATTTTTATCTGAAAGATCAGATTCAATTCACAATCTGACATTTCTAGTTTCGCCACTCAAACCTAGGCTCAATTGCCTAGATTCTTTA